>JAAWXA010000016.1:9518622-9556890 GCA_038090715.1 Florisuga fusca | reverse complement strand
GCTCTACATGTTGGGGCAATTCATTACAGGGTCAAGTGAGAAAGGGAGCAGAAAAGAGGGAGACCATATAGGACACCACTGCTCAGCAGAGAGGCTGGCTAAGGGTGCTGCTTCCAGCCCTATTGCTTTAATGCTCATTCACATATATCTGTTGTGGATGTTTGTCCTTGCTCAAGGCATTGACCTGAACATGCTGTTTAAGAGTCCCTCCTCTTAGTCCCATCTCGATGAAGATCCATGTGGCTTCTGTATTTTAAAGCCCGTTTAATTTAGGATTTCTGTAAGCAGAACTATTTTGATAAAGCTGGGGAAGTGATGACACAAATAGTTGACAACACAAATAGTTATGCTGGCAGACCAGAAAAGGTGGCAACCTCTGGATGGGAGCCATGAAAAGCAGCTGTAGACAGACACAGCACAGATGTAGCTGAACCAGGATGCACAACCTGGGGTTTAGGTCATCTCTTCATCAGGTCAAAGGAAGGGACAGGGTGAATCAGTCCAGAGCAAATTAAAACTATTCTGAACATCTGCTCATAAACCCAAAGGGGGAGATTTGAAAAGATCTGGCTAGTCCTCCACTATTCTATTATTTCTATTGTCAATCTAGAGCCTGATTTAATTCCCATCCCAGACAAAAGCAGAAATGCCAGAATACCACAAGTAGTTGTTGTTCTCTAGTTCTCCAAGTCAGGTAGAAGCAGAAATGGTAGCTCCTTTTTTAAGTGGTGATTTCTCATTAATTTCTGAGAAAAAAGTTTCTAAAAGCATGTCTGTACTGTCACTTGGGCATCACAGTCTCCCCTACAGCAGACGCTGTGAAGCACCAGCAGTAGCAGATTTCTGACTGATTTGGCTGCAATATCTCAGATGCTTCAGATCCCATGATCTAGAACCATGTTGCTTCAGGTCCAGCTGGCCACTTAATGGAAAGAGAGGGTAAAGTGAAGGGGAAACATCCTATGTAACAGAGAGCATGGAATGAAGGCAGGAGTGTGAGTCTAAAAAATGCTCCAAGACAATTCCCAACCACTGTGACAGCCCTCAGGAGAGCTGCTACAAACTGGAATAGTTTGTAACATCTCTGAGGGACCATGGCCAGAGCAAGAGAGGTAATAGCCAGCTTTGTCCCACTCAGAAGACTGAAGCTCAGCATGACTTGGAGAGTAAAGGATCTATTTTTTCTTTTTGGGAAATGGGATCTGAGGATGCCAACCAGTTTCTGACAGTGCAAAATCGGAGCATCACATAACCCTGTCATCTGCTCGCCCTTAGTCCAGTGATCACTTTCTCTTGGATCCTTCTTCTGTCCCTCCTGAATGGAGCCCTCACTTTTGCAAAGCACTGGCAATGTGACAGCATGCTCACAAAGGGCTGGAGGAGCCTTGCTCATTCCGGTGCCACCATCAGGAGGCAAATGAGCTCTTAACCCTCAGGCCACTGGTGGAAAGATGCCTGATATCCACCTATGCCTGAAACCATGCAACAGAGATCTCTCTGATGCAAAGCCCCTTTGGCCATGTGACTGCTATGTGTGGCAGCCTTCACACTCTTTGCATTTCAATCGCATGCACCTACACTCAGTCATCTGGGAATCTTATCGTAAATCACATAAAGTCCCCTCTGCTCCGTAATTACAGGGGCCAAACTAAGAAGGTCCTTAAACTGTTTGTGAGTCAGGTGGTCAGGATGTGGCCTAAGGTATCAAAACTTCCAGCAGTAAGGGGGACATCATCGTTAGCTAACCCCCTTCAGGGGCTGGTATGTGGCAAGCACTGGAATGCACCACTTTTCTTCACTTGCTTGATATAATTACTTTCAGTGTTATTTAAAGCTCTGACTAATCACACGGCAATGGCCAGGTTTATAATGCAACAGTGTGTAGCCTGGAGCAAATTCTGACATAATTACACTGTATAAATTCCCCCATTAGAAATGACACTGCATTGGCATTGTGTACAAAGCAGCCATGGTCCAGTCAACTGGCTCTGTGAAAATCTGTCTGACAATTGTTTACCCTGTTTGGTATCTTATTGACACTTCCTACAATGATGAAACTGTTACACGACAGCGCATGGCAGCCTGAGCAGAGTCCCTGGCTTCCTCTTGCTCTCTTCAAGCGCAGTCATTTTCTTGCCTGGTTTTCTTCAGGTGAAGCCTTGCTCAGTTCTGGTTTCTCTGAAATGATAGAGAAGCCTGTGATTATGGTAGGAAGCACAAAGCCGATAGAATTCCTGGTTGGTGTCGCATTATTTGCTGCAAGGAGCAATCGCTCCCCTGGGCCTCATCCCTTCACTGCGGTGTCAGGATGGGACATTGCAGCATTCATTCCGACCTGGCATTGCCTGGTGCCATGGCAGGGTAGCAGGAGCCAATGGTGCTTTGTGGCGTGTGCCAGCAGAGCAGCGGGCAATCACCATGGGCTCGTTTGTCAGACGCTGGCGTCTTGTGCTGTAAAAATGATGGTGTGCCATGCTTGTTTCCCACGGCGGTGCTGGGGCTGTGGCATTTTAGAACAGCTGGAGAGGAAGGCTGCCCTCTTGGTTGGAGGGAGGATGAAACTCTCAGGGCTGTGGCCAACATTATTTGGGCAAAGGAAGACAAGCTCATTTCCAGTTTTGCAGCACGAATTCAATGTCGGACGAGGAAGGAATTTGACCCTTTAGGTCACTGTTTTGTATAAGAATGAGGAAAAAATATAATTGGGAAACAGTAATCTAGGGAAATTTGGTGAATGCAATGAACATTGGTTATGAAAACAAAACCTTGTAGAGTGCTTCAAAGGCAGTTTTATCACCTCCCTGAGGAAGATTCAGGATGAACACACTGACAGAATAGCAACAAACAGTGGTATGGTTCAGAGGACGGGGGATAGAGGAGTATGATTCCAGTCTCACTCTAACCTAAGAGATCTGAGATAATTTGATGTATGGGAATGGGATCTGGAGCTTTTCCGGATCTTTAAATTCAGTCTGTCTCAGGAGACCAGGAGGCCTCCAGCACAGGCAAACTTGAGGGAGAAATAGAGGGAGGATTGAGTTAAAAATGAAAAAGAGGGAGAAACTGAATACCTTCATCCCTACCTGTGAAGGGTTGTTCCTTGTGGTACGTTGTCTATACCAGTTAAATTACAGAATCCCAAAAGACTGAGTTTCTTAATTTCTCCATGGAATAGATAATTCTTTAAAGTAGGTTTAAAAGTATTGTTGTGTCCATTTGAAAACCTTTGGGGCTTGTGCAATACAAATAACATTGATAGCATTTATCCATTTTCATCAGGTAAAAGCCAAACCCATTAACCCCTCCTTAAACCTCGAGCAAAACTCCTTTTTTTTTTTATTTAAATTTTTTATTTGTTTCCAGCATCATAAGAAAAACTGTGACCTGGATGTACCCCACAGTCTCCTTCCCTAGCCATAAGTAATGCCCCTAAGACAGTTTTTTTCTAATGGTATTCAGAGGCTGAAGCAAAGCACTGAGATGCTGTTGCATGTATGGTAACTGTGGTGTGGTGCCCTGTTTGTGGGCCCAAACCCCAGTGTCCCCACAGTGAGCTGAGTCCCTTTGGGAATAGTGTTTCCCCCCTCTCCAGGGTGCTTGTCTTTATCTCCATGAGGAGCAGCATGGAAGAAGTTTGCACTGCTGTTCCCTATGGCAAACCAAGCTGTGGCTAAAGGAGTATTTAGATACCCTGGGCTGCCAATTCAGAACTTTCCTAAAACCATCAGTAAAATTTGCCTCCAATTCCTTTTAAGGAAAAGAAGGCTGTAGTATAAAGTCCCATTTTCTAGGCATTAAAAATTTACAACCCACAGCATTAAAAGCAGCATTCTGTGTTAAACTGAATGTTTGGTCTCCAGGAACAGCTAGGAGGAAAAGGGGTTCCCTGTTTGTTCTACAAAACAGGAAAGTGGTTGCTTTCTATACTGTAAATATGCATTAGAAAGCTCTTATAGGCTCGTGCTGGGGATTTGATGTTTTTAACTGACTACATTCCTTACATTTTTGTATAACTGCCAAGAAAGCTAAATAAAATGGCTTTTTTAGTGTTTTCCCTAAGAATAGCCCTGCTTCTTTGTAAATATAGCAAAGGAATTGTTGATAATAATTCTTTGGGAGAATAACTGGTGTTATTGATGTTAAAAGTAGAAAGATTGCTCTTTCTCTGTCTCAGAACTACAGCTAACAAAGTGGGCTTGGACTTCAGAAAGCCTGAGCATTCCTTAGCCAGTTACAGAGATTAGACTGGTTTCATTCCTGTGCCAAAAGGTGTAGTATCAGAGAAGACTGGCACTGAAGTTCAAGTCAAAAATATGACAGGATTTGCATTTTCTTTCAGAATGCAAATCTGATTTCCCCCCCCTTTGTTTGCATTTCTCAGTTTGCAGATGGTTCCGCCTTCTGCCAGCTCACCTTGAAAAGCTGGTGGTCAGTCTACTCAGACTGACTCAAATATGCATAATTAATAGTTGGGCACACCTAAACTTCTGTCGTGTTAAGCAAAGTCCCATCCTCCTGAGATACCAGCAGGTAAAGACTGTCATTCTCATCTAGAAGTTGACAAGTTGAGCCAAATTTTAGACTACTAATTTAGCTGTTGCTGGTTTGATGCCCTTCATGTGCAAAGAATGTAATTTTTTTTTGTAATGCCATATGATAATCTAGTGGTAAAGCCAGGACTGTAGCATGAGAATTTGAACCAACCTGTGTCATGCTCTGACTGCTATCTTGGATTGGTGGAATGCTCATAGCCCACTTGTGTGTTGCTTCCAGGGGGAAAAAAAAAAAGCTAAAATTAATTTTTTAGGGTTGATTGAAAGCATCTGCCTTCCTGAGAGCTAAGACAACCTCTCACAAAGGTTCCCTGCTCTTCAGTTAAGCATGCAGAGATTTGCTGTTTGTTCAACCAGATCTAGTCAGGGCTGGTAGCCCTCCTTAGGATTATTTTTCAAAACAGAGACTTGGTGGGGCCAGGTGGTAGCATACTGCCCAGGTACTGCTTTCTGTTTGTTCTGACTGTGCCTCCTACTTTCCCTCATTGCTCCCTGCCTCTGTCTGCAAAGGTTCCTGATTCCCCTTTGCCAGAGCCACTCAGCAGTTTATAGAACTCCATTATATTCTCTCACGTGTTTACTTCCCAGGCTGAAATGCCCCAGTGTCTTTGTTTCTTTCTCATAAAAGTATAGTAAATAAAACCAGGATAATTTGGGGAAAAGAAGTAACCAGCCTATCCTGTTGTAACTTTTTCCCCTCTATTATCCCTTTGGTTACATGGTCTCCTTGCCAGTGAGATTTACTCTGTGCTAGATGACATTTGAGCATATTGGCATCTTTTGACCAAAGTGTTTCTCACCTTAAAGCCTGTGCTTGTGCCACAGCTTTGATGATATTCTCTACCCAAAGCCAGAGTATCTAGAATGACACCAGAATTCATGGAGTCTGTAAGGGAAAGGCACCTCATCATCTCAACAGGTCACTTGTGAACTTGAGGTGAAGAAGGGTGGAAGGCAAAGCTTCCACCCTGTAAAGATTTTCCAGATTAAAAAAAATTGAAACAGCCCCCAGTGGTCCCCTGTCTCTCAATTTAAACAAATGAATAAACCAACATCCCACAAATCCAGCTTGTTTTTATCAAGATTGAGAGATGTCACACAGGCAGATTAAAGCATTAATGAGCATGTCTGTGGTTTAGGAAATTCTGATTCAGATCCTTCAGCTGTCATTTCCAGTTTGCATCTGAGCTGTTGGCTGCTCTGCTTGTATTCCTAGATCTCACATTGTTACTGCTAGTTCCAGATTTGGGTTTAATCTCAGGTAGGACTTTGTTCAGGTACAAATAGCAGCCAGTTTACCAGGCTCCCAGAATTTCAATCCTAACCAAGAATAAAATTATGAAAATTGCTTGCCCCATAAGATTTCTGTCTTCAAAGCCAAATCTACAAGCTAGACTTGATTTGCCTATTTCTTTTCCTGCTCTTTGGAAAAGTCTGAGCACTGTGGAGTACAGTGAGAGAAGAGTAGGTTAAACATTGTAGATGTGCTCAAATTTGGTGTAGGGAGAGAACGCAAAGTGAGAAGTAGTTTGGGATCCAAACCACTTTGTGACTTGTGCATAACTGGAGAATTGAGCCATAATGGGATGCAGAATGTCTGCATGTTTGTCTGCCCAAGAGAGGCACAGCTTCTTTTACACTGCCTGGACCACAGGCCCCAAAAGATTATGTACTAACTATGGGATAAAATAACTGTTGCTTCCCTGAATCCTGCCATGTGCCTGAGTAAGAGGGGGGGGTGTGAGGGCCGCGTTCCCAGGGTGGGTGCTGGGAGCACAGTGTGAGTGCGTGCGATGCTCTACAAAAACACAGCTTAAGGTCAGACTCAGCTCTAAAGCTTCCTCAGAATCCCAAATCCTCTTTTTATAAGAGTTTCACTCAAACACAAACAATTAAAGAATTTCATCTTCTCCTACTGTGGTGGGAAAGCCTGGATGCTTCTTTGGTCTCTAAATTTTATTAAACAGCTCCAGAGTGTTCCCTAGATGAGGGTCCTGCTTGGCTTCAGAAAATCCATATCCTTGTGCTTGATGCAAATAAATTGATCACTAATGCCAGTTGGCAGTAGGGAAGAGAAATAGCATAGCCTGTTGCAAAGAAGGAGGAAAAAATAGGGCAGCAATGAGCTTCATGTCTGCTCGTATGATCGATGCTATCAATGGCAGCTCTTCAGAGACCTCAGCGTGGGCTATTGCACATCTCCACTGTCTGCCTCCTTTTGTGTTTCCCCTCCTAAGGGCAACACCCGTGCCAGCTTTCCAGCTTAAGCACTGGATCTTCTGGCGCCTGCGTGGAGCACAGGGAGATGCTTTTTGTAGCTTTAATTTTGGAATTTGCCCCTTTGAATGTAATGGTCTGGTGCAACAGGGAGAAACTTTCCCCCTGAGCCAGATTGCTCTGGATGCCAGCAGCTCTCTCATCACCAGGGGTTTGTCAAAGCGTGCAGTATGCTAACATCCTGCCAGCTCACCTTTCGCAAGCTGAGTCGACAGCGTTAGCCCCACCAGTGCAAATAAGGTGTCTGCCACATGTCTGCTGTTTTCTCCCTGGTGCACTGAGGCAAAGCAGCCCTTCCTTGTCAGTCATTGACCAAAACTGTTGACTCTGGAACAACCGACTGTGCTGGCCATAAAGGATGCCAAAACCTCTTGAAAGCTGGGAAGCAAAGGTGTTTTCTTTTTAAATGAATTAAGCTGTAGAAGGAATTTCCCTGAGAGCTTGTTTGATATCTGGAGCAGAAGTGGCTTTCCTTCTCCATCTCCACCTACTCAACACTCAGGGTCATATCCAAAGAGCCTTTAGAAAGGTTTCTCTTCTCCAGACCCTCTGCGCTGGGAGTATTCTGCACTAATTTCTAGGCAGCTGATAAATGTTGCAGGTGAGTCCAACTTGAGTTTGCTTGTTGGGTTAGTTTAATGGACTTATTTCAGCCTAGGGAGAATATAGCAGTTGTACAGCACATTTTCTGTTGTATCAGACATTTCTGGCAAGACTGAGCTGGAGGAAGTATGATCCACTTTGGTTAAACTGTGTTAAAATCACAGCCAGTTAGTGAACTGCTTGAGAAAGCTCAGCTTTGTTACATCCTACTTCATATACATGCTCTCTGTTTTTCTGGGAGCCACTCCTGCTCAGTTTAGCAGGCAGGTCCCCCTGTTCCTCTCCCCAGCAGCAGGCTGAGAGGGGATATCTGGCCAGCTCCAGGCTCACCCAGTCCTCCCTTTAGGAACGTAGCTGTACACATGGGAAGCACACCCCAAAACCTGGCATATTGCCAGATGCTGTCATGTGCTGTGTGATTGAGACAGGACCTTGATAGGCAAAAGACATTTTGCAGACACATAGGAGAGCAACCCCATGATGAGAGCCACTTTTAAGAAAAAAGTCTTGCTGAGAGGAGCAGTAAACCCAGCTCTACCTGTACCTAAAGACACAGATAACACCTGGAGGCACCAATAAAGTGCAGGAGCTGTGAGCCTAATGTCCCTTGGCTCTCGTAGGAAATAGGACCTTCACCAGCATCCATAAATAAATATCCCTGTGTGTCTTTACACACTTAAATACCTTTGCAAATCTGGGTCCTTGCCTGTTTCCCATAATTGGCTGCTGCTTCTTTACTTTTGCACAGCAGCAGGAGCAAGGAGCTCAGCTGTAATTTGGGCCTGTGTTGTGCTAAGTGCTGCACAGACACAGAACAAAAGACCTCTGAGTGCTTCTCAGCATCTACTTCTTGTTGGTTTGAAAACAACCCTCCCTGGTTCTCTCTTTTTGTTTTATTTTCTTTCTTTCTTTCTTTTTTTTTTTTTTTTTTTTTTTTTTTTTTTTTTTTCCTTCTTGTATTCATTCTTTTCTTGTTTCCCTTATATTCCTAGTGTCTCCAAGCTAGAATACCTCTGCTGAGTTCCTGAGTGATCCAAGTCAGGCAGCAGCAGCATGGAAAAGACTTTTTACCAGTGTCATGCTCATCTGCAAGTGGTAAGCATGGTTGGAGCAAAGCTGCACTGCTTGAAATGAAGGGTGTTAGGGGTAACGCTGCACAACAAACTCAGTGCTTCAAGATTCCCACTAGGATCTGAAACATAAGCACTGCTGCAAAAAAACAACAACAACAACAAAAAAGAAACCCAAAATTTAGACCACATAGAACTGAGAAGATGCAAACATAAGACAAAATTGAAAAGCTGGAGTGGGTGGGTCATGCTTTTCCTCTGCCCAGGCTGCTTGTTCAACAAGCACTACCAAGATGGGACTTCCTCCAGGTTTACATCAAGGAGCTTCATTTCTTGTGCCTTGAACCTTAACTAGGTAAAAGTTACTGTATTAACTATCAATGAACCTTGGGTTCCAGCTCCCAGTGACAATTTGCATCCATTGTCAAGTTAAATCAATCTAAACCCCTGTATTTTAAAGAATAAGTTCTTGAGCTGGTGTTTCTTGTAAAATTCCAATATGAGAAGTGTGTTTTCTCAGTGCTTTGATGCATTTCAAGTTCATTTTGGGGCTCTGCAATTCATGGCAGCTGGTTCTCTGACTATTTTATATTAAGGACCAACTTCCAGTAACATCAGTGGGAGCAGGATTTTAGCTCTAAAGCTATTATTAACTAATGCAGCACAACAATGCCTGGCTTTCGTTCTGTTTTGTTTTCTTCCAGGGTCGGAACGTGTGTGTATCCCATTAACTCTGTCCTCCCTGCTCTCTCAAGATGTTCCACACAAATGATTTTATTTTTTTTGTAAGAAAATATATTTTACTAGGCAGTTTTATGAGAGCTGACAAAATGCCTCATAAATAACCCAGCAGGAAATATGGGGTAAATAAAATTTTTACAACTTTATCATAAACCTGAGGAGTCTTTGGTTCCTTTTCCAATGGAATGAGCAAGGTATTTCATTAAAGGAAAAGACATGCTCTCTAAAGCCCAACAATTATAGACACAATGCCTTTTTAACCTGCAATTCAGTCAAACAGGTTTGGTGGCAGTGGAAAATGTTAAAGGCCCTGTTTTGGCACTCCGGGTCATGCTCCTCACGGATCAGTCTGTGCTTTAGAATCCCTACACAGCAGAGCTGGAGATCTGGTGTGTGCCTGACCTCCTCCTAAAGCATCCAGGACCTGTAAGGAAACACGTATCTGGGGGAACATGCTTAGGACAGGTTTTCTGTTGCCTTTGTACATCTTCTAGTGCAGGGGACTGTGGCTGGGCCCCTACGTGCAAGCAAATATAGTCCTCAGGTCTTCAGCACAAGCCCCAAAACAAAGATTTGGTCAAAGACCAAGAGTCTGAAATAGAAACGCTTGGAACAAGCCTCAGTCCTTGAAATTTGCATGAGGGGGGAATTCAGCTCTCAGCAGGAGGATCTTTGGAGTGTGATATTTTGGTACTGTGGGAAGACGGGAGGGGGTCTCACTTTTAAGTCCTTTGCACTTATAAAAATTCAAATTGACATCCATGACTATTTTCTACTTACAGGAAAACAGAAATTTGGCAAAATACAACCTGTTACTGGCTTCATGAGAGGTATGGAAACTACCTCCTAAAGGAAGTGGTAAAGTCCCATTGGGTGCCTATTTGATCTGATGAAATACGAGATGAAATGCTCTGGACTGTAGGCCTGCCATTTCTCACACCTCTAATTCTCTGATCCACCCTATTTGTGTCTCTGGATTAACTAAAAACTGAGAGGGAACAGTCCTCTAAAGGCCGAGCTTCACAGAAGAATTGGAGATGTTCAGATATGCATGTTATCTTTCCTGTGTTAAGAGCAGGGCTCTCAGGCTCAATAGAGGAAGACCACCACCCAAGCATCACCTTGTTGGCATCACAGGTACAGCTACACCCCCCACCCCTTCTCCAGGGCATTACTGCATAAAGCCCACCACCCAGAGTGGTATGGGCTCCTCCTTCCCTTAAAGGCACTTTTGCATTCCCCTGCCTTCCCTCCCAGTCCCTCCCTGCTAGATAGCCCTTCCCCACCCACCCAACAGATCACCTGGGTCCTCAGGACATCTACAGCAACTTCCTACAGGAATGTCACCTCAGGAAAGCATTTAAAGCCTTTGTAGCTCTAATGCTGTGTAAACAAGGAGGTGAGCCCACCCTACATCACCACTCCAAAGCCCTTTTGATGTTGGTTTATTTTATGGCCACCAGACACACTTTGGGAATGAGACACCTACAAGGAGAGCTGGTCCCTTCAGCAACAGGTTTACAGTGCTGCAGCCCAGCCTAGTCCTGCACCACACTGAGTACTCAGAGCTGACTTTCAAGCCAAGTCAGGGTAAAGTCCCTGGGAGCTTTGACTGTATAAGGGCTCCAGTATCTGGCATGTTGTCTGGAAAGCACTGTGTAAAATAGGACAGAGAATTATGGCAGCCCTTTCCCAAAAGGAAATTCCATATTTGCACCAAGCAGCACAGCTCTGACAGAGCATGCTGGGCTGTGTGCAGTGCTCTGCACCCCCCAGCAGCAGCTGACAGCATGTTGAGGGAAATTGGCTTTTTGGTGGGACATGCTGCTTTAGTGAAAGCCCATATGTTACTGACTTATTTGTTCTGAATCCCTCAGATTATCCCCACGCCTCTGTCACCGCCCCCCTGCTTCTACCCTCCCCTCAGGCCCGCATCCTTGTGCAGAGGTTAAATAAAACATCATTTCCTTCTGATTTAGCCTTTGTCTTTGGCAATCAAAATGCCCTTCAGTTCCCTGTGGATTCAACCTTCCAGGTCAGGGTAGGACATGGGAAACCCCTTCCCAGGCATTTCACTGCAGATAATGTCATGGCTGATTCATGAGATCATTCAAAGTGCTGATGCCGGTGCTGATGCGTCTCTCACTTGGGCTCTACCTCCTCTTGCCTCCCTGCCAAGCCACCTCTCCTTCTGGTTGCATTTTACAAACCATCTCCTGGGCAGCTGGGAAACACAGGAAGGATACTCAGAAGCAGAAGAAACATAAAGGGCAGGTTAAGTCTGCTGCAGCAAGCCCTCATTCAAGGAAAGGAACAGACTGGGCCAGTCAGAAGGACCAATAAACTCTGCCCATGCCCCAGGAAGGGCTGAGCCAGGGAAGCAGCACTGCTCCTGCAGTCCTGCTGCTCCTCTTTGGGTCAGAGTGGACCAAAGCAGCATGAGGGCTCCTACTGTGATACTGCTGGGCAGATGCAGCAAAAGGTGGGGGAACACATGTGTACCTACAACTACAAAGCAACACTTACCATCACATGTGTGTCATTCCTTAGATTGAGGGTGCAGTACAAAACAATGGCATATATTTTTATTTATTACAGATCCTCTAAACTCCTGCTCAGCATTTTACTGGAAATTCATTCAACCATAACACCCAGCAGAGATCATGATGGTAAAAGAACCAGTGGTGTAAGGGGAAGACACCCAAAGGACAGTATGTTAGCCGTCTTTTACTTTGGAGTGCTGTTATTTTAACCTTTATTTCCTTGTGCAGTTTTATATATTTGGTTTGAAAGTGCAAAGAGGTAGCAGGAGAATAGAACACACTGACCATCCTAATTTTGGTTCTGCTCTGGCAGGGGGGGTTGGACTCAATGATCTTCAGAGGTCCTTTCCAACCCCTGATATTCTGTGAATCTGTGACTTCACCCTGTAATGTACAACACAGGTAAAAGGGGAGGGAGGTCAATGGGGTGTTTTGTCACTTGTATGGTCTCCAAGGTAAGTAGGATGAGCATGGAAGGAATGTCTTCAGTGTTGTGTCTCACACATTTCTCTGGCTGGGTTTGTCCAGTTCTGATGTGGCTAAGTGTGCAAATGTGTGACTGTGGGGGAGCATGCTGCTGGCATGGATGTGCAGCAGGTATAGATGGGGATGCACTTCAGGTGAAAGCCTTTGGGAATGCCGAGCTTTCCTCCACCTTACTGTCTGATCAAGACTGTTCTGGATCGACTCCATGCAGGGACATATCTTAGTAGCAAATCATGCTGATGAAAATTGTCGTTGAGTTGTTTGCTGTCATCCCCAAGCCAGTCAGTGTCTATGGGCACGGCTCAGTTACTGATGTAACTGGCAGCTCTGCCCTAGGATGCAGCCCCAGGTATCTCCTTGCTGTCTGCTCTCTGTAGTAGACCAGCCAGGGATGGAGGAAAAGGCAAACATGGAGTAAAGGAGAAGATATGGGTTGTGTGTGTGCATTCACCTTACAGTGGGGTTATCTGGGGGTCAAAGCACCCAGTGTCTTTGGTGGATGGAGCACTAGGGAGTTAGCTAGCAGGAGTCTGGGCTACAAGGCCATTCTCTGGTGTTGGCAGAAATAGAGCCTATTTATTTATTTCTTTATTTTTAATCAGCAGCCTGCTAAATAACCATCTAAAGCATTTCCAAAAGGTAGGCTGGCAAGGCATGAAAATCAGAGGGAGACAGCAGGGAGGGGAAAGCGCCTGAGAGCCGGGAATTGAGGACAAATGGCCCCCGCCCCAGCGATGGTCCCAGCCCCCCATTCTCACCCTGCTAACACCCCTCCCTTTGGTAAACAGAGACAGGCAGGTTGGCACCTTGTCTCCTGAGACAAAGGAGCTTGCCCTTTGTTTCAGTGTGTGTCTCCATGGCAGATGGGGGCTGGAGGGTGCCTGAGGGGTCTTGTTCAAGGAAAGCCTCCAGTATGTAAAACGTGCCCACAGGCAGACAGGAGAGCGATGGGTTTTCTCCTGTGAAAAGAGCTGGGAGAAACAATTTCTACCTCTGGACGGTTCTTTTTTGACTTTGAGAAAACATAAGTAGCCTGTAATTTTCCTGACTGAGCCTTTTGTTTTTGTAAGAACTGAGGGGGGAACCTGGGATTTGGAGCCAAACTTTATTTCTGGTGGGAAAGCTAGCCAAAAGCTTGATGGCAGGAATGCGTGCATTTCTCAAATATTTAAAATTCTTGCACAACATTTCTTAGAAGTTGAGAATTTGGATCACAAATCAGTGAAATGCAAGTTTTGCACAGTCAATCCCTACTTCCAGCCCCAAGGGATTTACTGGGTTTTATTCTTGTCCCTGTCAGTGGGGTGAGCAAGGCAAAAAGGAAACAGCCAAGGCACAAGAGCTGACGAGAAACCCAAAGTTAGTTGGTTAGTTGGTCAATCACCCACTAATGTGTTCTAACCAGGTCCTCTTCCAAAGCCGTTGCACTGATTATGTGCCCTAGCCTTGGTGTATGTGCTTTCTCTGGCCTCCTACACCACAAAAAGCCAGGCTGAGGCAATGAAATAAATGAAAATATACTGTTTTATTCAGGAGAGGTGACAGGCACTGTATGGGGAGACTTGGGACACATTTTCATACCCATCTCTCCTGTGATGGCAGCTCAAATCTCTCCTTGTGGATGGGGAGTCTCTGGGTTGAAACCAGTCTCAGTCAGTGGACCTGTTGTGCTGGTGTGGAGGTCTTGGACCAGCTAGTAACAGGAAGATGCCCACACTCCTGTTGGCATGATTTGTCCCCTTGTTTCATTAATTTCCTTCCCTACTCTGACCTATTATTAACAGACCCACCTTCTACCTAGTGCTTCTGTTTCCCCTGATATATTTGTAAAAGGCCTCTTATTCTCCTTAATCCCTTTGGCTATAATTAACTCATTCTGCATTTTTGCTGCCCTTATCTTTTCCCTGCAAGCCTTAACTGACTGAATATTCTTGTTTGGTTGCCTCCCTGTTTTCCATTTCTACTGAAGGTTTTCCTTTTAATCCTTAGATCTCCAAGCAGGCTTTGCACACTCTTATTTTTTGTGTTCTTCTTTTTTATTTACTCTTCTTTTTCTCTCCCACCTTACTTATTGTTTGTGTAAGGATCCTGTCTGCCCTACACACTGGTAGATTTCAGGACAGTCTCACATGGCACCTTATTTGCCCAGTTTCTTAATTCTCTTCAACACATTTGCCTTTTTCCTTTGGCACTATTTGATTTTTTTCTCTGTCTCAAATTCTTCCTGCCTGGGAGATTCCCACCTTCTCAGGCAGTTCCTTTATTTTACCCAGTTCCTTTTGTTCTATGGAAAACATGTGAATTAAAATTATGTCTTTAAAAAAAAACCACTATTGTTTGTGCAGAGTTAAATTTTTACCTAGAAAAACAGAAGAGCTGAACGTGGGCCCAGTGCTATTCAGGAAAGTGAATCTTGACTCTCAGTGCCAAACTGTCTTTAGAGTTTGGGTGTTTATAGCATCCTGGCATCTCTTCCCAACAGGACTCTTTGGACAGCACTTTTGTTTACACCTCTCAGTCCCCTGCTTTTCCACCCTTCCTCTCAGATGGGTTTGCCTTTACCATGGGGGCTTTGAGCAGATTTTGCTTTTTTCTAATGCATTTTACCTCTCATGCCTGCTGTGGTACCTCTAAGGGGGCTGCAAGTCCTTCTGATGGGACTCAGCTGGGAAATGGGTGTTCCCCCACACGAAGAGGAGGAAATTTGTGGCACATGATGGAGTTTCAATGTGTTTACCTGAGGGGAAGGTGCCAGGGGCTGGGGCCATGAGAAACCAAGGGGGACAATGGAAACCCGTCTGCCATCACAGGGCTGAGGCAGCCTGTCCTCACCACCATTGCAAGTGTCAGAAAGAAAGGGCTTGGGCCACCCTCTTGCTCCTTGGGCTGCTGCTAGCATCCGCCTCAAGAGCAAGCATGGCAAGAGGAAACTTCTGCTGCTAACCAAGAGCTTTGGTGCAGACAGAAGCAGGATCTCCAGCCACACTTCTCCCTCCTGCAAACCCCGCCTGGGCACCCCGAGGAGCAGCCATGCAGGTACGCTGCGTAATGTGGTGGGTGGGGATGTGGTGATAAGCAGACCATTCTTTTGTCCTTGTTATTGTGGAAACAGAGGGTGAAAGAGACCCTCTTTGGAGGAAAGTCACAGGTGAACTTGCCCTGTGTCAGCATTCAGGAGACTTTGAGGGTGGTCAGTGAGGGTCAGGCTTGACCACTGTCTTCTCCATGCGAGGACAGGGCCATACCCGCAGCCAGTTTTGCCGGCCTTGGACTCCCCAGCATTGTTCTTTGCAGTGGTCGCAGACATTTTTTGTGCCCTTTGCTCTCCTCAAGTTTCAGGCTCTGCCGCTCAGTGCTGCGGTTGAGGAGGGCAGAATGGGGGAGGGAAGGAGGAAGAAGTGGGGGGGACAGCTTTACAAAAAAAAAAAAAAAAAAAAAAAAAAAAAAAAAAAAAGTGAAAAGGCAGTCATTTGGGGCCTGGGCATGCTGGTGGTTTCGCCGCTTCCGTTGCTTGATCCACCTTTTCAGACACGCATGAGGAGACTTCTGAGAAAGGGCCCTGGGCCGGCACTGAGCGCTTCAGGCGCCGGGTGCGTGCGAGCACTGGGCCCTCCAGGCCGGGACCCTGCCAGGCCAGGCTGCTCCCCAGAGCACACTCAGCCTGCACACCTACCTACCATCCTCCTTCCACAAAAGAGGGTTCTTTCATTTCCTGCGAGAGGAGGAGGTGGGAGAGAGGGAACTTGAAGGCTGCAAATTCCTCAGCCACATATCTCGCCTCCCTCTCCTTTCCTATGCTGCCGGCCAGCTCCGTGTCCAGGAGCAGCGGCTCCTCCTTCCCATACAAATAGGCATGGCTGAACAACTCTGCTTTTAAACTTTGAGAGGCATTTATCTTACTTTTTCGGCTGTTGTTTTTTCACAGCATTTGTGTACTTTGCCTGTCAGAGCCACCTCAAGGCTGCTGTAGCTCTTTCAGGCCAGGATGCTGTTCAGCTGGCTCGGAGCACAGGCATGGCTTGTGCTGTAGCTGAAGCATTTTTTCCACCCAAGCTGTCCCCTTCTTGCCCCCAGCCAGCCCCAGGAAGCTTGTCTTCATGCATAGTGACAATTACCTAGTGCTGGAACAAGGCTTTTCCAAACCCTGAGTAGTATACATGGCATTTCAAAGGGATATTGCTGTCAAGCACCCAGCTTGTCACAAAACTGTGAGCTGGAGCCACTAAAGCAGCAGGTGGTACCCAGGTGTGTTAGGCTAATCCTCAGCTCTCCTAAGCCACTGTTACTTTCCCTCTTGAGTGCCCAAGCACAGGACAGGTAAAAGGTGCTTCTGTTTCACAGTTATTTGGCACTTGCAAGCTCTCTTATTGCTCCCTTATTTTCTACAAGAAAGGTAGTGTTGCTTCTCCTGTGTCATGGACAGAGACATTAAAGTAAAATCATGTTCTCTACAGAGCTGTGACAGTGCTGCTTCCACCAGCCACCCCAGGGGTGTGAGGTTGTGTTTTGTAGCTCATTCGGAGCATCCTTACGCAGCTTTGTGGCTCTGTTAGAGCTTCTGCTGACATAGGAGGCAGTCCAGCTAGCTCTCCTATTTTTTTGCCTGACACTTGTAAGCATAAACGAGTAGTATCAATCAGAAACTATGCCTGAAAGGCAAGTAGGTTTAGAGTTAATGTAAATAGGGGAAATCCTGTGCACGGAGATTTCAGGACCTGGTGGCTGAAAGTGTAGAATGCATGGAGAGAAAGTTCGCTTTTGCAGAATGTTTCCCAAGGCATCCAAGGACTCTCTCAAACCCACAAAGCCTGCCCTGAAACCACAGCTGCAACAAAAGAGGAAGAGTCCACAGCAGAACTTAGAGCTTATTAAGCCTTGCAAAATGGGTCTGTTTCTGTGGTGGTGGTGCTGTGTGTATAAATACATACATACGTGTCCGTGAGAAGAGAGCGGGGTTTGTTCAGTATTGGAGCTAAAAGTGAAAGCAACTTGTCGGAATGCTGAGCAGGGGTTATGATTTTGGGCAGGGCTAGCAGTGGCAGGGCTGGCAGGAATGGTGGCTTCACAAGGAGAATGACCAATCTTCTCAGGCCCAAGTGCAGCAAAAGTAAAGGATTCTGTTTGGTTTGTGAGCCACAGGGGTAAATTCACCAACGATGTAATTGGGAGAGGGAAACATTGGAAAGAGAGTACCAAGAAAGGGAGTGCAGATGAAAACTGGTGCAGGGTGCATAGACCAAAACGAGTGCAATTTTCATGTGCCACTAAGGACAAACATAGAAAAATAAAGTAAAAAAGAGCATGTTAAAACATAGCCGGCTGTTGGACATGCTGGTGCCATCTCCATTATTGTCAGTCCTGACACAACCAAGTGCAGCCACTGTTGAGTTCAGAGTTGTGCAAGCTCCCATGAATTTGATGTCCAAGGCTGGCCCAGGTGAGACTCCACCTGAGGTAGCTGCTTCCCTGTGCATTAAGTCAGAAACTCAGGGTTAACCCATTCAAGGATTCGGGGTCTTTTCTAAGCAGGGGTAGAGCCCTCATGAACAGCTTTCTTGGAGCTGGAATGACACTGTCCCAAGGAATCTTGCCAAGGAAAGGAAACTCAAGGAGCCTTGTGGTGTCTGTACGAGCTGCTGCTTCATTCAGAGAAGTCTTTGGCCCACAGTGCTGCTGCATCATTTGCCAATTTGTTCATTGCAGTTTGAACTCCATATTTTGACTTCTTCTTGTGTCCAGATTTAAGTTTCTATTCTTGGAATGTGACCATGTCAAAGGCCTGTACTAACACAGACTGATGGATTGCCACAACCCAACTCAGGGCAGGTAAATCCAGCCTTATCTGAGTGGGCAGTGACACTAAGCAGGCATAGAGCCTAATCTAGATCTCACAAGTCGATAGCTCCTGGACATAATGGACTTGCCTCCTGGATCATCTTATAAACCACAGAAGGAAATGCACTGGAGATCCCTGCTACTATCTTGGTTCTTGTGAGCAAAAAGAAAAGCTGCTCTGTGCTATGTCTGGACTGTAGGCAGAGGCTCTACTGGGCAAGCCACGATGCTTGTTCCCTGGTCACCTCATCCTGGCGAGGGATCTGGTTGGAGCTTCCTGACCTCCATTATCCCATACACCCAGTCTTTCTTCCCAGAGAGTCAGAACAATGCTGCTGTAACCCTCAAGATAGAAGGACCAAGGGGTGGCTGAAGCCAAGGGTTACAGTAGCATTCCCATCTGTGGGATTATCTGTGTCTCACCTACTGAAGTAAAATTCATTTCCACATTCCTCAAAGTTAGCCTGATGTGGAAGTGATGGGCAAAGAGAGCAAAGCAAGCAGATAATGCAATGAGGGAGCATTTCTTTGCATCTTGCCTGGATAGAAGCATCTTCTCCATTCCTATCACTTGCAGGACCAGCTGTAGTTTCTGGCAGTGCTACACATGGCCATCACCCTCTGGGTCCCTTTCTCTTTCATTGTCCCTCTGGAGAACAGTGCTCCTGTTAGAAACCCTGAAAGTATCACTGAGAGCCAGCTCCATTATTCACCAGCCAGTGAAGCAAGACAGGCATACTCTCCCACAACCTAGGGATGCCCCTCTAATCTGTTTCCAATGGGGCTATCTTTAATGGTATCAGTGCCTGGCCTTTTCCACATCCCAGTGGGACAACACCTGATCACCAGAGAACAAAGAGAAAACCTGTTGTGGTGGGAAAAAAGACAGAGTTCTCCCCAGAGAGGCAATGAGGCTGTTTGATTAAGAGCATCTTTCTCCCAGACAGCTGGTTTGCTACCAAAACAACCAACTAAACTTCATCTTTATGCAAGAGAGAAAATCTCTGTGAAGCAAATGCCCCAAGATCACTATTACCAATATAAACCAATAGAAATCTGGAGAAATCGTTGTAGAAAAGACTGTAGGAGCAAGAGGGAAACTTTTTTTTTTCCTAAAAAGAGTATTTAAATTATATTTTTAAAGGTAAATTTAGAGTAATATTTGTAATGCTGCAGCAAAGAGATCAAACTGAGATCTCTGACTTTTTCTCCTCAAGAGACCCAATGTTTACCCATTGGTGTACACTGCTGCCAAGCCCCAGTCTTTGCTGAGGTGCAGCATCCCAGTATGTAGCTCTAATTCCAGCTATGCCTTCTGCATTAATGTCTTCTGGACACTGACTACCCCATGTGTGCACATCTGCCCAGGAGTGTCCTTTACCTGTAGCACTCCCAGCCCTGGGGAAAAAAAACAGGACAGGACTGACCAACCCACATCTCCTTGGCCAACTCCAAATCAGACTGTGACACCTTTTCCTCTGCACATTTCTCAAATCAGAAACCATAGGCTCGGTTGCTGGTGCTTATCCCATGAGCTGCCCAGAGCAAAACTGGTGTATTAGCATAGGTGCAGGCTCCCAGGGGAGCCCAAGGGCCATTCTGTGCTAAATGGCTCATTAGATGTGTCCAGAGTTGGAGTAGGAGTCAGGCATGCCTGCATCCCAGTTTCTTTGTCAGTTTTGTCATTCTGGCAAAAATGTAAGGGGGAGCAAAGCTTTATTCCAGTGGATGTGGCACTTACCAAGAAGTTCACCTTCAGTTACAGAGGATTTTAATGTGACCTTCTGAAAAAAGGGGCATTGTTTTGAGTTGTTAAACAGCTGCTGTGTCCCACCCCAGTAATGGCTGCAATTCAGTAGTGAATAATATAAGCCTCTAGATAAACAGCTGGTAAAATAATTTGGGATCTTTCCTGGTGGGGGGAAGCAGGCAAGTTACTCTACAAAAAGAAAAAAAACCCACAAAGCAAAACACAAACTTTTTGCCTAGGAAATGAAATGTTCTCCTTTTCATCACCAAGTGGGCTGTCGCACAAAAATCTCTTCTCTCCCTTGTGTGCTGGAAAAAGCCCAGTGTTGTTTGAGGTGCTCTCTTGCCATCTTCACCTTCACAGGAAGCAAGCAGTGGTTTTAGTTTGTGTTCATGCATCTTCTTCATTTTCTTCTCTGCCCCTGGTCTGCTTCTCCATCCCATCCCCAATCTTTTTAAAAATAACCCTCCCAGTCTGCCCATCCTACTGTTCTGCACAGGCACAAATGCCATCTCCTGTCTTGGAGCAGCCATAACGTGACTGCAGGAGAAGCCAAACTTTCCCTAAACCACTCCCTCCTGTGAAATGCTGCCTGTCGGCTTGGTACAGGCTGTCTGCCTGTCCATTCGATACAGGCTGTGTCTGCCTGTCCGTTTGGTACAGGCTGTGTCTGCCTGTGCTGGGGCAGGACCGAAAAGCACCGGCCCTTGGGTCTTGGCCTCCATCGGATGAACAATTTCCCGTTGAAGGTTACTCACTTCCTGTTTTCCGTATTTAGACAATCTGGGCCTGGAGGGAGGCTTTGATTTGTTGTAAACTTCAGCTGGTTTAAACGTTAAGTCTCGGGATACTGAGGTGGGGGGGGAGGAGGGGAAAGGCCTGGAGACAAATTAGGGCTATTTCATACTGTGACTGTGTTCTCTCACAGTTTTCTGGTGGCCATTAGAGCATGTGAAAGGAAGGTCAGGGGCTGACAGCATGGGAGATGGGGAAAGGGCTGCTTCACAGTGGGCTGGGACTGGAGGCAGTGTGTGTGTGTGTGTGTGTGTGTGTGTGTATTTCTCTAATGTGTCATTTTTGCCACAGACAGCTGTACGGAGAGGCTAACAGCAGTGCAACAGCTCTGCAGTGAAGGCAGGGAGGAGCCTCTAACCTGGAGAGGAGAGTGCTGTGCCCTTTCCCTCTGCCTATCAGTACACACCACACACTGACATTTGTTTGAACTTGCCCAGAAGTCTGCTAGACTGGAGCGAGTCAACACTTGTACATAGCTGATAGGGCAGGTCATGTCTTTTTAATGCCTGTTTTTCAAGGGAAACTGAGGCATGGAGTGCAGCAATTTTGCTTGTTACCAGCAAATGAGTGTGCGAGGGATTAGAGTGAGTCCCTGGCACCAATCAAGCAATGAGTATGTCTCCTGAGATGTGCTTTGTCATGAAGAACATCTTCCTGGTGTTGGTGGGGGGTAAGCTTGGATAGAGAAAAATAGTGGACAGCCCAGAGTGTCTGTGGGCACAAAGGTTATGTGAATGGTTTTGGTCTGTTCCTTTTTGTTCCTCTAGTTCTCTTCTAACAGATTATCTCTCAAAATGGTGTAGTTTTACTTTCAAATTTTACAAAACAGAAAAGAAAAATGTCTAGGGGATGGGGTGAAGTGCAACAGGAGATGGCAAATTATTCTGAATTTTACACCAACATCCAGTAATAATTTCCAGGGATGCCCTGAAAGCTGCCCTGGCAAATGGGAGTGAATGAAAGAACCAGAGCTTAAAAAATGACAACCAAAATAGCCAACATAATGCTCTTGTGTCACATGTAAAGAAATCTGTCATGTCCTTTCTGCCTGATGGAGAGCAAGAAGGAGCTGAATCAAGTTCCAGAGGAAAATAAAAGCACTGGGGAAGACTTTGGTGAAGTGCTGAAGTGTTTAGGAGAAATAAGGCCCATATTCACACCCTGGCATTGGTAGGACTAACTCCAAATGATTTACACATGCTCTTGACCCTCCTGAGACAGAGCCAACTTTCCTACAAATGACTTCCTGCAGCCCAGGGTGCAGAGCCATAGGGAGAAGTGCAGGAGCAGATATAGGCAGGTAGCTGTTTTCTTCCTGGCATGGCTGGGACAATATTAAACTTCCCTGATTCAGTGTTTATAGACTAAGCAGTAACAATTCCCTCCCTCAATGTTATTTGAAGCCTTTCCCTGAAGGAGGGGCTAGTTTTCTCTTGTGTTACCTAGTGGGCATTTTTTCTGCTGTATCTTCTATCCTGTGGTTGCATTTTTTTTCTCAGCTGAGCTCTTGGTGCTCAGAAACACAACTGAGTTCTTCTTGCAAATGCCGTGTAGTTCTTGTTGCAGTCACTCCTGTAAGTTTCCTCTGGTGAGGCCCTCAACCTCCCAGCAGCATACTGGTGCAATCTGAGCCCTGGATGTAGGGCGAGCTCTGGATTTGACAGGGACACATCAAGCTGAATCAGGACTGACTGCAAAGCCAGCACAATGGAGAAATTGCACCCAAAGATTCTCAAGCAAATGGTGTTTCTGAATCGGCACCAGCCGGGTGCCCGGATGCTGAGGTTTGATCTGCTAGATCCAGAGCAGCCTGGTTTGCACTCAGATCACCATGCTTAAAGAACAGTCACTTAATCTCACTTAGAAATGTTTACTTGCAAGGACCAGATGGCCCAGGGAGTTGGGCTAAACAAAGCATTTTACTTCTAGGTCATGCATTCTAATCCAGTCCAGGTTGGCGATAAATGAACATATTCACCTGATAGCCACTTTTGGCTTAATTTTTGGTGTTTTTCAGGCTGCTTTCCAAGGAGAGTTGTCACACCACAAAATCTCCCTCTGTGCCCTGCCACAGTTGGTACTGATTTGACTGTCTCTATGGAGAAGCCAAGGATCAAATGCTTCATGGCGCCAGACTGTTTTCTTTTGCAGCCTGCAGGTAAGGGGAAGTTGTCCTGTGTCTGCCTGTGTCATGCCTGCTCTGTGGATGGGCAGGATTTCAGTTTGCAAAGCTCTCAGTCCACCCTCCTCCACCAGCATGAAATTCATTAAAAAAAATAGGGAAATATTTAATTGCAGCTGACATATAGCCACTCTCTGCTATGAACTTTTCACGCAATCACAGATAAGAGCGTCAGAATTAATGCTTGCTTCCCACTTGTCCTGCTATAAGAAATAAACGCTTGGCAAGTCAGTAAATAACAAAATTCTCATGTGGCCATCTACAGGTCACCAGGATACTTAAGAAGTTTGCGTTAATTATACCATGTTTGCCATCAAAGAGGGGATATTAACCCTTTTGAGTTGTTGCAGGAAAGCAGTGGAGACATTTAGAAGCAAGAAAATGAAATCTTGTCAGTTGTAAGTGCAACCTTTGCAAAATAAAAAAAGATGATAATATGTTTGAGGCAAAAACCTCACTAGACATCATAGAAAATATGGTACCTTTTCAGCTTTCCTTTTATTTATTTTGTATTTTGACATCAAACACTCCCTGTAACCTAATCTTCTTGGCTTTTGATGTGGCCGTGGAGACATGACAATTAAGCACGGCTTAAAACAATAATCCCAACAACGGGAACCAAAGGCAAGTAATGTCAGGGTTCCCCCTCACAAAGAGGACCATAAATCCCAATTTGTTGCCTCAATATCTGCTCTGTGCTTACACTTTACGTTGAACTTTACACACTCGCTCCATTTCCATTCCCCCGCTGTTTGTTTTTCTTCCGCTATGCGAAATGTCTGGAGACAAACACGATACACAGGCTGCAGAGAGGTGGTTTGATCTTTCACAGATTAGTGCCACCTGACAAACATGGGATTATTTGTTATCTGTGTTGCAGGAACTGCTGAGGACCCTGCTCAGAAGAGGTGTGCTCCTCCTCCGGGGGCTGGGGCGCCGCAGCACCCTTCCTGACAAGCTGATGGATTATGGTCCTGATTCTGCCAGCAGATTGCACCAACTCGGCAAAATGCCTGCAGAGAGGCAATACCAAGGTAAAACCCTCATCAAAGTCTGAACGGTTGTGTAATGTGCAACCAAAGCAAATAGCTCGATTATTCTCAATTATTTTAAAGTGATGTTGTTAGTTCCCCTGTTCTCTCCTTGTCTCAGCTATTCAAAGACAGAGAGTGGATACGTTTAGTTGTAACCTCGTTTCAAACTTACCTGAAAACGAATGTTTCTTTTTAAGCGAAGCTTGCATGTTATGCTATAAACTTTTTTTTTTTTTTTTTTTTTTTAATGGGTGTTTGCACTAAGCCTTGCTAAACAAGTTAGAGAGATGATTAACTCGTCTGAAATGCGGGAAGGCCCCGTGCTCTTTCTTCAGAACATCACTTGTGAGCAGGGCTTGCAAACAGGGCTGGGGAAGAGGCTGCATGGTTAAGGAGAAGCAGTGATAGAAAGGGATGGAATTTGCACACACGCTGAAAAAGGAACAAGTTATTCTTTTTTTTCTTAATGAAAAAGGAGTTATCCCCAAGTTGGTTTCCACAGCAGTGAGATGCAAGTCCCAGGGGGTCAAAGGAGGAAACCCAAAGTTCATTAGCAGTTTTCCTGAAAATATTCTTTCAATAGCAGCACTACTTACCCTCACACATGGTGGGGGGACTTTGCTTCACTTTGTAAGGCCCCAAGGAGTTCCTTTGTGTGTCAGCCTTGACCGTGTGATGAAAGCAGCTGCAAAGTTTTGGCCATGAGAGATCTGCCCGGGTATGGAATCCTCTCCAGCCTGCACACACAGCCCCCTGCACCCGCACAAGACAGCACAGAGCAGCTCTGGGCTGGCCATCCCCCCTTGTTCCCTTCCCACCACAAAATATGCCAAACAGTAAGGTTTCCAGGCTGCTGATGTTGCCTCTTAGAGCAGTGCAAGAACCTGGGAAGAACTTTGCCCGGATAAATGCAGGCCCTGCCTTGAAACCCATTAGGCAGTGTTTATGGTTCTTTTAAAACTGCTTTTTAATTGAAAAGTTATTTCTCCAAACAACATGAAACAAAACAAACAAACAAAAAAACACAGAAAGAAACAACCCAGAGAAACTGCACTTCATCATCTGCAGTGTGGCTGCTGCCTTACATTTTAAACTGGTTTAGAAACTTTAGCTCACTTAACTGCATGACCTTTTTACCCCAAAACAACACCAGAGAATGAGCTTTTGTACCTGTGCTTTTTATACTAAATCATTCACCAACTATTTTTTTGTCCTACCCTGGTAGGTTTTTGAAATATCAATAGACCTCTCTGCATAAAGTTTAAGCTAATAATTCTACTAGCAACAATGCCAACGATAATTTTTCCTCTCCCTATTAAATGCAGCCTTTATGACATGAAGCTGGGCACAGTTACTTTCACAAAAAAGTATTTTATTATTCTTAGCAATATTCACCTTGAAGGAATATGAGGAAAGCATACACTTTTTACAGACAATATATAAACATGTTGTACATAATTAACAATAACTTAGTTCACTAATCCAAAAATAAGCAAAATAAAAATTAAAATAAAAACAGAAAATACTGAAGATTTTTTTTTATGCTGATACAAGTACAAAATAATTTAAATCTTGACTGCTGTTGTCTATGCTGCAGTGACTGACAATATATTGCACTTTGTCAACTGTATCAGTAATCCCTGTCTTCCACCCACATCCCTTCCCAGCCCCCCTGCCCAAATCCTAGAGAAATTTGAGTTGGGTACAAATAATGTACAACTGTACCATTGTAAAAAGTAAAAAGGACCTAATTTTTTAACTCAGTAGATTAAAAATTCTTGATTTCTCCCAACCAATTTGGTTTCCCGTTTATTTCCACTTCTTCACAAAGTGCACCTATATGCCTATGCAGACCAGAAAAAGGAGGAAAGCAGGATTTTCATGGCTGCGTGGTTCTTAATTCATTATCGAACAGTTGAATTAAATGTTAAGAAAAGAATTCACATACATCCATTTTTATTTCTTTGTTGTTTTTTTTTTTCTTTAAAGCAGGACTTTTGCAGTAAAAATACAATTGGCTTGATCAAAAAAAAAAAAAGAAAGAAAAAAGAGAAACCTCATCAACAAAAGTTAAAAATTAAAAAAAAAAAAAGCTTGTCACAGAGTTAAGCTTACGTGGTTTACATTATCAAACCCCTCTGTTCATTGGGGCATTTTCATCAGAAGTATAGCTAAATATGTACATTGTATGTTATACTGGAGCTTGTGTTCACGAGAGGCATCTGATCATAACAATCAATAGAATACACTTCACATTGGCAATAGCTTTGTTTTCGGTCATTTACGTACAATATAGTTTAATAATGGGAGATTTAATTTTTTTTTTTTGTCCTTTTTTTTTTTTTTTTCCCTTTTTTTAAATTTTCTTTTTCATACAAAATGCGCTGCGGAAAACTGCCGTTCCCCTTAGAATGATGCTTTCCCTCCTCTCATCAGCTGTCACTGTGTCGGGGGTCTGACAGATGTGTGAAGCTCAAACTGATTGTCTCTCCCTCTCCAGTGATCTCAACCTCATGTTTGCCCTTTCTCCCTCTGAAGCCCACGGGGCCTGGAGTACTGGCTGTGTATGGACCTGGTGGCCACACTGCCCTGACTTTACCCAATCAGCTAATCTGCATTTTAAGCGACAGCTGCCAACACAACAGAACAAAATGCTTCAACCTCTAAAGTCTGAAAGTTGGATGTTTTTATGCCCTGTGATGGTTTTTTTGCCGTGCTAGAAGTTTGCTGCAACTTTACCCTTGGTAAATGCCTGTATCTCACCTCCTCAGTAGTGCAGGATTGACTTCCCAAGAGTATTTTCCCAAATCTGTCTGATCTAGCTGTCTGTTTTGGGGAAATAATAGAGTAGTTGAGAGTGGGCTCCTTTTTTTAAAAGAAATCTTTTGTGTTAGGGAAAAGAATGAAGAAATTGTGTCAAAATAATCACCATCTTGGGTACAATAAAATCCTGTATTACAGCTATATTTCTGCTTTGTTGCCCCCACAATGTTTTCCCCTTCCTAGCAGATATTTTGGCATGGAAGAGACATGGAGCTAATCCGAGGGGGCTGCTGAATACCTTTCTCCCTCTCCCTCTTGTTTTGAAGGCAGGTTTTCATACAGAGTAGCCATTGCAAACAACAGCACAAAAACATGCAATCAGAGGGGTTGAAGCTTTTTGTGGAACACAAGAGCAAAATAAATATGAGTTTGTTTGATTTCATTTTAAAAATTACATTTTTATAAACTTGTCCTTTTTCCCCCCCCCCCTTTTTTTTTTTCTTTTTTTCTTTTTTTCCTTTTTTTTCCCCGTCCCAAACAATGTCCATGATAGAAATCCAGCATGTCTGGCTTCCAGTGAGCCAATTTCATCCTGGGAGGCTGCTTATATCTCTTTACAGTATTCACAGTAATCACAAAGAGAGAAAGGAAAGCCAGTTCCAAGCCTTTTCCTTCAGCTTCTGCCACCTTTGCTTCCTGCTGGACCATTAAGTATCGAACAGGTGAGTTCTTTTTCCTTATACCTGAGGGGGCAAAGTGCATTACAGGCACCACTACACGTTTCTGCAGAAGACCCATTATTTGCAAGGTTTTAGTCCAGCATTAAGAGTTACATCACATGGGAGGAAAGATTCCCTTTTGCCATCCCTACGTTCTCCTCTAGGCAGAATATTTTCTTACTTGGTGTTGTCCTAGGCAAAACCCCATGCTCTTAATCTCTGGGTGGGTCTCTTGGTCGTCAGGTTTTATCCCATGGCTGTAACCATGCTGGATGGGTGTGGATGTCCAAATGAGATGCTGGAAGATGGGTGGATGGGAGTAGGTGTTGGTAGGATGTGTCCAGAGTGGCTGAAAGGTGGCAAATGCCCCATGGGTGCCATGTGACTAGCAAGGGCAGCAGCGCTGAAGGGAGATGATTTCTCCTGCATGCACTTGGACAGTTCCTCAAAACACTCGGAGCCTTTCTTGCTTTTCTTTGATTTGTTGGACATTTTCCTATTCCTGGTCTGAATTCCTTCCTTTTTCATGGTCAGAGGCCTGTTCACCTGCAAGAAATGAGAAAATCAGGCTCATGCAGACAAAATGACCTTATTGTGCAAAAATGAAAATATTTGGACAGCCCCCATGTGTTTTTCCTGGATGGAGACCTTTTTCTGGAAAAAAAAAAAAAAAAAAAAGGTATTCCTCTCTGCAGAACTTGTTTATATTGATTTGTTTAATAAAACCACACACAAAAAACCCTAGACATGAAAAACAAATTGAATTGAATTTGGCAGCTGATGACTCTCTTTCCCGTAGGCTTACTCTCAGTCCTCATTCATTTCCTAATAGAAGAGATCAAACTAGGAGGCACACGTTGACCCAAATTTAATCCTAGGACATGAGCTATCTTGTACCAGTAACCTCTGTTACTTACAGTTTAAATAATGTTCCAACGTGTCATGAGATTCCTGCTGAAGATTAATTTCTTTTTGAAAAAAATATAATAAGACAAAAACTTATACATTATTATTTTGAAAGAAAAAAAAAAAAAAAGTGAAAATGGCCTGCCAGGATTAATTTTTGCGCAGAGAGCATTTCAAATGGGTTCTGTGTTTCTGGTGGGAAACTGCACACAAACCCCACTTAGTGAAAAACAAGTGTGGTAGCTCTATTTTGTCTGATGTGCCCAAGCGTTAGAAGCCAAGCTGATACATTGTAATGTCACTGAACTTAGCATCACTATGCCGACAAAGAATGGCTGTCACTTCCCAGGGGAACCTTAGAGACAAGGGAAGGAATAAAACAACAACCAAAACCCTGAAACCAATAAAAAGCCTGGTGTACACCATGCAGTTAAGACATCAATCCTGGCGAGGCAAGCAGAGACACATGAGATGAGTAAATACTCACATTGTGCAATTTATAGTAGAGTCCACAGGCATTACAAACTGGGTCCCCGTTTGCATTACGTCGCCATAAGGTCGTGGTGGTTGTCTGACAGTTGGCACAACAAGTCCCTGCTCTCCTAGCCGCTGACTAACCAAAAGAAAAAGAAAATTAAATGTATTGCCAGGATGAGGAAGATCATGAGAAAGGTCAAGTTGGACACAATGTTTAGGTTGGGTAGAACTAGTTAGCTAAGATTTACATGGCATCAGAGATGAAGGAAAGCTTATGGCAGTTTTACATTTTGTAGCTGTTTGGGTTTTTTTAAAAATTCAAATATTACCCTGTGTGGACTGCAGCTTCAAGCCCCATGTTACTGTGTGTGCAGGGTCTGTGTGGAGACAAACACTGCATCTAACTCCACAAACAAAAATTTTAGAAGGGAAAATGATATCTGATTCATTCAGGCTTTAGGTTTCCCTGTAGCAGGATTCTAGAAGGTGTCCTGAAAATGCATGTCTTTTTGATTATTATTTTAAAAATTATTAATTTAGTTTGTGCCAGTTTCGGGACTGGGTTTGAAAAGAGGGGATGATCTCAAAGAATGTGATTTTTTTTTTTTTTTTTTTTCCCCTACTCTTGTCCTTAAAAATGGATACAAAAGAAAACTAACTGCATTACTTAACTGGGTGCAGTATTTAGCAGAGCCATCACTGAAAATTCAGTTTCCATTTACAAATGAAAGGGAGAAAACAAAACCGGCTCCAACTTTCTTTAAATATTTAGCAAACCAAATTTCATGCCTTGCAGCAATGATTCCAGCTGACCCATCGGCTGCCTCTGTCCCTACTCAGCTTCTTGGCTGACAAGCCCTCAAACAACAATCTTAAAAAAAAAACAAGCAAAACCAACACAGAAGAAACCCAAAAATCTACCACCCTTTCTAAAACTATTGTTCTACTGAGTACAAGGTGGGGAGAAAGAAAAAATGTTCTAACATTCACCCACCTCGCAAAACAAGAACAGGAAAAGTAGAACAGCAGGCAGCCAGTTGTTTCTTGATGGGCCCTTGTCTAGCAGACCCCACAATAATACATTCTTTGTGCAAGCATGCTACTATGAGGAGGGTTATGAGCAAACTAATTGCACCCCATATTTTGGGAAATAATTTTGTATTGGAAAGCATCAGCCCTGCCTCTGAAAGTGGTAAAAACACAGTCCATTTCGTGCAATTGGATTAATGCTGAGGACTCAGTATTTTCTTCTCTTGAATTACCAGACTTTATTTTCTAATGCGTATCAATCCTGGTAGTTTCCCCAGGGCCTTACTCCTTGGGTATTTTTCCAGTTAGCCACTGAGAGCCACGGGGTGAAGTGGTTATCGTGTGGGGGGCATCTCTGTGAGTCCCAGAACAGTGGGTTTCCCAGAGGAGAATTTTGTGCCCTTCCCTGCCCGATGGCTCCGCTGGTGCCGCCCGAAGCACGGACCAGCTCAGCTGGCACAAGAGGAGCACCGAGTTTTGTTCTCTCCCGATTTACGCCATGGCCCTTGGTAACTTTCCCAAAGCTGATGGACGGCTCAGCAGCTTTAGGCAAGAATCAGGCCCTGTGAGACTCATATATTTCAGTCCCTTACTCGCCTGTGAGAACAGGCCAAAAGCAGAAAGAGAGGGTACCCCCTACTGCAAGTATACTCATGCAACCCAAACACAATTAATGCCAGACTTCCAAACACTGACATTATTAATATGATCACTTTGCTATTGCATGTCAGATGAACAAATTCCCAAAGATGGCCATCTCCTCTCCCCTGCAAACAAGCAAACTACAGTGGAAAAAGGGGCAATAAACAAAGCTGTAAATCAATTAAAATAAAACATTAAAATAAATCAACTAAAGAAAACCTCTAGTGCCCCCCAAACCCCTCACAGTGAGCTAAGTATAACAGTCTCCCAACAGGCTGGAAGGTGGAGACCTATTTTTGCATAATTGAGATGGCTTGCTGATACTCAACTGTGCCTGTCCCATTCAGACTGGAAAGCACTTGAGCTTGAGAGACGATAATGTTACACTGTTGTCTTAACATTTTTCTATATGTCAGTCACTTTAGAAGGCAAGTCATTAGGAAGCTTGCATAGTTGAAATTCTGACTCACGACAGAAATCTTCTGTATCCCATCCCAGTGTTAAAGCAGTAATGCCAATTTTCTGCTCTCCAAACCTCATTGAAACGTGCCCATGAACAGCTAAGACACTTGGGGCACCATAAATCACAAAGCTCCAAAAAATATATTTATTATTCTTAGCATTTTACGCATTATTTGTGGAGTAGAGTGTATTAGAAATTTCAAAACAGCAAGCATGACTGGCAAGGCTTGCCTATAGAAACTCTCTAAACCTTTTAGAGTCAGGAAACAGATACACAAAGTTTCCTTATCTTTAACGTACAGATATCCGGATAGGAAACTACTACCAGGAGCTTAGAAAGGACATTTTTTTTAAATCACTCAAATGAAAATACAAAGTATAGGTGACTCCATGGAAAAATAATAGATTTTTTTTTTTTAAACAGTAGGGGATTGTCTGGGGAGGGAACCAATATTAATATTGCCAGAGAATATAAGAGTGAAAATTACTTCATGGCTTTTAAACAAATAATTATGAAGTAGGGAGCAGTAGCTTTGACTCATCTGATTTGTTTTGCTTTTAAGGAGCTGGAACTTCTTTTTTGGTACACGGTGGAGGACATTCATGCTCATAACCCTTTCGCTCCTGATATGCACCGAAAACGTCCCAAGAGGCCAAATAAATGAAGAATTAAATTAAAAGCTGTCATCTGAGGATAAACAGGGGGAGACGGGCACACGATATCCCAGATATCCCACAGGCACAGCGAGCAGCAGGGAGCCTCGGGATGGAGGTGTGTGCTCAGGGCACGGTGGTCTGAGCCCACCGGGGATTCAGGGCTGGGGGAGGGGGTGATCTGCCCCGAGGCACAGCAGTGACCTCGACGTGACTGACCCCCGTGTACAGTACAGCTCAGCTTGGCGCAGGGGCTGAGCAGAGGTGAGACACCGTTTGCTTGTGCCTGCGTGTGGTCCCTGTGCCTGATTTATCCCCAAACCCAGGAGAAAGAGAGACACCTACCAGCCTTCGTTTGGGTTTAATGAGAGGTCGGTTTTGACCGTTCATTTTGTGGTAGAGCCCGCAGGCGTTACACAGGTAATGCCCGGTGCCGTCTCTTCTCCAGAGAGGGGTAGCAGTTGCTCCACAGTTCACACACTCTCTGCCTTCTAAATGGAAACACGAAGAAACCGGATTTCTTTCTTTAAAAACAAATTCACAAAAGCTTTTTGCATTGTCCTTTAGGCATTTTCCAGAAGTCAAAACAGACTGTTAATTCAAGCACAGTCAGACAGCAGTGACATCTACAGCACATGCAGCAAGGAACTCCATGATTTGAGAGCACCCAGACTCCAGTATTTTATGTCACAATCAGAAATAGGCAGCTCTCTCTGTAAGGTGAGAGAGAGTGACACTTTTATTGTGTCAGATGGAAGTTATCTTTTCAGTAATGAGAACTCCTCTAATCTGTGCTGGGCACCGCTCCCCTCCTGTATCTATTGCACTCCGATAGATCCTGTGTTCTGCCACAAATACACACATACACGTGTACACTGACACACACCTGCAAACACTCCACATGATGAAGCCAGAGAAAGAGGTTTTCAAGAATTAAATCTAAGCAGAAAGACACCACCCCCTCCCATTCCTTGATTTCCTTTTTGTCACTAATGCTAGGGGATGAAAAAGTAAAACTGAGCAGATTGGGAATGGATACAGAATGCCAAAGGCTCAGTTATTGTTTTTGTTCTAAAGGCAGAAAAACACTGTTAATACTGGTCTTTGAAAAAGTTTAGTTTCAGCAAGCACTCTGGAAATCACTGTAAAAAAACAGGCTTTCAGTTCTTTTCCATTTCTGTGATTTTTCAACAATACAGTTTGGATTTAGTAAGGAACAGTTTACCTTATTACTGCTTCATTATTAGTTTTAGTAGCACAATGTGGGAAACACGGGATTGTAGAAGGGCTCTTATTAAAACCCAGCATGTAACTCCTAGATATCTGTGTCTGCCTTGGAAATCTCTCTGCTAAAAGTTCATTTGTCTCTGATGGTTCGAGGGCAGGTCTGCTTAATATAGAAATATCTCTTAATATAGTTTATGCAAATCCTACAGTATTTAACTGGAGAGGAAATTCTTTTTGCTAATAACTGAAGCAGGCCATGTTGAGTTCAGCAGGGCTTGTGTCTCCTTTAATCTAGGGAGTGGGTGGCTTTTAAACAACACAGTCTACAGTGAAAAATGAGGGGAGCTCTGCAGCACTGCATTTGTAGCTTTTGTCCCTCCGAGGGCAGGAAGCTGCAGGAGTCGTCGTGTCGTGAGTCTTAGTTTTCCTACAAAAACACTGAGTGGTCACGAACTTTCCCCAGTTCCTTGCACAGGGGGCTCCCTTACAGAAAAAAAAAATCCAACAACCAACAAAACAACGAAAAACCAACACCCACCATAAAACAAAACAAAAACGCTCCGCACTTCCCTCATCTAATAAAATCATCGGCAATCACGGCACAGAAAATAAAAGAGCCACTCGAGATCCCTTTATCTTCAGAGATCTGGGTCTTGAATCTGTTCCTAAACTCGGGAGGCTCGGGCTGCTCCTTGCCTTTTCTCACTGCTCTCTGCACTAGTAGAAAAACACGGGCACAGAAAATACATGGTAGCAACTGTATTCAAATAATGGCAGAGGGAGGGTGCGCTTTTCCTCTCAAAGGAGCCATTTGGAACAGAGCTGATGCGCTTGTAAAATAGCTGATACTTTAGTTGCAAAACTCGTAAGAGCTCGCATTTCTAATTACTGTCCACTTTAAAAATAAATGCATGCGGTGTGTTTGTAAGCATAGATGTGCAATGACATATGAGAATGCACACACAAAAGCGTATATAGCTATTTATTTTTAAAGGTCTATCAAAATTCAATCTCAATATATTTAGTTTCATTTCCATCCACGGCTGAGGATGTTAAAGCAGGAAGGTTAGTGGAATTATACAAATTGTCTCAATTCTTCTGCCTAGTTGTACAGTTACTGTGATTTCAAAGAGGGAGCAAAACACTGCCCATCACCTAATTTACTGATCAAAGAGGGCACTTTTAAGAAGAAATGCAGAGAAAAGTTGTGAGATCAGAAAGGTCCGCAGCCAGTCTTGGAAGCAGAGATATGTCTGGTTGAGAGCAGGGGCAGGGAGGAGGGAGGGTGAGGGGTATTTTCTAGTTAAAATTAGGCTGGAGTAAGTTAGAGATATCTGGACACTTTAGTCTTTCGCACTGGTATGTAAACTATATTTGAACTTTTGCTCCTGTAGAACGCTAAGGAAGTAAAGGCCCTCAGCGATTTGAAGCGGACCGGCCGGGTAAGTTTCGCTTTCATCCTGCACTGGGGCCTTGGTTCGTGGTAATGAAAAGACGTGGAAATTATTCAGGGAGAAATTCCTATGGCTAGAAGATCCCCACGTGTAAACTGGCAGGGGTGGTTAATGACCTGGGGGAGCAGGGTCGGGCCTGAACCCTTCGGTTGGCCAAGGCCAGCTTTTCTCCGAGGGACGTTTTTTGTTTCCCTCGTATCAATCCCTCTCTGTACAGCTCGATCTGCCAGCTCACACTGTAGTGATCCTCGTGTCCCTTGGCCCCTCCAGCACCCTGCGACCGGTGCCCATTGGCTCAGAGGCCCAGATGGATGCACTGGCACCCACAGAAGCCTGGGGCACGCTCAATTTCCGAGTTTAAAAGCCCAGGAATCAGGTAGCCACCTGTCCCTCTGTCCCGGGGAGAGCTGACAAAAGCACCCTGCCTCACAGCAGCCTGCATCCTCACCCCCCAAACATCCAGCCACACCACTCACACACACCCCGGCCCTTCCACCCCGCGGTACAGCCACTGCGGGACGGGGTATGCCACAGCGTACGAACGACACTTACCCGAACAGGACCTGGCCTTGCTCCGTGGCTTGGGGGTGAAGCTGGACGCGGGGCCCCCCAGGAAGCTGCCGGGGTGAAAGAGGCTGCTGCTGTAGTCGTGGGCGGCCGGCACATAGGAGGGGTATGTGGGGATGGGGTGGTGGGTGGATGGTTGGGCACCCATGCTGGTGAGGCTGCTCCTGAGCGGGCTGGCGCTCTCCATCTTCATCCCGTCCGACAGCGACACTTGGTATTTGATGCTGTCTTTGTCCTCCTGCCGGGCCCCGGCGGAGGAGGAAGGGGAGGCAGCGCTGGTGGAGTTGGGGTCCGGGGAAACTTCCTTGGGAGGGGTCGGGGGGAAGCCGAAGAGGTGGGAGCCGGAGTGTGAGGCCGGGGTGAGCGATGAGACGGAGGCGGTGCTGGAGGTGCTGCTGCCTGGGTACACAGAGATAGCCCCAGGTGCTCCGGCCGCCGAGGGGTGCAGGGGAGTCTTGGTGAAGGGGTTGACGGTCCAGGGGTTGTGGTGATGGGCAGACAGTGCCGCCTTGCTGCTGTCCAGCCAAGGGATTCCGGGGCTGTGGATAAGATGAGGCCGGCACATCTGACTCCCGGTCAGGCGGGCTGTAGGAACACAAGAGCATTGGGGATCAGCTCAGGGCGGCTCCGGGAAGTTCCCCAGCCCCCGGAGCTCCCCGTTCCTCCGGCAGCGGGAGGGGAGCCGGGAATGGGGAAGAGATTTCACAACCAGGATAACAGCAGCCAGACTGGCGTGACAGCTCTTTCGCCCCATCCCCTCTGAGGGGATTAACAGCCAGCCCAGCGAGAAGCAGCGATGGGCGGAGGGGGGACCTGGCCACCCGGTGCAGGAGCTGAAGCACCCCATTTTCTCCTCCCCCCCCACCCCTGGCAATAAGCAGCAAACCCGTTTCTGCTCTGTCTTCCGAGCTGGTACAACACACTCTCTTCGGCTCCTGAAAACACCCTCAAATAAAATCCATCGCCGATTAGAATCGGTTTGTATTTTGCATCCGGGAAGTAGCCGTATCTGAGAAGTTTTAGCCTGTGCGCACACTATTTCCCCTTCCTCTCTCACCTCCCCCCTTTCTTTCCCTCCTCTCCGCCAGTCCTTGGTTCTGTCTAGGGTTAAAATCCACCCGTGCCTCCTAATCTATCCCGGTTTTTTAATCTCTTTTCACCCTTCCGTCACACCGAAGCGGCCCCCGAGCGAAGCTCCTCTCCTCCCGGCAGGACACGGAGGGGCCCGGGGAGCGCAGGCGGCGACGGGGGTGCCAAGGAAGGCAGCGGGTGCTGATTTACCGTGTGCCTGGCTGTAGGAGACCCTGGCCCGGGCATGGGCAGAATTGGCGTAGTAAGGGTTGCCCTGGGAGTCCAGGTGGTTGAAGAAGACATCGACTTCATCTGGAGGTAGGAGCTGCGCTGGTTCCATATAGTTGTGAGCCAGTCCGGGATGGTGGCTCTCGGGATGCTGCCCGTTGAGCACGGCGTGGTGGGCCATCCAGCGAGGCTGGTCCGTGGCCACCTCCATGGCCTCGGGCCTCGCCTCCCACCCACCCCTGACCCGGAGCGAGCGGCCCTCTCTGGGGGGGGTGGGTGGTGCTGCTCGGGGAGGTGGCTTTTGGCGCCGCTGGTGGGTTTTAGGAGATGGGGTGGCTTTTCTTAAAATGAAACCCCCTGGGTGAGTGGAATGCGCTCTCGGAAGGATGGGGGAGGAACCCCGAAGTCAGCGTGTCCCTCTGAACACAGGCGGGTGGCAGAGGCAGGTCCGGGTCAGCACCTGTAGGGAGAGACGGGCGGGTTAGAGTTTCGGCAGACCTGGGGTGCACTGGCCGCCGAGCTTCCCACCGGCTTTTTTTCCCAGCGGTAAATGGATGAGGAGGGGGAAGCGAATCCCCCCCCCTTCCAAAAATATCCTCTCTCCTAAATTTCTTGTCTTGCGCCCTCCCTGCTCATTGCCCCACAGAATAAACAGAGATCCCATTTCAAACTCTGAAAAAAAAAAAAAAAAAAAAAAAAAAAAAAAAAAAAAAAAAAAAAAGAAAGAAAAAGAAAAAAGCTTCCTTTTTTCCCTCCCCGCTGTCGCTACAAACGTCAACAGGAGTTTTTCCAGCTGGCTACAAAAGAGGGGTAAAAAAGGAAGAACGGCTGATCTAATACAGCGTAGTTCTAGCAAGAACTCCGACTGACACAAAAGGAAACGGAGGGGAGAAAGCAGGAGGAGGCTGGATGGGAGAGTGTTACTCAGATGGCAAAGCCGCTGCTCTGGCCGGCTCGGTCCCATCCCCGCGCATCCTATATGAGCGCTGGCGCCAGCTGGNGGCACTGCCGCTGGTGCCTGCCCTAGCACCCACGTTTCGCCTTTTGCAGCTCCCCTCCCATTAAAACCCTTTGCAGAAATAAATGACCTCTCCAGCAGGGATGAACGATTTCTGCGGAGGGAGCGATTGAAATCCCGTGGCTGAGCTGGAGGATCTTCTAGATAGCCAAATTGCAGGATTTTACTTTATTTTGTGTTTGCTTGTTTTTTTTGTTGTTGTTGTCTCGGGCTTTTTTTCCGCCGTGTCCCATCCCCACAGCCTGCGACTGGCGAACAGGCTACCGGCTCCGGTCTCGGCCTCTAAATGTCCCGGCGGCACGGCTGGTTTTTTAATTGAATTAATTCACCCATCGGGAACATCAGCAGCTCGCAGTGGCTGCTGGAGGCGAGCAGCTTAGCTCCGCTCCGCAGCCCGTTTCACACGGCTGGTTAAGCAGTTTTCCCCTCAATTTTCTGCCAAGCCTCCGGGGACAGGGTCCGCCCGCTGCACCCGGCTCCAGCACCCCCGCTCCTCCCAAATCCCCATTTACCTTATTTTCTCCAATTCCCCTCGTTTTGCCACCCCACCCTCCCCACACAACAGGCTCCGTTTTATTAACTTCATATTGTTGTCGCATATTTTTTTTTCTTTTTTAATAAGGGAGCTTTTCCAGATCTGGAAGCACAACTGGTTATTTTGATTTGATTGACAAGTGATGTCATATCTTTAAGGGGGGAGGGGGGGAGACGACAACATGTTTTAGCAACAGTTAGTAGCGCCGTGTGATGGAGTTGACACCTATGCCCGGGCAGAGGCGAAGGCACAAAACAAATCCGCCGGCCGTGCACACAGAATATTTATTTACACGTCTGGCGTGGGGTTTCTTCCTTTTTTTTTTTTTCTTTTTTTTCTTTTTTTTCCTCTCTCTTTCTTTTCCTAATCCTGTCTGCTTGGACCTGAGAAAAATGTACCTGAGCAAACGGGGTTGGGCTGGGTCGGACCGGCAGCTACCGGGGGACTTTCTTCCAGTCACCCCTCTTCCCGGGGTGACCCCGGCGACCCCCGCAAGGGGCCACACTCACCCCGGTAAGAGTCCCGGCGTTCGAGACCTCCCAAAACGACCTTCCAGTGTCACCCCCCGGCTCCCTCTCAGCCTGTAAGTGTAACCCTCAAGCAGGGACGGCAGGAAAAACTCCGTGAAAAAAAAAAAAAAAAGAAAA
>JAAWXA010000016.1:9504159-9515593 GCA_038090715.1 Florisuga fusca | reverse complement strand
AGAGAGAGAGAGAGAGAGAAAAAGAAACCCCCAACCTTTTCAATATTGATTCAACAAAAAAAGAGAGGGAGAGAATTTAAAAAGAGAAGAAGCAGCACCAGCAGCAGGGAGAATATAGGCTCAGCAACTCTCCAGGTTCGCTTCCTTATTATTACTATCCAGGGGTAATTTTTCATCTCTGCTAGCTAATCTTTGTTCCTTGTGAAGATAATGAATAGCCCAATCCTTATCTCCTGGGCTCCTGGAGGCTGCTGGAGAATGGGGTTGAACAGGGTTGAAAATTGGTTCCAAAGTGCTGCTGAATAAATGGTGTTCCTTATCTCTCGCTTCCAGATTATCGGAACCCTTTCAAAACTCACACAACAAATACAGCCACCGCATCTAATGCATCATTTACCAGAGCAGATCTCCGCGTTTGATCGGCAGATAGGCAAAATCTATGTATTCCTTGCTTTACTTAGTATGCATGGACGCGGGGCTGCTGTGCATGCGGGGTGCCCCCGGCTGGGCTGGGATGCCCCCGAGGCTCCTAGCACACGCAGGTCTTTGCTGTGGACTCCGTGGAGTGACCAGAGTGTCCCCTGCCTGTCCCCGACCCGGGGGAGCAGGGTGGGACTGCGATCCACCTTGAAAGGTGTTGTTGCACGGCACGCTTGGAAATTTAGGGTTTCTGATGGGTTTGCAGGGAGAGGAGAAAAGGTGTGAGCATCATCCCGGGCACCCCAGGCACCGGCTCACACTCATGCTCACTCCTGTGCCCACAGCTGCCCTTGCCCACACCCAGGGTCACTGCTCCAGGGGTCCTGAGCTCCAGCTGCGTGGTGGCATTTCTGTTCTTCCAGGAAGCCACTTTGAGGCTCATCTGTGCCCTACTCCTGCCCCAGCCCTCAGCCATCTCGGGGCCTGGCTGGAGCAGTCTGGCAAAACCTCCTGCTGCTCCCCACAGCTCCTGCCCCCCAGATCTCAGCAGCCCAGTGAGGAGCCTGACCAGTCTCTTGGGTCTCCCAAAGGCTGGGACCGGTTTCCAGCCCTCCCGGCAGTTCTGGGTGATCTCCCCACATCCCAGCTGCAGGCAGGACAGGGTAACTGGGGCAGCACAAATCTGGGGAGCAACTGGTGATCCTGGTGGAGAAAAGCAAACAAAAAAAACCTCTCAGGAAGTGAGTCTTTCCCTTCTGGAGTTAATGTGAAATCTGTCCCTTCAGCTCTGTATCAGACTTTTTTTTTTTGTTTCTTTATTTCTGTCTGTCTGTCTTCCTGTTATTTTTTTTTTAATTTCTCTCTATATTTCCACTAAGTTTTCTTGGGGGGTTTTTTGTTTGTTTTGTTTTATAATTCTTATCTCCTCAAAACTTCTCCATAACAGTAAATGCCTCCCAGCTTGTCTGTGCACCCCTCTGGTCCACAGCAGCAAATCCCCCAGCCCCAGCCAGGGACAGACCCCTCAGCTCTCACCCACCCCTTTTTTCTCCAGCATTGCCTGAGCCAGTCGGTGTCCAGGTACCAAATAGGGTGACATTTTATTTCATGGCACCACAGCCCAGTCTATGCCCCCAGTGCTACCCTGGACCCCCAACCCAGGGGTCCAGCAAGTTCTGGTTGGGTTGGGCTGGGGACAAGGCATCCACAGTGTCCTGACCCCCTTTGTCTGTCCAGCAAAGCTCATCTGTCCCCTGCCTGGAAAGGGAGAGAAACTTCTGTGGGAAGTTTCAGACAAGCAGCAGCCCCAGCCAGCCCCTGCCTGTACTCAAGAGTTTTGCAAATGTTCAACTTGTACTAATTTTTTATGGCTGTATTCACAGTTGTTCCCTGTAAAAAATGGACCTGTGTTAGTTTATTAATAACCTAACCATTACGTATTAAAGACCTATGAGTGACACAAGATGACAAAAAGCTGTATTTTTCCAATATACACAAGCACACATTTAATAACCTTCTATTGCATCTCAGCTAGGCCTTCTCTCTGATGGTTCCCATGGCAACTGAGATAAAAAAGCAGCCATTTTCCATATCTCTATGAAAGTCTATTATATTGCAGGATTAGTTCATCTTCTGCTAAGGTCAAACACAAAGTCATACAACCTGAAATATTTAGAATCCATGTACATTCATTTTTTTATATGCCCTTTCATTTTCCACAAAAGACTGGGCTCCTCTGAGGTTTTATTCCCCAGAAAATGCTAAGCAAAGCAATAAAAAAATAATGATTAGCAGCTGATGAAAAGTTCAATTGTTTTTTTTTTTCCTCCCCCCCATCACAGGTTTTTTTTTTTTTCACCCTTTAAAAAAAAAAAAAAAAAAAAAAAAAAAAAAAAAAAAAAGAAGAAGAAAAAACCACCACCCACTATTGTTGGGCAGATAGTGCCTCCTCCATTTATCTCTATCAGCAGCCGTGATTGCAGCCGATACCGGCCGCCTAATTGGGCTGGGAGCAATTTGCAGGCGGACGGCGTCACCTTCTGGTTATGGCGGGTGAGGCAGCGGCGGAACCGGGATGGGGCCGCTCCGCTCGGCATCCCCCGGCCCGCAAACCCCTGGGAGCTGGGGTGGGATGGGATGGAGTGGGATGTGCCGTGCCCGGGGGGCTCCGTGTGTTCCCCACTGCGCGGAGGGCACCCCAGGGGCTGGCAGCTCCGGGACGGCACAGCCCAACCCCGCACCGCGTTGTAAGAGTGAATATTAAACTGGCTAGGGGTTTGCAGGCATTTCAAGAGGCTGCATCTGCTTATTCTTGCCATGATTAGATATTTTTATTTATTAGTGTGTCCTGGTAAGGGGCTCAATCCTTTCTCCTGCAAGTTTCAGCTGTTGCACACTACAAACAAACAAACAAACAAAAAGTGTTGAACACAAGTACTCCCATGAGTCTTCTGTGTGGAGAGGGAAAACAAAGTCACTTTTTCCTTTTTTTTTTAAATGGGGTTAGCAACGTAATTCAGATGGATCTTGGTGCCACCAAGGAATGCAATAAAATAAAACCCAGGCAGCCTTCAGACAGTTTGAATGGTGACGAGCGTGTTCTCTCCCATGACATAAAAAAACTATGGCTCATTCTTTTTTCCAAGGTCACTCCTGAAAACCTGGAAAATCAGGGGAGACAACTCGCACATATGGCCATCTGCAGCTGTGGCTTTGTTCAGGGTACCTGCTGTATTGTGGCATTTATTCCAGCCCCTTTTAATGTGGAAAAATAGAGGCTCTGGAAATATGTGCAAAAGGGAAGAAGATCATGAGTAGCAGAAGGATGGAAAGAATTTTCTTTTTAATTCATTCTCCCATCTCTCCATCCCCAAGTGTACCTGAAGGTGTTTTCAATAAGCTGTTTGCAGGTAAGTGATGTCCAGCTGTGGCCAGAGCCATGTCCACCTCCTGAAAACAATCAGCAGCTCCTGCTCTCCATGGCACATCAGGAAGGGGACTACACGGGTGGCTTCCCCACCTGTGGGTCTGCTGACCCAGGGCACCTGTGCACCCATAAAAGCTCCCACCTGCACCTCATTCTTCATCTCTCTTTTTTAGGTTATTGTGATTTAATGTGGCTATATTTCTAGTCTCCTGGTTTGTACTAAAGAGTAGCAGCCTGGAATAGGACCCTGAACTGAAATTTTGAAGGAGTTCAGAGCATCACCAATATGTCGGTGGGTTTATTTTTTTAAAGTCTTGTGGGTTTTTTCTTTTTTTCTTTTCTGCTACATCTTTGCCATCCTGGGCAGTAGCTGACATGGTTTTTGCATGTCTGAGGCCTGCAGCCCTGAGAAAGCCTTTAGAAACGTGGGGGTAGTAACAGAGGGGTGCCTAGGGTGCAAGCACTCTCTTCTTGAGGTGATGGTGATGTTGTTCTCCTCTCCCAGCTCTGGTTTTCTTGTGTAATCTGCTGCTGGCCTTAGGTAGAGGCTGAGTTGCCCTGGTGCTGGCAGCATGGGTGCTACAGGGATGAAGCTCAGTGTGAGGGTCCCTGTCCTCCAGCAAGTTGTGGTGTTTGTGTGCTGGTGCCAGTAAGGGCTGCCAGGAACTCCTAAGAGCCATGCTGGGTGTTCTGAATGCTGTTCATATCCAGCACAGGGCAAAAATGAGGGGAAAAAGACGAAGTTGCCTTTGGGCTGCAAATATTTAGGTTGTTTCCAGTGGCTGGTGACTGCTTGGGGGAAGCCTGGAGGCATGTGGGGATGCTGTCATGTGGCTTTTTGCAGGAGCAGGGTGGCTGCTTGTGCCTGGGAGGAAGGGGTTCCTTCCAACCTAAGGGGCTCAGGGTGCTGGCTGTGCCACCCAGGGGATGCTCTCTGCTCCTCCTCCCCCCTGGGCCTGGTGCTGTGCGGTTTGGGATTCAGGGCAGTGGTGAAATGCCCCAGTTTAGCCTCCAGTTGTTTTTCTGTCTCTCAGTGACATCTGGTGCATTGCTGTGAGTTCCCAGAAAGAGGCCCTGATGGAGGATGTCGGGGTAGGAAGAAAGGAGCTGACCTTGCTATTAAAAGGCAACAGAAATGGAAATGGTTCAGGCTGTTTCCAGCAGACATCTCTGGGAAGAAAATCTCGTTCCGCTCCATCAGGCTCTCATGGGCAGCTTTTCTCTGCTAATTGTTCACTAAATAGTGCACTGGAGATGCTTAATTTATCCTTGTCTCTATTGCTGTGTCTGAAAAGATCTTGTGGCATTTGAGACAGATTTAAATCCTGTTGATCCCTCATGACTTTGTATTTTCCTGGTCTTATGGTGACAACTGCAGCCGCAATGCTCTCAGATCACAGGTGCTCATCTCAAGTGGGAAGAGCCTGGAGCCAGGTCCTACTCCAAGTCCAAGGCAATCCTGCTGAATCCAGGCCAGCATTCCCAGCAGCACCACTTTAAAGAGGAAGCTTCTTGCAAATGTCTGATCCCTGCTCTGAGCAAGGTCCTGTGGAGGGAAGAAGCCTTGCTATTGCTTGGCTGCTCCTCATGGTTGGGGAGAAGTGGAGTAATTATTCAGATTAGTGAGAATAAGCTTTGCTTACAGCTTGAGATGAATGAATCTTTTAAACCCTCTTGGCTTCTTGGCTGAGATCAAATGTGGCATCAGTTTAACATCTGTATCCTTTATCTGGGGTGTGGGAAGGATAACCTTTCCTGATGCTGACTGTGAACTTGATTTAAAAGGGTCTCCTTCAGTTTTTTTTCCCCTGCACTGTGGGATCCTCCTTGGTGATACCACAGCTCTGCCTGCCTGGAAGGGAAGGGGAGGAGGAGAGCACAGGATGCTGTGCTGGATATTTGGAGAATGATGAGAATAGCACATGTGAAATACGATTGGGGCATGGACCTGTGTTCTTGAGGATAATGTGGACACAGTGGCACCAGGCAGCCATCAAGACTGGGATGTGTGGGCAGTTCCTGCTGGCTGCAGAGCCATTTGCTCCACTGGTCCAGTCTCCTCCGAGCTGTTATTCACTGACCTGTGGCTGACTGTATCTTGGAAAATCCTAAGAACGTACCTGCTGCAAAGGCATAAATCATCTTGGGTGCCACCCACCTGTGCCACTCCTCCTGTCCTGCCTGCTGCTGCTCCTTCTTTGTCCTGGGAATCACAGGGCTGGAGCAAGCTGGCAGCTGGCACTCGCCCAATGCAGGTGGCAGAGGGGGCTTGGGAGCAGCCACCAGAACTAATGGCTCAGTTATTTCAGTGATTAGCTTGAAGAGCACAGGCAGCTACTACTGACTTCAGCCAGGGTGCTCTTGTTGTTCAGGATGGTGTTTTCCAGCTGCTGCTTGTGGAAGTGCTCTCAGGGCTGCCAACAGCCACCTTGCCAGGGCCATGGCAGTGGGATGTATCTGTGAAACACCTCCCAGAAGCTGAGGGCAGAGAGTGGGGACAGACAAAAGCTTTCTGAGCTTTGCCTTCAAATGCTTTTCGGTGATGAAAGTTGCCATTTCCTTGGGACAGGAGTTCCTGGCTTGGCTTGTTGACCATCATCATCTCTCAGGTGGGGGGGTTGTGCTAATGGCCCATGATGGCATGGCAGTGGCCAAAGCTGGGCAGCCAGACTCATGTCCCAGATGGGGAAGATTGGCTTGGCTGTGCCCAGTGTGGGAGCTCAGGGTTGGGCTCTCCTGCAGGGTTTCTGCATCCTGGGTGCATTTATTCTTCACTGGGCTGAAGGCACCAGTTACACCTTGCCTGGTGTGCCTGGTCTGGCAAGTTACTGAGAAAGAGCTCCCCATAACTTCATTTTGCACCCAACAGAGAGGGAGATGTTATCTAGTTGAGCAGAGGAGACCTTTACCCCCTCAGGGGCCAGGACTGGGTCTTGTTTGAAAAAAACATCCTGAGCTGACTCTGCCCATCCTTGGAAAGTGACTCCCATGCATGTTGGAAGGAGGGTTTTTTGCTGGGTCAGAGAAAGTGAAATGCAACCTGAGAGCAGGGCTGGAGGCCAGGTCACCTATTGTGCTCTGGCAAGTGGCACATGAAGTGTCAGAGCCTCATTCTGCACATCTGGCCCTTAAAGCCTCCACACATCTAAGCAGCCTCTCACAGTGTGCTGCTCCAGCCCTGTGCAGGCAACTGTCAGGTCAATGGTGGATATGATGTCCATTCCTGGAGGGTCTCCAGGAAGGTCCTCTCCCCTTCAAAGACTGAGACAGTTGATGCTGACAGGCAGAACAGGTTGTGTTTGACTACTGTGGGCTCTTAAAATCTGCTGGAGCATCTGCCTGAGACACTCTGGGGGCAGGATACTGCAGTGGGGGGTACTGGAAATGGTCCACCAGACAGTTCCTGTCCTGTGTGGATGTGCAATGCACACCAGTGTGGTATATGCTGTGCAGTGTGTGTGTATGTGGATATAGTATTTATTTAGGAGTTGAAGGTGAAATTAATCTGCTGTTTCCCTCGGGGCTGAATCTTTACCTGTTTGCCCATCTGCAAGCCAAGATTACTTCTCTGGAGCACAGGAGCCTCCTCCCAGCACAGTGAGTGGATTTCCCCAGGACTTCAGGAGGAAAGCCCTTTTGGGTTTCATTCATCCCCTAATGAGACTCTCCCTCCCTCTTACCTACCTCCCCACTCACTTTTGCCTTTGTCTCCAAAGGTTGCTCAGGCTGCTGTTGCTCCTTTCCCTTGTTTTTTCCAGCTGTTTTGAAGCCCAGTAGGTGGCTTGGGGCAGAAACCTGCCCAGCCCACAGCAGCCATAGAAATGTTTCCTGTGGGGCTGATAAAAGCAGGCTTTATTTTGCCAGAACCCAAAATAGCCATTTCTAGTACAACACATCACCACCTAGTCAGGTCAGCACAGTAACTGCAAATCCCACTGGATGGTGGTGCTTTTAGGAAGCAGCTGGGCTGCTGTGTGCACAGGTGAACTGGGATTGGTGGGGTTGCTGGAACATCCCTTGAGGAAGCATTTTCCTTAACCCCCTGATCATGACCCTTGCCTGCTGGGCTATTCTCAAGTCTCCTCAACAAAGCTCGTCCTTCTCTTGGTAACACGGCTGCATTTTTTTTTTTAATGATGATGAATGGATGGATTTCTTCATAAATCACTTTTTTTTTTTTTTTCTTCACTAAATTAAAAGAAGGGAGTAAGGGAAAACCCCCAGCCCCTGTCTTGCTGGCTTGTCATGCCTGCCTTTAATTGACAGACCTTGTTATTAATGTTTTCCAGCCGCCTCTCATCCAGGGCTCAAACCTCCCTTTTAAAGCCCTGTCATGTTAAAAATTGACATGTGTTGACTTTGGCCTGGGAGAAGCTGGGCCCTGGCTGTAGGTAGGAACTGCATGTGTTTAGTCTGGCTTAGATTTTATTTTTCCCTTTCATCAAATTAGTTCAGCTGTATTTTTTTTCTGAAGGAAAGAAAAGAAAAGAAAAACTGTTTGACAATCCAAGGCTCTGGGTTAGAATTGCAGCATTGTGTTAAAACAACAAAAAATAGCTTACAAATGTGGGCTGCAGCAAGCTGGGTGGAGATGGGGCCACTGGAGCAGGGATGGGAAAAGCTGCTGCAAGTGAACATCAGCTGTAGGGAGACAGAAATTCTTCCTGCAACCCCACAGCCCCAGCTGATGTTTGTTTGATTTCTATCAGTTGAGGCAGTTGCGTTCAGCCTTGCTAAAATTAGTGCTGTCCCATCTGCATCAGTTTTTTTTCTCCCCTCTTCTCAGTTCAGCCTGTGCAGTGGGTACCCAAATGCTCCACTCCAGAGCTCGGCCAGGGATGTGCTTCAAGACCAGTAAAGTGACCACTTGGCTGACCTGGGCCTGGAAAGCCAAGGAAATCCTGCTTGCCCACGGAGCGCCTGGGATCAGGAGGTATGTGATGCTTTTCATCAGAATTGCAGTTAAGATCCACACTGCATCCATCAGGGGTCTTCCTGCTCACCAATGTGGACAGGAGGCATTCACACCAGGCATGTCCTTCTCCTGTTGTCCTGAGGTTTTACCAAAACCTCAGTACCTGTCCCCTCTCCCAGTGCATTTCCCCAGGAGCTTTAGTGTTAAATGCTCCTGAAATGTCTCTGGGGTTCATTTAACGTTTAACATAGGAGGACTCCCTAGAACCAAGCCACTGAGGACCAGGGAAGCACCGGCTGCTGTTTTGGTGCCAAATGGAAAAAACAGCTGAAACCTCAGGAAGTTACAAATGTGCTCATGTCACCATCCTGCCAGCACTGGATCCAACCCTGCTCTGCCCGGGATGGGTGAGACAGACTGGCCTGGGGCTGGAGACAGCAGGAGGAAAGAGCCCAGGTGGGGCTGCCAGGAGGCTCCTTGGGGGTAAAAGGGGGCCCTCACTGCTCCCCCTGGCCCAGGGGTTTCTCCTGAAGTGTCTGTGGATGTGGGAGCCATGGGGCTCAGCATCTGTTGCTTGGTCAGTGCCATGTCTGTGCAGAGCCAGTGCTGTTCCTGCATGGAGTGACCAACCCGTCACGTTGGGACAGTACAAATGAAGTTGAAATGGGAAGAGAAGGATCTTGATTTGCCTTGGCCCATACTGGGGACAACCTGTTTTTACCTCCTGAAAGGTCTCAGAGGTGAGTGCTGGTTTAGCATCTCTCTGTGCAGCAATTCCCATGCATTCCCATGCATTCAAGGGTTGGACTAGATGATCTCTGAGGTCCCTTCCAACCCGGCTAATTCTATGATTCTATGATCCTTTTTTTCTCTCTCTCTTTTTTTTTTTTTTTTTTTTTTTTTTTTTTTCCCTGTATCTCATGATGGTCTTTCAGTGGGTCTCCTGGGATGCCCACAGCCCAGTTCTGTACCCTCAGTGCTCAAACAGTGCCAGACCCCCTGGATTAACCCCCTGGATTTTTCCCCTATGAGGAGGCAAGGGCAAGAACAGGTCCCATCCCTGGTGCTGGCTGTCACTGCTCTCTGGGGGGACTTTGAGGGTTCCTGGCTCCCTGATGAACCCATGATGAAGTCATGGCACCCAGGTAAGTGTGGGAAGTTGGGGTACCAAGACCTGTTCTCCCTGCATCCATGATCCCTTCCCCAAGGACCTGGCTGGGCAGTGTGCCCCAACACGCCAGCACCCGGCCCCTCAGTGGGGGAGGTTGGAATATTTTCTAACAGCTACTTCTGTAACATTAGCGAAATCAAAGCAAAACGTGTCAAAATTCCCATTAAGACACATTTAACTTCCCTTGTTTCTAGACAAAGTGTCTTTGCCTGGAGGCAGGTTTCGGGTTTGCTGCCGCGGCCGTGGGAGACTATTGGGTTACTGGCAGCACAGAGCCAGATTTTGCTCTCTTCAGGGTAAAGGCTTTTTCTAATCAGGATCAGTTTAATTCTGTCATCTGAATTATTAACTTGGCTCCGTTTCTGGCCTGTGCAGGAAGGAGTGGGGGGAAAAGCAGGAGGAGGGGAGCTGAGCGGGGAGAGGGTCTGAGCCCTGAAGGGCAGAGTCTCTCCCTGCCTGGGACCTGCTCTTTGCACTGCAAAACCCTCCCTCATTCATATTTTGGATGGTGATGGATGGTGGAAGGTGCGAAGGCCTCCAAAAGGTTGACAGCAATGGGCTGAGCCTCGCTGCATGGCTCTGCTGTGCATGAACATCAACCTCATTTTGGTGGGGAAACTGAGGCACAGGGGAGAGACCAGGGATGTGGAGCTGTGGTGCTGGTAATGCTGAGCTGCTCTCACCTGCAGAAAGGTAAGATTAATTCCTCATTAAATAGAGGAGACAGCAAAATCCCCCCTTTCCTCCTGGCAAAAGAAGAAAAAGCATCTCTGCATGCTGGCTCATGTGTCAGGGGAGGCTGTTTGGGCCTTACCACATCCTTGCTTTGAAAAGGATACTGGGTTTACCTTCCTTTTTTTTTTTTTTTTTTTTTCTTCCCAAGAGCGAAGCTGATATGGAAATTTGAAAGCCATGCTTGCCATGCTAGTCCTCCAGCACCCTCCCTCGCTTCCCATGTCATGGATCCTTTCTGTAGTCCCCATTCCCAAGGGATGCCACCACTATCGGGTGCAGGCAGAAAAAACGTCCCAGGACTTAAATTTTCAGCCACTTTATCCCTGAGTGACTTTGAAGCCTCGGGTCTCTGCTTCCCTCTGCACTCACGTCTCCTCAGAGATGAGTGAGTGGCTGTTGCACAGGAAGGCAGCCTGAGCCCTCAGTGTCTGAGATCAAGAACAGCAATTCTGGAGTCCTCATTCCTCAGCCTCCTTAATCTGATGGAGTCATCATGATGGCTTTTCCGCTGGGGCCAGAATTTTTCCCGAGTAATTTTATGGGGATACTGTGGTGGGGTGTGCTCATATGCGTTTGGGATTGCACTGTGTGTTTGAAGGCTGCTGAGGGCTGTGAGATGCAGTGCCAGTGTGCAGGTTGATGTTGAGAGTCAACATTTCTCTGAGTCACTGCTGTGGAGTTCTGCCAAGGAGCTGGGGTCCAGCATGTGTGAGGTACCAGCTGGGCCGTATTTTGAATATATTCACCAACAGTTTTGAGCTCAATTCATGTACCCTGGAGTCTCTTTCCTTCTTCTGGAAAGAAGCCAAGAAGATGGAAGATGGCACAAGCTCAGGCCACGGGAGCTTTACCATCCAGCACAAGCCACTGTACCTGGGTGGGAGGGGTGGTTCTTCTCAGGGCTGTCAGATGGAACATCCCACTGCCATGCTCAACAACTGGCCAATGCCTCCATCCAACTTCAACACTTCTGGTGCCATCTCAAGCTCTGTCTTGCAGCTTCTTCTCGGTGAGCACAGGCCATGTCAGCAGACCCTGTCTGGGTGTTTCATGGTGCACTGCCATCCACTCATGAGACAGGGACCTTCTGCAAGTGGCTGGAGGTGGGCAGAGCTGTGAGCAAGGATGCTGGGCTGCTGTGCCTCCAAAGCTGTCTGGTCCCAGCTCCTCTCACCCCAGGGTGCCTCACCAAAATAGCTGCTATGGCAAGGGGCTTGTTGACTTTTTTCTTTTCCTTTTTTTTTTTTCTCTTTTTTTTTTTTTTTTT
>JAAWXA010000016.1:9477801-9504149 GCA_038090715.1 Florisuga fusca | reverse complement strand
CCCCGCTCAGCTCCCCTCCTTTCTCTTTTTTTTTTTTTTTTCTTCCTGCACTCAGTGTTCCCCAGGCCTCCTCAGAAGGCTCTGGCATATCATCCTACAGATGTGGCATAGAAGCCCTCGTTGCAAAATATATCCGGCACGGCAGTTGGTTGTGTTGTGCAATCTCCATCAACTTACGGAAACCACTGTGAGATACTATTAAAGAGAGACTCCAGCCCCATCCATCACTCCAGCCACAGTCACGTGTCCCGCTGTCAGGCAGAAGGGCACAGGCAGCACAGAGGCCGTAGGCACCAGGAGAGCTTTCCCTTGCAGCGGGTGCTCTTGTGTGGGATGTGACCTCTCTTCTGGCACCCTTTGCTGCTCAGACTGCATCTGTTGCATTGCGACTTCTGTCCTACCATTAAGTGTTCCCCTTCAGTGTCTGTCAGTGCTGGTGGTTTCATGCCAGTGGTCAAAATCTGGGTGGCTGTGAATGGCTGTGAGAAGCTCATTGGGGAAAATGGCAGAACTGATGGTTACGGTGGGTCTGAGACACCAGACATGAGACAGGAGCATGAAAGTCACCGTTCAGATCTTGACACGTTTCCTTCTCTCGACTCAACAGGGATCTTCCCTCAGGCTCCATGGCCCAGGCTGTGCTCCGTGGCAGTCGGTGCAGTGTGCTCAATCTGCCTGCCCTGGTGTGGGATGCCCTGTGCCACCTCACCTGACACCAGCATGTGTGAGAAGGAGCTGCAGCAACTGGAGACCCCGTGGATCTCCCTTGAAGAAGAACACTGTGCAGGTCAGAAAATGCTTCAGGGACTCAAAGCCAGAAGAGGGAAGGGGACTGGTGATGTTTGCATGAACAAGGGCATCAATGCTGTTCCATGTCAGCTGAATTGCATGTACAGCTGTCTGGCTGTATCCAACTAAAAGGGAACCCTTTGGATGAGCAACACCAAATGGGGGGCAGGACTCTACCTGCCAATGTGCAGACAGGCTCCTGGAGACAATGTCTGGGCTGGTGATGGGATGTAGCCCTGACATCTTGTGCTTCTGTTCTCTGGGGTTCTTGCTAGCTGCCCTCCCAAATAAGTGGGGCCCTGGCTGCAAGGGGACACTTGCCCAGCAGCCCAGGTCTCCTGGATCATCAGAAATGTTGGCTGTGAGGGCAGAGTGGCAACCTTCAGCCATGGGCATATTTGGGCCACAGGACAGGGGTCTCACCACCCTTTATCCACCCCATTCCTTAAGGGACCTTCCCCACCCACCCCACCACAAAGCCCTTGGAAGGGACCCAGCACTGGGGCGAGTGGCCATGGTGCACCCATCACGGAGGAGCCCTGCTCAGTGTGGCTCTTTGTCACCACAGCTTCTTTGCACCCAACTGCACAGCACCTCCTGCCCTGGCTCACCCGAGCTGCCTCTCTCCCATCTTGCTCTCTGCAGGCACATCAAATCCCTGAGGTCTGACCAGAAGAAATTGCTGCTGCTTCCTTACCCCACTGCCAGCCCTGCTGCCCTTGCCAGCATCAGCCTCTGCATCAGAAAATAATAAAGGCAGTATTATGAGCAGAGGGGAGAGGAGATTAAAAAACCTGTTTAAAGAGCCTTCTGGTCCCCGTGCTGTCTATTGCACATCATGGCTTTGGGTTATTTTTGTTGTCACTGAAGTTGGACTTTTAATTTTCCTCTGATCTTCGAGTGACGGGCCTGTAATTTCCCTGTGGCTCTGAGGATTAAAAAAGGATGTTATTTAAAAAAAACAACCTGTTGCTCCCCAAGATCAGCTAGTGATCTTTTCACTGCTAGTTGGAGTGCTAATTAAATCCTTTATTTAGCCAGACCACAGGCATGGCATGCATGGGGTTTGACCCACAGGGTGAGTGAAACCCTTGGTGGCAGTGACAGAGCTTCTCAGGGAGCACATCATGTCCCAGCACTGGGCCAGTTATTTTTCTACGGGATCTTGTTGTTGCACTTGTGTTTATCCATAACTCTTTTTTTTTTTTTTCTTTTTTTTTTTTTTTTTTTTTTTTTTTTCTTTTTTTTTTCTTTTTTTTTCTCTTTTTTTCTTTTCTTTTCTTTTTTTTTTCTTTTTTTTTCTTTTTTTCTTTTTTCTTTNTTTTTTTTTTTTTCTTTTTTTTTCTTTTTTAAACATGATTTATTTTCCAGGGTGGTTTTGGTCAATTTTCATCCTTAATGCCTTTGGCTAATGACCCTGATGAATTTCACAGAATGGTCTTCATGCACTGACACATTTACGCTGTGGGTTGGCAGCACTATAAAGGGGAAGGTATTTAAGTCCTCCAGCCAAAAATGCCATCTCCCCCACCCTGGTGCCAAATACTTTATCTGTGATAGGATTTTTTTTCTTGTTGGTGATGATTTTTTTAAATTAATGTCTAACTGCATGCATAAATCCCACATTGTCACCGTGGAGCTGCCACTGATGCCCAGGCAGTGGCTGTATGGGCACGTAGCAGTCCTGGCCCTGGAGAGCATGAGGCATATCCAGCATGGACACGTGGCTACTGCCTGCTGTGACAGCAGTGACAGTCTCTGTGCTGAGGGGTTTGTGTTACACCACCCCAGCCAAGGTAGTCAAAGGTACCTGGGGTGACTTAACTCATTTCACTGCAGTGCAGGTGTCTGTCAAGCCCAAAGAGTTTCATCAGCGTGAATCTGGGACCCATCACGTAAGAAACTTTTCCTGCACCTCCAGAGCAGATTTATCTTAAGCTGGGACAGTGGAGGAGCAGCAGCCCTGGAGCTGTGGGCTGGAAGCAGCTACTGGAGGGCTCCAGGACTGTTACTGGAACTAAAGCAGGTCAGCTCTGGCTTTGCCCAGCCAATTTCTACAAATGTCCAAGGATTGGATTCATCACACCTTGGAAGACCCAGCCCATTGCTGCACTCTTGTCCTGTGGACAGCAAGAAGGGACAGATAGGTGTGAGCAGCTCTGTCAGGTACGTCACTTGGGCATCAGGCTGTGACAAACATCAGTGTCAGGGCCTGGTGGGGAAGGGTGGGCCATGACAGATGCAATTGGTGACCTCTTTACACATCAGAGCTGCTGCAGGCACTGCTGAGATATTTGATGACTGTGTCTGCACGGGGGTTACTTACTGATGGAGATGCAAATGCAACCATACCTGTGCTGTGTGTGCACCCAAAGGGAGACGGAGGTGAAAATTTCCTGCTTCATTTTGGTGTTCTGTTCTGTCTTCCCTTGTCCTGCTCCCTGGGGCTTAGCATGGGCAGAGCTCTCACAAAGGACAAGAAGCTGTCTGGCTTTGCTGGAGATGAGCCCAGCTCCAGTCCCTGCTCACCACTTCCCAAGTGAGAGAGCTCTGCTCTCCTCTGGTCCATCCCTCTCCCTCCTCCTCCCCAGAGAGCAGGGTTTGGGACTCCCCCACCAACAGGTCATGCTGGTACCAAAGACAAAAATTGAAACTAATTGAAACTTTTTTTTTTTCTTTAATCCACATGTTTCTGAAGAAAACTCCAGGCTGAGCTTTCCCAGCTGGAGGGTAGGGGTGGTTGCTTCGTAATCACTCCTGGCTTACTGTTGAAAACATCTTGGTCAGATTTTTATCAGTGCCTGAACAGGAACAGCCTTGAAGGACTGCCTCTAGGGAGATTAGGTGACTGCCTGGTACAGCATGAGATGCTCCAGCCCAGCCAGATGAGATGCATTTTAAATGCTCTGGTGTCTGGCTGGGGACCTGCACCCCTGGTGTTCCATGGCAGAGCTGGGTGGCTGCTGTCTGGACTGGGAAGATGATCAGCTGTTGGCTGATGCCCAGAGAGGGCTGTAAGTGTGCCTGATTCTTGCTCACGGTGTCAAGGAAGGGCTGGAGATGTCCAGAAGGCAGGTGGGATGAGTTTACCCACCCTTAGAGTGATGTGACAGGAGAAAAGGGCAAGGAAGCTCAGGGCTGCCATCTGAGGAGAGGAGTGGTGTTGGGGATGAGGCGTGTACTGCAAAGGGCCCTTGCAGGGCTCCTCAGTGAGGACACATCTCCACTGCAGAGGTGGAGTCAAGGTGAAACCAGAGTGTGCAAGGACCTGGGCAGGAAGCAGTAAGGTTTGATCTGTGGTGTCTCTGAGCAGCTTTGGGTTACAGCATCCCCTGGGGACAGGAATTGGGGGTGGGAGAGGAACTGAAGAAGGTGAGGTGGATGCTGAAGAACAAGAAACAACAGGTCTGGGTTTCGTTGGGTTCTTCCCTGGGCAGGGAAGAAATGGAGCTTGTCCCTTAGGAGTCAGACTAGGTGCAGGGTCTGGGTGATGGGAGGGAAGGGGGCTGAAAGAAAAGGGGAATGAAGTGCTGTGCTCCCACCAGGGAGTTAGGACAGCTCTGGGACCCCAAGCCTTGAAGGGATGTACACTCTGCTTGTTGCTGCTCCTGCAGATCATGTGGTAGTAGGCTGGATGATCCCCACAGAGACCACTTGCCCCAGGAGGCCAGGCATGGAGCAGGATGGGTTGGCTGGGTCTCCCCATGGGCTCCAATGCCAATGTCGTCTCCTACTGCCAGGCTTTGTGCCATGCCTCTGCCTTTGCCATCCCATTCCCTTTCATATCCCTATGGAGAGAAAACAACCCCTGTGCTCCAGCAGCAGCACAAAGCAGAGGGGAAAGAGGAGACTGAGGCCGTGGCTTGTGCCAGCCCTTGGCCACCTTTTGGACAGTGCTGGTGGCCGGGCTGGGCGCGTTGGGCAGTGCTCGGGGTTTCCAGTAAGGCCGTGGCGGGGGGCAGGGAGGGGGGCAGGAAGCGTGCAGCAGGCAGCAGGAAGCTGGCCGCCAGGCTGCCCGGCATTCCTGAGCTCTGGAAACTCGAGTCACGCTTCCTGCGGGCTGCCGGCAGCAACTCCGCCCCAGCAGCGCCTGCGCCCGGCGGGATGTGGGTGCCCGGCGGGATGTGGCCCTGGGGCTGCGGGGGGACAGAGCCAGGTGTGGTTGGTGGCTGTGGTCCTCAGTGGTCCTGAGGATGCTCCAGGCACAGGTCCGAGCTGCGGGACCTCTGGTGCCAATGGCATGGCTGACAGGGAGATGGCTGTGATGAGGTGAGACAGGTAAATGCAGCAGCAGGCAGCACGTGTGTGTCTCAGGTGACCTTGGTGTGTAAACCAGCAGTGCCCCGTGGAAGGGAGGCCCTGATGGATCCCTGTGCCCCCATGGCAGTGCCCCACTGCTCCTCTCCCACTGTAGGCTCATCCCAGCCCATCTCCTCCCTGCCATCACCCACACTGCCCACAGGGTTCTGTCTCTGCACCTCTGCTCTGCATCTCCTAGGGTTTGGTTGTGGAGAAATCCAAGATACTGTGTGTTAGGACAGTTGGCAATGGACCCATCCCTCAGGGACAACATGGCCCCACATCAGGGCCATGATCAGGACCAAGGCTTGTTACTGTGTCCCCTCCAGATGGGTTTTCCCTGTTTTCCTCCTGCTATCTTGATGCCTGCAATCCAGGCAGGAGGACAAGACTTGGCATCTTCTCCCAAAACCTCTTCTACATCTATGCATTGAGTTATTTGTTTTGTGGAGATGCTTTTCCTTTAGCTGGAAAGACCTGAACTGACTAATAATCAGTGATTCCCTTTGCTTTCCTCCCAGATCTCTATGCTTCCCCCATGCTTATGCCCCCAGGTTCCATTAACCCAGGTACTGTTTAAACAACCCTGAGCTCTGCACTGTCACAGCAATGTGTCTTCAAGAGGGTTGTTGGCTTTTCTTTCTCTGGCAGCCCACCAGGTGAGTTGTCCTCTGCAAGTTACTGATGCCAGAGTTTACTCTTGCACCAAAAACTCCATCCAGCAGTTGTGTCCTGGCTGCATTTCAGCTGGCATCTCCCAGTCCTGCCAAGCCACTTCTGCCCTTGGTTGCAATGTTGCTGCTCTGTTGCTGTCCTTTCATTCAGTATGAGGGTAAGATTTCCCTCTTGGGTGTAGGAGGTTTTGACTACCCTTCTGGATGGTGCTGAGCACTGTTGTTGGCAGTGCCAGGAGTGGGGTGGCTGCCAGAGCCCCCGTTTCAGAGCTGGGCTGGCTCAGCTGGCAAGGGGGAGGGGTGGATGGCTACTGGTGGTGAAGAAAGTCCCACTGGGCAACTTCTTTGCTAGAAAGAGGGTCCTGGTATTCCCATTTGAAGTTGACACATACCAGCGTGGCTCAGGAGTGTGAAGTGGAGCAATTGAAACCCCACAGTCCACAGCAGGGAAAAATATTGAGAGGACAGCGCCATTTATTCTCTAGGCCCAGAAAACTTATTTTTCTGTTGCCTGGCATTCTAGTACAAGTCTAACTACTCGGGTGACCAGGGCAAGCCTCTGCTGCAGGGGTTTTCCAGCCCAGCTCTGCCATGGGGAGGGTCAGCCCAGTGCAGCCCTTGTGCTGGGAGGGAGGGAGCCAGCTGAAGCCTGTCCCCAGCAGTCCCTCTGCTGCCTTTCCCAGCTCAGCTGGAAGCAGACTGGTCCCTCTTTGGCAGCCAGGCTCTACCTCCGAGCTTCACCAGACACAACCCGCGGGCTTTGACGGCCCCCAAGTGGCTTGCAGCAGCCCCGTCGGAGCGCAGCCCCCGTGTCCCTGGGCCACCGCAGCCCAGCAGCGAGCCCCCCCTTGCTAAAAAAAGCCCCCAGCAGCCCCCTGCCAGCCCTCCCGCAGCCCATCACCCCCCGTGGAGGGGTCAGCCCTCTGCCAACCTGTCGCCCTAGGAAGCGGCTGTGGTTTCCCCCCCCGGCTGCTTTCCCGGCTGAGGTTGCGGGGCTGGAGTAATGAGTTCCCCATCCCTCCGAGGAGAGGAGAGCGGAGCCGCCGGCGTTTCCAGGGAAGGAAATCCCAGCGCTTCGTGAGCTCCACATAATCGTGGGCAGCCGAGGAGCAGGAAGCGCTCGTTAGGAAGGAGCACGGAAACGGAGCCGCTGCCTCGACCCCAGCACACTTTTTAGGACCGGAAAGTGGGAGTAGGAAGGCATCAAAGTGCTTTTGAGTTTTTGTAGAGGATTTTAAAGGGTGAGGGGAGAGGGAACAAATCCCGGCAAGGCCCCGGGAGGAGGGGAAGCCAGCATGTGCGTGCCATGGAGGGGGCTTCACGGTGGAGCTGCTAATTAAGTAAGAAAGGCTGATCTCCAGGCCTGCTAGGTTAACTCAGCAGGGATATTGCCAAAGCAAATTCCTCCCAGCAAGTGTAATTAGGAAGCCGGAATTCCTCCTGTTCCTTGTCCTCCCAGCGAATCCTGCTAAAGCCATCAGGTGAGGACACAGGGTGAGGGGGGAGCACGCAAGTCCTGTGCAGTAGCAGCCCCCCTCCTGGCTGGGCAGGGATTTTTTGCATCAAGCCTTGACATTTTTCTCTCTGATTATTCCAGGGTGGAAAATACATGTCCAACAAAACAGGCTCCCTCTCCGGGCTGGGCCAAAGGGCTGCTTCCCCCCGGGTCATTACACTCCTGTTGGAGGTGGAAAGAAGACTGTGAGGGGTCTGGGCAGGGCCCTGGCAGCTCCCAGCTCACAGGATTTGGGAGGTGTCCATGCTCAGCACCGTGGTCCTCAATGCTGCTGCTGACCTGTCAGCCATCTGCCTTGTCTTCCTTGCCAAGGGGTGCCTGGCAGCAGGACATTTTGGTTGTTGCCTGGGGTGCCATGACACATTTTGCTGTGTTTGTGCCAGTGCTACCTGTGCAGGCAAAGGAGGATGTGAAGATATGTCTCACCTGGCACTGGGGGTCACCAGGTACCTCTGGAAATGTGGGAACAGAAGAGAGATACATGGCATAGGAGGGAGGGGAGAGCCACTGGGGATGGAGGGCATGGATGGATGGTGAGGGGATGGGAGAGGAAATGTGGGGGGAGGAGAAAGGGTGAGCCTGGGACCTTAAAGAGCAATTAGTCAAAGCCGAATTGTTTTTCTAAACTCTTAATGAAAACAAAGAGTGGGGCATGGCCCAGATGGTGCCAGGGGATCAAATAAATGTCGCACTCAGGAAGCAGCTGCTACTGGGAATGTTTCCTGCCAGCCCTGCTGCTGCTCACAGCCACTTTTATTATTTGTTATTTTTCAGGACTGCAGCTGGGGTTTCCCTCCAGCTGTGTGGAAATATGCTTAAGGCTGGTCCTTGCCGAGAAGCAAAGGGCCTGCTAGGGCTCATTCCTGTCCCAGTAGCAGTGAGCAGCCCCAGGGCACGCAGCCTCCCTGCACTGCATCTCTGGTCACCTTTCTCTATGGTGAGTCCTCTGGAGTTGTCTTGTCCTCTAGCTCCCATCCAGCTTGGTCCAGCACCACCTCTGGCTCGTATGTTGTATGTCTTTATCTGTAAGGTTTTATCCAAGGGTGATGCTCCTTTTCCCTGCCCACTCCAAGTGTCTGCCACTTGGGGTTCAACTGTCCTTGCCTGATGTAGTTGTTGTGAATGACTGGAAGTCAACAAACTTCACAAAAATGAATCATTTGGGTGTTGTTTTCATCTTCCTGCTGCTTTATGGTGTCAGAGAGGGCTTTTTCCTGAAATTCAAAGGGCTTAAACCCCCTTGCTTTTAGGGTTGGAGAAAAAAAAAAAAACAAACAACCAAACTAAAGCTCCCCTGACTCCAGCAGCTGGGGATTTGAGAAAAGCACCAAACCCAGTCAGGTCATCTCGCTAGCTGTGAGCTGGCAGCATGGGCACTGGTCAACCTGAGAGCTGGCAAATGGCAGCCAAGAAGATTTGTGAGGGTGGAGCAGATGATGGAGGCTGATGGCCCTGTGATGGGGGGGATGGTGGCTGAATGGAGGGGGAATGTGAACATGTTCTGTCCCCTGTGGTGCCTGGTCTCCTCCTGTCCACCAGCAGCCTCTCTGCTCCTCTTTGGGGACACAGGAGATCTGACCCACACTGCTTTTCTGTGCCCATGAAAGCTCAGGTTGTGCCAGTCCCTTGGATTTTCTGGGCTTTCCAAAGCCTTTGAAAATGTGTGTGCAAAGAGCTGACCTGGTGGAGAAAAGGCAAGTTAGTGCTGTCACAGAGGGGAAGAGCAGAACATGAGCTCAATCCCTCATTCACCAGCAGAGGCTCTTCTGGGGACTACACTTTTGTGACACAAAAGAGTTGGCAAGGTGGCTTTGTAGGGCAGCTGCTTCCAGACCAATGTGCTGTTAAGACATAAGGACCATGGTGTGTTGGTGGATGTTCAGGTATGGTACTGGGAGACCACTTTGGTCCCTCCTGAGGGACCCTGTGCTCAGCTCCCGCCCCTCTCTTTTTATAGGGAAAAAATATGCCAAATATGCCATGTTATGGTACAGCTTGATCTCTAGAGGATGTAATTTTCCAACCAAGCCCTCTCCGTGTGCCCAGGAGGATGAACATGGATTGTCTGCTGAGGTTTGTGACTGGCTTTCATCCAGCATCCCCATCCATGGTGAGGTCAGACACCCTGCTCAGGGATGCTGTGTTACCAGACAGCAGGTATGGAGGCCCTGGGAGTTCCCAGATGAGGGGAAGGAGCTGAACAAAAGGAAGCAACCATGGAGCAGTAGGCAAATGCTAGGATGGTTCAGGAACCCCCTGCCTGCCTGGGGTTTGGCAGCACAGCCCCAGCCCTGCGATCTGGAATGCTGGCAGGGCAGGACCCTTGCCATCAAGGCATGACCTGAGAGTTTTGCCCCAGCCAAACCCTTGACTCCATTTGTTCTGGCAATTTGGAGATGCCCACCGGGGTTTTTGGGTTGGGTCAGGGTGGGGGGCTGCTTCCCGGCTGTGATGATGGTCAGGGCTGGAGACGCCGCTTCCCTGCCCGTCAAAGCGTGTCCTGGGATTTGCCATTACGTCCTCAGAGCTGTTTGATCCGCTAAAATCACGACTGATCAAAGGGGCAGTTTACGAGAACAAAACACTGGGTGACTTCCTCCGCTGGTGCCAGAGGCAGCCCTTCAGAGGTCAGATTCAGGGGAAGAAATCTGTTGACTGCTGAGTCTCTCAGCTCCTCAGAGAGCTGCTGCCCTGGGACAGCCCTGCTGCTCAGCCCAGGCAAGAGCTGAGTGACAGAGTCCTTAAAAAATAAATATTGTGTGTGTATATATGTATATATATATATATAGATGACCTTGGATTTCCATTTCTACATGCATGCATATTTTTAAAATGTGAATTCCTGCCTTTCTAGGCTGCTGAGCAAGCTCGGCTGCTGCAGAAACTCAAAAGCAAAAGCCCAGCAGGTGCATTGAGTGTGGGATTTGTGCATCAACTGGGAGAGGGAAATGATGGCAAAAATGGCATCTGCCAGCCAGCAACAGTCACCCCATTCTCTCTGGTGCTATGCTATTTCAATCAATGCTTTGCTTGTTAACAAAGGATTTAATTACTTCTGCTTGGGCAGGGGAAGAAAGATGCTTCTGACTGTGGCTCTCCTGCAGGGATGGACATGCAGCAGTGGCCGTGTGCTGCTCTCCCACCTCAGATATGGGAAGTGTCACCAGTGTGGCAAAAGGCTTGTCCCAGGTGGGTGCTGTTAGGCTGTATCTCAGCTCCAGAACTGCCCTGTGGGTCCCATGCTGCCTTAGCCTGGTCTGGGAAAGGCTCCAGAGTTTCCCGAGTCTCTTTTTGGCCCATGTAGTGCACTGGGAGGTTTGTTGTCAAACAGAGACGGTGTTGCACGTTGTTCTGGAAGCTGGAGCATCCTCTAGGATGGTCAGACCAACCCAGATCATCTCAGGAGTGGATGGGATGGGCTTTTTGGAAGGGCTGTATAGAAGCGACCACTGCTCCCAAGGGGGCTCAGGTAGGGGCTCAGGGCAGCACACCTGAGAGGGACCTTTTTGTGCTGCTCTGTGTTACCAGAGCATCAAACTGCTGAAAACCAAACCTGTCCCTTTGCCCTGGGTTGGGAGGGGACAGGCAGAGAGCAGAATGTCAACCCGTGATGGAAGCATTAAAGAGGGCTGGGCAGAGGGGTGCTCCCCAGCCGCCCTCCACTCTATGGAAAAAGCCTCCTCCCCAGGTAGAGGAGGAAGCAGTGACAGCTCTGGGTGTCACCATGCAATCAGGGAGGTTATTTATAGGTGGCTAATTGATTAGGGTGGTCACAACAGGAGGAAATGACTTTCAGGAGTGACAGAAAATTGCAGTGCCTGGCCAGCTTCGGAGAGGTCTTGGAGAGATCAGAAGGTCCTGAAACAATCAAAACATTCAGGAAAGAGGTATTTTGCTTGGGGTAGGGCCTGAAGAGTTGTATCTCTGCCTATGTTGTTCGTGGGGGACCCTTGGTAGGACAGAGCTGGCATTGGTCTTGGAGACCCCATGGAAATGCTGGTGGCTGTACTCTGCACTGGGGCTTAAGATGGAGATCTTGTCTCTGCTCCACAGCCACCTCTTGAGGGGATTTTTGTCTTTTCTGAGCTTTGGTTAGACTCTCTGCCCCAAGATGGGCTCTCGGGATTAATTTATTAAAAGCTGGTGAGTCGAACTGATACCAGGCAGGGAGCGCCTTAAAAGCCAGTTGATGGCCTCCTAGATGGAACACTTGTCTCACTTGAGAAGCCAAGGAAGAAATGTTCCCTCTAGCCAAGGGTTGACCTCACTGGTTTGCCATGGGGCTACTCAAGTCAGAGCATTTCAGAGCAATTACAGGTTTTCCTTACAGCCTGGAAGATGCCAAGTTGATCTCAAGAATAACCCTGGGCAACATCACTGCCTGTGACAGGTTCCCAAAGGACCTGATGTGAGATCCCAGCCCTGCAGGGAGACAAAGACTGGAGAATTGGTGCCTGCCCTTGCTGGGGCTGCCTGAGGCAAGCAGGCTGAGCTGGTGTGAGCCACAGGAATGCACTGTCTCCAGTCCACTTGTTTGGAAATGGTGCTCTTTTCAACGGTTCTGTTATCAGATGGAGCATTTCCTTCATCAGTGTTAATATCCATGTAGTGAAACAATGAAAGGGCTTCCTATCAGTTCCAAATAGGACGTGAAAAGCTCTCAGCGTTAAGAGTAGAGGATGCTGGAATAGGGCAATGGGAAACGCCTGAGTCACTGAAATGCCTCTTTGATTCCATGAGGCTGATATGTTCAAAAGGGAAGAAGAAAAAAATAAAAAGAGAGAGAGCAGAGCTAGTTAATGATCTTCGGGACAGAGGACAGGAAGGGCCAGCACTTGCAGCGTGGGCCCTGCAGAGGAGGGGAGGCACAGAGGGATGTCTGGCAAAGGCTTTGGAAAGTGGAGTGTGCAGCAGGGATCTGAGCACAGTGAGTTTGTTTTCAGAGAGGGGGGGAGGCACAACAGAGAAAGCCTTCCCCTGCCTAACCTTGTGCCTTTCGTCCTGCTGCTTCTTGGACAGTGTATGACAGCTTTGGCACCTCTTGCCCCAGCATTTCTGCACCCCTTATCCCAGACTGGAGCAGGGCTGTGCAGTGCAGCAGGGCATGGGGTGAGGAAACAGGCTGGAGCAATGCTCTCCAGCAAAACTCAGAAGGGCTGAATGTGTTGGGAATGATCTGTGCAGGTGTAGGGCACAGAGGTTTCTTTATTCACATCTCCCTTTAGCACTGGTTTGGGCAAAGCTGCTGGATAAGCTTGGAGGGGCTGCTTTTGGGCTTTGCTTGGCAGCCCTGGCAGCACCATGAGCCTGTCCTGGGAACTCCTGGTGCACAGAGGCAGCACCTGGCCCCCTCCATCCCACCTGCCACCTACCCCTGCAGCCTGTGGGGCTTAGGCTCTCGGTCCTGCTCAAACTGGGGTGAAGAGATGCAAAACAAACTTTTTAATCACTTTGATTTAAAGCTCCCTCCAAGCAATTGTGCAGGAGGGGAAAAGTGCTTTGCACAGCACCCAAGGTCACCAACCCACAGCACTGGGACACTGTCCCTTTCCATTGCCTGTTGTCCTGGCTGGATGATTCTGCATGGCAGCCTGTGCTGGAGCTGTGTGTGCAGGCAGGAGTGAGGGATCTGCTGAGCTGGGGTAGCACCTGCTGTCCCGGGGCAGAGGGAGCAGGATATCCCCAGCCTGCAGAAATCCCTGGCCTGGAGCAGGGCAGAAGGCCAGGGTAGGGCTGGCTGCTCTTCTGCTGGTACTGAAGGTTTCCCTGCCTGTCCCCATTGGCCAGGTGTAAATTTCAAGGCCACCAAACAAACACACCAGCTGTGATGTGTGCCAGGTCAGGGGCTGTGAGCAGATTTTTCACTAATACAGGAAGAACTGCAAATACTTTAGACGTAACCTGTTTTCTCTCTACTTTGCAAAACCATCCCCACTCTCCTGCAGGCAAACACCTCGTTGGGCACAATGACAAATACCTCCCTGTCCTCTCTGGGGAAATTGCACAGTGAAATGAGGTAGGATCTGCAAAGAAAAGGAACCAGAGAAGGGGAGGGGGTCAGGCATGCTCCTTCATGGTGGTAAGAACATTTGTTGCTGCAAAGCTCTGAGGAGAATAGAATAAAATAGCATGGAGTATTTCAATTGGAGGGGATCTACAGCAATCACCTAGTCCAGCTGCCTGGCTACTTCAGAGCTGACCAAAAGATAAAGCAATTTATTAATTAAAGACATTTCCAAATGCCCCTTCTCTGCTGAGAGAAGAGCAAGCCCCTCTCTGAGGGGCAGGTTTCTCCCCTCTGTGAGAAGTGCCATGAGGGACTGTACCCAAGGGACACAGCTTCACCCTGCATGGGGTGATGGAGCAGCACAGAGCCAAGCCCACTGCTCTCCTGGCTGCATAGCTACATGTGGGACACGTGGAGGTGTCCCCTCATTGTGAGGAGTGCAGAAGCCCCTGTGAACTTGCTCTCCAAGGGGGGTGTCCTGTCCCCCATCCTGGCTTGCCCAGGAGATATTTCCATCCCTCTGCTTCCCTGATTCTTTCTGAGAGTCCAGCCCCAGGGAGACCAACCTCCAGGTGATGCACAAGCACAGGCCAGCCCGCTGCAGCTCCCATTCCTGCACAGGACAGGGCTGCTCTTTGTGACAGGCGAGGGGAGAGGTGATGAAAAGCCAGGGGGAGACATGCCAGGGCTGGAGGAATCCCAGCGCTGGGGGTGGGGGTGGCTGAGGAAGGCTCAGACACAAAGGACCATCCTGTCTTCACACCTGCGGAGCGCCGGGGTGCTGACAGGGGGGAGGACGCCGCTGACAGAGGCACAGCGCTGGCAGAGAGCAGCGAGGAGCTTCAAATAGAAGGAAGTGTCGCGGTGACAGGAGATGTGCCCGGGCTCCACTGTGCGGGGAAAGGCGGTGGCTGCTGTGGGCATGGGCTGGGAACAGTGCTGGGGACTCTGTGGAGGGGACAGGGGGAGGTAGGGTGGTTGCCTCTTCTCCTCTGTCTCTGCAATACTCACCTTAGGCAGCGGTTTGGTGTGCTGGGATGTGTGTCACTGTGGTTTCTGTCACTGTGGCAGAAATGGGTGGTCTGTGTGAGCAAGGGCTGGACGCAGGGCTTGGGCAAAAGCTTGGAGAATCTCTCAGAAAAGGGTCCTCCCCCCATCCTCACCTTCTTGAAAAATACGCTGCAGAACCCAGACTGTCCGTCAGGTCTTTCCAGGAGTTTGCTGAAGTCCCAAATCAGAGATCACTGTGGGTTTCCAGATACTTTTCCTACTATTCGTGCATGACTGCTTGAACCTAACAGGGGCTGGGGGTGCTGGAAGAGGACTGGGGCGGGGGGAGGTCTCTGCATCAGAAAGCAGTTGTAGATTTAAGCCGCTTTAATACTGCTCCTCAGCCCAGCCTGATGTCCCCGCCGCTTTGGGGCCGCGGGCAATCGCGGGCGGATGGTGCCCTCCTGCGGCCCCGGGATGCGCTCAAGGCCCGGAGCTCCATCCCGAGCACACCCCAGGCTTGTTGAATCAGGCTCTGGGACGAGGCGTTTGGATGTCTCCGGTCCTTTTTAATTTGTTTGTCGGGGCGCTTCCCTCCTCTGGCCTCTGCTTTTCCCTGGCTCCCCATCTGCTGAGCTCCTCCCTCGGCATGGCAGCCAAGGGACAGCGGGGACACTGCAGGCAATGAGGGGCTCCTGGCCAGCCCCTGCCCCAGAGCTGAGGTGTGGGCTCCCTGCAGCCCCGTCCACATCCCCTGGATTCCCCCTGGGGCCCCGAACCTGGGGATTTTGTTTACACAAATCCTTCTCTTTAGATTCAGGGAATCTCGGAGCCATCCCACTCCGGGTGGGCAGCAAAGGGATGGAGTGACCCCGAGAGGAGCCTGGTGGGTGAGTCTGGTGAGCACTCTGGAGTAATCTCTGTTTAATTCTTGGGTGTCCTGCTTGGGCTCTGGGTATGACCCAGGTGTTTGTTTGCTGTCCCAGCTGGGAAGGGACAGGTCCATGTCAGCTTTCCTGTTTGTGCTACACCCCACTGGTCCCCAGCAGCCGTTCCCTTGCTCTGGTTCCCTTGCACCAGAGAAGCAGTGTTCCTCCAGGGGTGTCCCTACAGCTGGCTGGGCACCACACTCCTGCTCACTTCCCACCAGGACCCACCATATCCCCCTGCCCTCCCTCAGGAGAGGGATTGAGGGATGGCTGTGCTGGGCAGACCATCCCTCGTTGATGTCTGGGCAGCCCAAAGCCCCCTGCAAGCCTCCCTGAGCCATGGGTCCCCGTGGCTCTGGGGAAGGCAGTGGGCAGAGCCCACCTGTGGCTTGCAGGAGCCTTTCCCCTCCTGCTGGTTTTTGTTGTAGCAGGGGAAGGGGGAGACCTTGGGCCTCCTGTGCCCCCTCTAGTAGGCTGTGCTGTCCCACCTGTGCTCTTGCATCAAGCTGGTGGTGAGAGATGCCTCCTGGAGCTGTCAGGGGATGAGGATGGAGGCTCCCAGCCCTGCCCCACAGATGGGAACATGCAGGGTTGCCTTCAAAGCAAGCGTGGGTGCTCCCTGGCCTGCTGGAATTGGAAAGTTAAGGGCTGGTATTGTGTTCCCAAGTCCAGAGTGGGTGGATACCAGGCAGGATTAGTCTGGCAAAGCTTCCAAATGTGCTCACAGGAGCACAATAAGACCCTGACTAGAAGAAGCTGCGCTGATGACATGTGAGAAGAGTGTCTCTCAGCAGCCTCTGTCTCCTGACACACATGGGATGTGTCTGGGGCAGGTGCTACTGCTCTGTGACTCTGCCTCTGCCAGAAAACCTTTCCCTGTGTGCTCTGGGACCTTCCCAGCACTCTTGGTCCTGTGGATGGTATCATGGGGCACAGGAAGGACCCTCTGTGCCAGGGGGAGAGAAAAGATTTGATGGTGGTGAATAATTTTTATGCCTTTCTGCTGCCAACAGCCCTGGTAAACCCTGTGAGTCTCTCGGGGTGTATGCTGCCTGTCCCTGGCTGCAGAAAGGGGTTGATCTCTTTCCCCAGGATATGTCTATTTAACAGAGTGCAGAGATATCTGTATCACTGGTCAGATGCTTGTTTCTCCAGTTATTAGTTTTATAAATTATATTTGGCTTGAGAGGAACTAAATGCACTGCTGAATTTGAGGGAGTGTGACAGTACCTTGGGGCAGGGGCAGCTCACCCTGTCATGGAGCATCCCCTGTGGCAGCCAGCTCCTTCCCAGGGCAGCTCTCTGCTGCTCAGGCCATCACTGCTATCGGGGATGGGATATGTTTGCAGGCACCTGGAAAAAGGGCAAGTAAACAGACAAGCAGTGCAGACAGCCAGCTGATGTACAGCATCTCCTGCCCAAAAGCATGGCCTCTGTGGGCATGGGCAGGGAGCCCAGGCCTCAGCAGATGGGGGAGACAAGTGGGCTAGATGTGGTCCCAGCAGCAGGGAGCAGGTAGAGTGTTGCCCATGGAGTGCTGGTCCCTTGGGTTCTGAGGTGATGCTCTGGGCAGGGGGAGCCTGAGCCCCTCCATGGGCTTTCCCAGGGTGCACAGGCCCTCTTGTGCTGGTTCAGTCACACTCTTGCTTACCAGAGTTTGGCTGAAGCCTTGGACACCAAAAGCCAAACAACTGATTAACAAGGTGCTGAGCAGAGCTGCAGAGGTTGGCAGACCAGTGTCAGCAGCTTTTACTGCAGCATAAGGAGCTGCTCCATCAGTGAGCTGCAGTGATTGCCCAGGCTCCTTGCTCAAACCACAGCTTCACCCAGCAGCACCAGCTTTTGTTCGACTGTGATAGCTCGTTAGCTCTGATAACTCATTAAGTGGTGGGGAGGTTGAGTGCATGCCATCACCTGCCTGGTCCAGCTACTCCAGAATGGATCACAGGTGGGCTCGGCACTCTTCTGCTCTGCTGCAACCTGTCTCATCCAGCTGTGCCCAGCAAACAGGTCTGTGCTGTAGTGTGGATGCACCCGAGCTTCTAGAAGAGGGAAGATGTCCACCATGAAGGCTTTGCCTTGCCCACAGCCTGTCACGTGCTATCTCAAGTGCTGCAAACCAGGCTGAGAACCAAAGAGGCTCAGCACATCTCAGGCTTCTTGGCCACCTGGCCCCTGGATGTCTGGCATGGAGCAGAGCGAGGAGACCCTGTCTGGCCTCATTTTGAGGAGGCTGTGGGAGACCTTGCTGCCAGCGTGGTCTCACGGAGCATCCGGAGCATCCGTTAGGCTGTGTGGGGCTGGTGTTCCGTGTTTGTGAAACCCCCTGCACTTGCGGTTGACCAGAGCACTGAAATAAGCCTGTCCGGAATTGGTGCACTGCTCTGTATCCTGATGTGGTGAGCAGCTCCAACCCGAGAGGGAGGGGGTAACCCCAGTGGGGATTCTGGTGGCAGCAGGACTGCAGGGGTTTGGCAGCACCGGCACGAGGATGGCGTGCAGGGCCCCGCCGGCGCCCGGAAAGCTCAGCCTGGCACTAACGGAACTGTGATAAAAATGAACGTGACCAGGACAGCAGCACTGGGGAGATTAATGTCAGATTGTCAGAGGGGAGGAAACTAAGGCAGACAGCACTCAAACAGATACTGGAGTGTGCTGCAGGGGGGGGGGATGAAGGGGGTAGATGCTGCTTTGCCTGGCATTGCTGCATCTGCAGATCTGCATCCCCCCCTACAGCCTTTGAGAAGAAGAGGAATGGGTGAAGGGTTTTCCTGAAGCACGTGCATGACTCTTGTCACCCTCTGGCCCCCGAATCCTCTTACGTCTGCAGGTGGGGGGGCCTGCCCCTCCATACTGGCCTGAACGTTTGCAGTGCCTGCTGCCTGACATGTTGCTGCATGTTTCTTGTGGGCCTGGTTTGCTGGTGTTTCCCACCACTAAAGCTTTGGCTGTGGCTCTTGCCTTCAACAGGGTGCTCTGCCATGGCTGCTCGCAGGAGCAAAGCTCCCGTTGTCACCCCTGTCAGCTGCTCTGGCCTTGCCTGTGTTGCCACAGAAGCCTGGTTGTTGAGTGGCTCCCACACTGCCTGGTCCCCTGGTATCATCACAGCTTCTCCAGGACCCTACAGCTTCCAGCCATGCAGGTACTGCAGCTTCTTGCAGGCTTCCTTTGCTCCATCACCTTTGGTGACCCCAGTGGTGGTTTTCTCTCCAGCTCTCCTTTCTCAGCTGTCCCGAGGCAATTGTCCAGGCCATGTTTATGTCTGATGGGTCGCACACTCTTTCCCACCTCAACGAGGCAATCCATGGCTCTACCCAGCCTCCAGCACATCACCTTCCCTCCCTGCTCCCTCTTCACAGCTTCATCCCACATCCCTCCTGCATCACTCTGCATACAGAGAGTGGGGACTGTTGGCTCTGTGCTGACCTGGCTGAGCCCTCAAAACACCTCAAACCCCCGAACCAGGGTGGGCAAAGCTGGTAACTCCACGCGGTACCTCTGGTTTTCGCTGCAGCCAGTCCCGGCCCTGCCGGTCCCGGAGCTGTCCCTGCGGCGGGGCGATGCGCGGGCCTGCAGGGACACCTGGTGGCTGCCAGCAGCCTCGCTGCGGCCCTGGGGAGCCGGGGAAGGGACCTCCCGAAGGACAGGGTGACAAGAGCGGGCCAGCGGAGGGTGCCTGCCTCCTTGGAGCCTTTGAAATCCTGAGTATGGCCGGAGGGGGTGCAGAGGCTTTTCTTATGTACAGCATCCCCCGAGCAGCTGCAGCACCTTCTTTTCTGCCGTAAGAAGGGGAATGAAAGACTTTTTGCTTTCAAAAAAGTGAGTGAAGTGTCAGGGAGAGGTATTTTTCAACTCGGCCCCATTCCAGTTTGGTTTCCTTCTCCCCTCCTTGCAGGTCTGCGTGGGGAGCAGGCGGATGGGCTGGATGCAAGCTGGATGCACCGCCCGGGCTGGTGAGATGGAGATGCTTGCTCCTGATGGTGAAGTTGGAGGTGGCCGGTGCTGGTGTGGGAGCAGACAGTCCCAGCAGCAATGGGTGAGAAAATAATCTTCTGTGAGCAGTGAAGAGTAAATCTTAGCTTAGAGGTGAGTGTGTGCACTGCCTGCTTGCCTCAGCTGCCCTCCTTCCCTCACTATGTTGGTTGGACACCCAGGGGTGCTGAATGCAGCAGGGGATCAAATCAAAATCCCCTTGCAAGTCATTAGGAAACAGTAAGGACAGCAAATGTAGGTGCTGCTTTCTGCAGATTTGCTGCCTGTTCACAGAGCTGCTGTGCAGAGGCACCCTGTCCCCAAGGCAGCTAAAGCTCCTGCCTTCTCTTCTCCTGTGCATCTCCCAAGGCTAAGGCTACTCCAAATTTTCCAGACAGAGCAGGGTTGGGATGGGATGCACACACAGGGTGCAAGCCTGGCATGCTGGCCATGGGATTTATGTCCTGCTTCTATGTTTTCAGCTCCTGCAGGACCAGATGACTGCTCCTTTGCTCTGCTTTTGCCACCTCCTGAGGCGATTCTGCTCCCTGCACCAGGGTGCTCTCAGATTGTTCTCTGGGTTAAAGCAAAGAAGCTTTCCCATCCAGCCGCCTGCTGGAGATCTGCAGCCTCGCTCAGGGCTGAGGCTCACCTGTGTATTTATCTGGACAATGCTGAGCCCTTCAGCCTCTGCAGCTCTGTCCTGCCAGCTCCTTTTCAAACAAGCCACGATTTATGTATCCAAAACATCAGCCCCTGCTATCAGGGACCAGTTTCTCCAGGACAATGAGCTCTGTTAGGATGCTCATTCTAATGTTCTTGTTTGATTATTCCTGGTTTTAGCTTTAACACCTAAGTAGCTCACCTCCCTCGGTGCTGGCACTCACTTGATCCTTTTGTCCCTGCTCACTGCAGCCAACCCACACCGTGTCTATTTGCTCTTTCAATACTACTTCTTCAGCTCCCTCTGAATGCCTCCAACTTGTATGATCTCCCCTGGTACCCAAGTTCAAAATAAAAATACGTTGTCATAAACATCATTCCCCAGAGCAGCAGCAAAGTGTGCTCCTGTCTGCCTGGGACCCTGCGGCAGCATCAGCACAGAGCAGGGAGCAGAGGTGTGTTCCTGGTGACTGGCTGTGGGTTTGTCCCAGCCCTTTCTGGTATGCATGGAGCGGAGGTAGGGGGGACAGAGATATCCGAGTCCCCTTCCACAGCGGGGTGAGCAGGGCTGTATTTCTGCTGCATGGCCTCTGGGGGAGCCTGGTGAACCAAGCACCTACTGCACAACGACCCTTGGAGGAAAAGCCACCCAGGGATTTTGTTGGTAAGTTGTCTGTGACCCTCAGTCTGAGCAGCTGGCTCTGGCTGAGGAAGCCAGTGTGGCTTTTAGGAGCAGCACCCTTGGGGGGGCTGGCTCCGAGGTCCACATTGCCATTTCCTTCACCATCCCCTTTCTCCTTTGCACAGCAGGTTTACCAAAGAAGTGCTGAGCCTCACCTTCCCTGTCCCCTCTCTGAACCACTGCCACTGTGATGCTGCTCTGTTAGTGGTGAGCATGAAAATTTCACCTTGGGAGGCTATTTGGTAAGCCAGCATTTCCGTATTTGGTGCATGCCCAGCAAGCTCTGGCACCATCCATTAAGGACCAGCTCAAGATTTAGAGGTTGAGAAGTGTCCAGGGCATTTTTGCTGGTGTACCTGGCTGAGAGCTGAGACCCATCCTAATGACAAGCTCTGGGGCAGAGCCTTGCACAGCCACCCAGTAGTCTCATACAGCCGGGAGCTGGGAAGGGTGGGCAGAGAGGACCAAGCTGTGTTCACCAGTGGCTGGATGTGGTGGGACTGGTTGATCAGAGGCATGAGGACATGGCAGGATCTGATGAAGCTCACACACACAGGCCAATGTCTCCTCCTGGTGATGAGGGACCCAATGCAGTGTGTGGTGTGGCTCCTGCTTTAGCTCTGAGCTCACTGCTTCCCTGCTGCCCACCCCTGTGCTCATGGAGGTGTTTAGAGGAGGATTCTCTCTTCTAAAGAGTGGGTGCTCTCAGGTTGCTCTTTGTTGGCTTTCTCCAGCCCATGGCTGTAGGGCTGACCCAGCACCATCCCTGCTGGCCAAACAACACTCTGCAACTCGTGGCTTTACCACGTGGGCCACTGCCATGTGCAGCCCTTGTGTCTTCATGGGAGGAAGATGCTCCCAACCACCCATGGAGCCAAGCCATGCAGGTGGCACCTACAAGGGGGTGACACCTAGAGGGGATGTCCCCTGACCCAAAGCTGTCAAAGCAAGGTCCTGCCCACCACAGCAGGCAAGGCCGGGATGTTCCTGGTGGGATGTTCCTGCCATGTTGTACAGAGCCACTGCCCTCGGGAGGTGGAGCTCAAAGGCACAACCTGGGGCCCAGCACAAGATGGCAGTGGGCCATCTTGCGGGGAGGATAAGGGTCCCGGTGGGGGCCCATCATGGCCCCAGTGGGGTGGGCCACCTTAGTTGTGCCTTGAGGCCCTGGGGTGGCCCCAGAGGAGCTCCCCAAGCTCTGGGGACGTTTCCTGTTTGCTGCCCGCACTGAAGCATCGGCCCTTCAACCGCCGCCAGTCCTCTGCTTCCGGCAGGGGCTCCCGCCCGGAGCCCCCCTGCACTATCAGCTCACCAGATGCCTTTTTCAGGATACTGTGGTAAAACTGTGCCGGGCAGGCGCTGTCATTTGGGGTTTTCTCTCGTGTCAGCCTCAAAGACAAATTGGATGAGGAGGAGCGAGACAGGAGGAAAGAAAAAATAATGCGTTTAAACGAAAAAGAAAACCAACAAAAAACAGCAACAAAACAGGAAAAAAAAATTAAAAAAAGAAAAAAAGAAAAAAAAAAAAAGAAAGATGCTGCCATCCTCAGCCAGGACTGCCCCCTGTGCTGGCACAGCAATGGGTCCCCCAGGTGGTGGGGCTGGTGTTGGACAGGGGTTGGGAAAGTGTCCTGCCCAGGCAGTGTCGGCCTCTAGTGGCAGCGGAGGCCATGAGGTGCCATGAGGTGCCATGAGGTGCCATGGCAGCACGTTTTTCCCACCATGGGCTCCAGGAGCACCATGGGGACCTGATCCCATCCCTCCAGGTGCTGCAGCCTGCTGGGATGTGGCCCTCTGGGTGCTGCCACTGGGTGGGACGTGTTCCTCCTCTGAGCTCCATCCCGCTGTGTGCTGGTGAAGGAGTAGGAGCTGCCAGAGGGGGTATGAGATCCCTCAGCCCTTCTGGAGACACCGAGCCACAGACCCAGAAAGTGCTGAGCAACCCCCTTGGGAAACGGTGAAAAAGCTCGTGGGGATGTCTGTCTGTCCATCTCTGGAGCCATGCGTGGGGTGGCTGCCAGGTCCACCATGGGGCTGGGCCACCCCCAGTGCTGTGCCCTGCTGCTGGGGATGGTCCATGGACAGAGGAAAGGTGAGAGACCATAGATGCTGTTTAACCTGGGAGCTCCCCAAAATCCCCTGTGCTGGTGGGGGGTGTGGAAGCCTCAGGGAGGGCTCCCTGGCTGTGCCTCAGCGGGCAGCATGGCAGCATGGCTGATCTGGTGTGCTCCAGCTCTCCCTGTGAGGTGGTGGGGCCAGGCTGGCTGGAAGAGGTGTTTCTGGACCAGGTCTGCTTTTGGGTAAGCTGCTTGGGGCCATCCGAGGACACGGCACCCCTCAGAGCTGACAGCAGACCTGCAGGATTTGCTCTGAATTTAGCCTGGTGATTTTATTTTGCTGAATGAGAATAAAAAGGTGGTAGCTCATCCTTGTGGAGCAAGGGGAAGGGGTCAGCACCGAGTGGGGAGAGAGCGTCAAAGGTTTTGAAACTGTGCTGGGCTTTCCCCACCCACAGAGGGTGGATAAGGGGCCGGCTAGGGCTGTGGGTGGGAATTACACTGCACCTGACTATAAAACCCTATTTGTTTTCTCTAGCTCCCGAGTCTGAGCATCTACTGAAGCGTGGGTTGGACCTCCTCAGCATGTCTGCAGTTCTGTAGTTTCACTGTCAGAAGTCGAAGAGGGAGAAGTTGTTCTCTGTCTGTCCAGGATGCCCAGGAGAAGCCTTGGGGGGCAGGCAGCACCCTGGTGAGATGTGGAGCTGTGGGGTGTGGGGAGGCAGGGGAGAGCTGGGTGTGTGCCACCCCGTGTGAAGCAGGTGGCTGCACAGAGCTGGGGACCTGAAATCATGGCTGCTCGCTTTCACCAGCAAATCCTGCTTTTTTTTTTTTTTTTTTCTTTTTCTCTTTTTCTTTTTCTTTCTTTTTTCTTTTCCTTTCTCAATTTTGTTCCGTTTGCCATGGAGGGAAATTTCAGCCCTTCCAAACTTTTGGTTCCAAACTCTGCACAAGAGCAAAATGAAGCAGTCCCAGCAGGGCTCAGCTTTAATTACCAGTGAGATGTTAATCTGCTGGAAGGTTTTAAGTGCTCCTTTATCCAAGCCTGACTTTTCCTATTGCTGCTCTGCAATTCCCCTGGCAGATGCCTCCCAAATCCTCACAGCTTCCCCAGGCTATTTTTTCTGCATAAGATCACAAGTAAACTTCTTAGCCCAGAAAAGCTTCTGTGCAGAGCAGGGGAGACAAAGCCCAGTCCTTCTGTAGCTCTCAGCCCTCTCTTGAAGGCCAGAGTGTTTTCAAAGGCAGCAGGAGGATAGAGGTTGTCCTCTCCACCAGTTTGGGATTCTCCCTGCCCACAGGTCTCAGGTTAGATGGCCATGTGTATAGCTGAAGGGAAGAGGAATCCTCGTGCCTGGATTCCCTGGTGGCAGTGCCTCCAGCCCTGCCCAGTGCTGGCTGTGATGCTTTTGGAACCTGCTGGCTCCAATCCCTCACACTTCATGAGCTGCCAAGCTTGGAAGAAATAAGGGATATCCTTGGAAAGCAGCAGCTGGAGTGCAGGGAGCTAGCCAAAAATGGTGCCAGCAAGACCAGCCCTGGCCAAGGGCCAGCTGGACTTGCCCTGGTGGCAGAGGGCAGCATGGTGACCCTGGCTGAAGGATGCAGCAGCTGCAGAAGCAAAGCAAAACACAGCCTGGGACATGTGGAGGAGAGACTGAACTCCCTGATGGCTCTGCTGATGGAAGACTCTTGGGCTGCCTTGCAGCAGCTCCTTCCTAGGAAAATCATCCTCAATGGGCACCTTTGGACAGGGCTGGTGAGTGGCTGGGACCTGAGCAGGGAGATGATTTTGAAACTTCCTTGGATACTTTGATGGTTTATAAAACCCAGCCACAAGAGTGATTGTGAAGTCGGATCCCCTCAAGCTTGAGGGGCAGAATAGCAAGAGATGGACAGCTGACAGCCCTCCTGGCCCAATGTCCCTCCCCATTTCTCCCTCACCCCAGGGATTGGAGGCTGCCCCCTTTAAATTTGTCAGAGACAAACAGCTGCTGCTTTAATGCATCTATTGGCTGCTATCAGGTGCTGGTGCTCTGGCTCTCCCACGGCTCCTGAACTCCTGGTAGGTGCTGTGTATTTTTCCTCCTCTCTTTTCTGGCTTATTCTCAGGAGTAAATTTGCAGGAATCCAGAAATTGCTCTGGTTTCTAGGTCACTCTGCTGCTGTGTCTCTGAAGGGGTTCCCAGATGTGTGTGCTGCTGTCACAGGCTGTGGGGGCCCATCTGCTCTGGGGGCTCAGCAGGGAGGCTGCATGCTTTGGGGCGTGGGGTGCTTCTTTGCTGTGGGTTCCCAGTAGCCTTGGGTTTTGCTGGTAGAGGGGAGTAGGTACAAAGGTTGGGGCCCCCTTGGGGGATGAAACTCACCTTGGGAGAATGTCTCCATCCCATTTCAGCTGCAAAGTGTGCAGGAGCCCAGGGATCTCCTGCCCACCCCGAGAATCTGTGCTGAGCCCGAGTGGGAGCAGCCTTGGGCTACTTGTTCTCAGTTGCCCTTTCCCTGCCCATGAGCTGGCCCCACAGGAGCAGCTTTGGGGGCAGAAGAGGCACAGAATCCAAAGTGCTGGAGCCTGCAGCCACCTGGGGCAGGGTGGGCAGCAGAAAGGGAAGTGGGGGGAGAGGAACAAAGCATCTCTTCTTGCAGCAGCTGTTTTATTCTCAGTCTCTAAAATTAGGGCAGCTCTCCTTGGGGACTGGAGTTTGTTTTTCTTTTTTTCTTGGGTTGCCTACATTCATCCAGACTATTTATAGCTGCTGTCTCTGTAGCTGTGGCTTCCATTAACAAGCAGGATCTGAAGCTGCCCAGGAGCTGTGAGGGCTTAGGTGTATCCTGATCAAGCAGAATAACTTGAGATAGGGAGGGAAAGACTTAAGAGACACAGCACTAACCTCAGCAGGCTTTTAGGTCATGGGCACAGGGAACTCCACTATGCCCTTGAGGGTCTGGGCTGCCTGGGAAGCCAGGCAGAGGTGGGACATGGGAAAGGAGTGTGGAACTGCTTTTCTTCTGCCAGGTGGAATGGAAAGTGAAAAATGCCCCCAGGATCATCACTTTGATCCCTCTACTCCTCCCCTGGACCTGCCTGCATTGCCCTGGGTACAACAGGCAGCCCCTGTCTGGCTTTGATGCTCCTGTGCACTTGTGGTCTGGCCCAATAAGTTCACACTGATTTTAGCTGTGATTATTCACAATTTGATTTTAGCTGTTGGTTGTTCCCACCCTGCTCAGGCAGGACCCATTTTCAGAGCTCCCAGCATCACCTGCACAGGGAACACAAGGAGAGGGGATCTAGGCTTGCCCACCCTTGCAAGGTGAGGTTTGTGGCACAGGGGAGAGCTGGCAGCCAAGGCCAGGAGCAGAACACTCCTGACTAACAAACCCACTTTGGAAGCTCTATGGCCTGAGGCAATGGGCTCTGCTACAAACTGCATCCTCTAGAGAGGGAAGCATCCCAGGAGAGGATAAGGACAGCTTGTATCCAGGGGAATAAAAGGGGGAGACTGCTTGGGACATCCAGCACAAGGGCCACAGGGGCTGGTCACACACACTAGAAAAGCACATGGCACACAGAGGCTGCCAGGAGGGGCTGTGGTGTGGTTTATTTCCCAGTAAGGGTGTAGGTGCATGCATGTCCCTAGGGAACAAGGGCTTGGCTCTCTCCCCTGCCTAGGCTGGGGTGGCAGAACTCTTGCTTTGAAGGCCATAGGTGCTGGGAGCAGTCAGGGCTGAGCTCTGTTCCCCAGGGCCACGGGCAGGATAGGGCCACCCCC
>JAAWXA010000016.1:9458967-9477782 GCA_038090715.1 Florisuga fusca | reverse complement strand
CCCCCCCACCCCTGCACAACACGTAGAGGCGAGGCAGGGGTGGTTTTATTTCAAAGTAGAACAAAGGTGTCTTTTATTCTTTCTGGAGATGCCACATTCAGATTTGCCACGAGCGTGTCTGTGCTCAGACTGGCTGTTTGTGTGTGTTTAGTCAGGGCACAGGGATAACCAAAAGCTGGAGGCTGTTTTGTAACCTGGCTGAGCCTCACCTCTGGTAAAGAAATCCTGTTACCCAGCCAAACAGTGTGATGGCATGGTCCCTGGCACAGCACATGTTGCTGAGCAGACAAGCTCTACAGAAGAAATCTTAAAATAAAACATACTTTCAGACACTTCACATCAACTTTTCCCCTAATTTTGCTGGGAAGGAGTTTTGGCTCCAAGAGTATCTGCTCCCAAGCTTCTCACCTCCCTTCATACCTCTCCCCTCCACCCAGGTGCTAAACCAGAGAGTTAGAGTGCATCGAGGATGTTGTCAATTTTGGTGACCAGGTCCTGGCGCTTGTTGGAATGCATCTTCTCATTCTCAATGTATGTGTCCTTCTTCAGCTTGCCAGCCACCAGCCGCTCGGCCTCCACTGAGGACTTCAGAACCAGCTCCTTGACTTGGCCATCAAGCTTCTGGATCTCACTTACCTTATGGGAGAGAGCAAAAAAGGGAATATTAGAGCAGACAAAAAACCATCCCTGCAGTCAAGCTGGAATAGAGGAGACAGTAAAGGTGGAGCAGAAGATGAAGCTGATGCTAAGTGTAAACACTCCCTGCCCCTGAATATTGCCTGCTGAGCTGTCACATCTCTTTGGCATCACACCTTGAGGAACATCTCCTGAGTGGATCATTAAGTAGTGTAGATAAAGGGGCTCCAAGGACCCAGGAGCCATACTCCTAGGAGACAGGGACAAATAAGTTTTAAAAGACTTTAAAGGCTTCAAGCTAAATCACAGCTGTATCCCTACAGCTAATATTAATGGTGTGGGAGATGCAGGTCTGTAATGACAGAGATGCCCTTAGAGTTAATAACAGATTAAGCAACGTGGATGCTGGTTGAAGGGACATTTTGATCTCTAAGGTCCATCACTTGGAGTTAAGTGGCTGTTCCAGGTAAGTGTTGAAATATAGTGGAGGGAGAAATGCTAGTGGGTGCATACTCACTGTGCCATGACTTTCAACATTGAACAGCAAACAAACCCCTGAGGAGCATCACGTTACCAAAATTCTGTCAGCACCAAATTCACATGTACAAGAAAGTAAGAGATGAGGGAGAAAAATTTTGTTTAGCTGATGTCAGTAGTAAAGTCAGAAGTGATTAACCTGTTGATAGTTTCCATTTTGCCCAAGTGTCACAGCCATGAGCTCAATGAGAAGCATCAGGACTGTGTTACAAAAGCATTAATCTGTACTCATGCAGCTGGTTCAAGGGCTGTTTAAGAAACAGTAGAAGCAGGTGTTTACCAGCAGCACTTACAGGGCTGTGCAACAAAGATTACTGCAAAAAGAATGACCTCATCTTCACACCTCCTGGCAAGGATCAAGCCTTTTTCAGAAAAAAAATTATACAGGCTGCAGAAACTAAACCCCAAATTAAAACTCATCTAGAATACTTGATAAAGACTAGGAGAGCTCAAAAAAAAATTCTTATTTCTTACTTTATCACATAAGTCAGAGCCTTCTGTCTTCAGTTTAGACTGCAGAGAGGCTATTTCATTTGTCAGGGCTTTGTGCTCTGTCTCCAAAGCCTTTTTGCCACTGTTGAGGGTGGAGATGTCCCGTGACTGCTTGTATTTATTCACTGCTTCATCAAAGTGACGGTACAGCCCAAGTCTCTTGTTCACCAGAGTGAGCACTTGCTCTGTGATGCAGGCAACCTTCATCCTAGCTTCAGCAGCTGGATCCTGCAAGAGGACAGAAGGGAAGATCAAAGCAGTCCTATCTGTGACCTGCAGGAAGCCAGGATTGCACTCTGCTCTGCACTGTTACAGAAACTCTGAAATGAGTCAACTGACAGTAATGAAGTGAAAGGTACAAGTACTGATTGGGGTAAGCACCTTCCAGCACTCAGCCTAGCCCAACAAATAGCCTAACAAAAAGTAAGTTTAAAGTTGCAGAAAGAGAACTGCTGACATCCCTGCTTCTCAGGGAGAGATTCCTTTTCATCCAGAAGTCCCATTCAGGTTAGCTTGAGCACACCCATTCAAACCCTGCAGGAGTATCAGTGCTCAGGCATCATAAAAACATGGTTCATCATAAAACATGGCATCATAAAGACAGGGTTCTGTTTAAGCATCTAGTAAGATACCCAATCAGCAGGAATATTCAGTAAGAATTACTGGTAAGAAAAATCTCCAGACATCAGCTGAGTAATGATCCCACAGGGCTCTGCATCATACAGCACCTTAGTGATGGAGAAATCCAGCCTCACGTAGACAATCACAGTGAAGAACAAGATGTAAAAAGCTCCAACCACCAACAGAGGCTCCTGCAGCATCAAGATTTTGTTGAAGGTGTAATGGATCTAGAAGAGAAGTTCAAAACACTGAGGAGTGACCCATGTCAGGATGAAGTCCCCTTCCCAGGCAGAACTGGCCATGCAGTCCAGCCAGCATGTGTTTCTGGAACCTGATACAGATGTTTGTGCTGCTGAATACAGATGTGCAGCTGCTCAGGCAAACCATGCAGAGAGGCCACACTCACCACGATGTCTTGGATGTGCTGCTCCACCAGGTTGCTCTTGTGAGCTACAATAACTGGGCGTCCAAAAGTATCCAAGTAAGTGTAGTGAAGCTCATCTGAAGCACGATTGATTTCATAGGGGCTGTCCACGTGGATATTCCTATGAATAAAGCCAGATAGTCCCATATGACTATACAGTGAGATGATGTAACCTAGGACTTGTAACCACAGCCTCGAGCACAGGCCAATTCTGCAGTTTAAACAACACTCTAGAAAAAAGAGAAGCAGTGTCCCAAGGCCTCCTCCACACACACAGTCATAGTTTTGTTTAACTGTCCCCAGGCCATTTGAAAAGGCTCAGAACTGCCACCAACACAGCACCCTCTGCAGTAGCAAGCCAGGACTAATGACACTCACTTGGCACCTTCTGGCAGGACAATCTTGACAGTCAGAGAGTCTGTAACTTGCTCATCAAATACGTGGTCAACAAATCTCATTTTCAAGGCATACTGATCACCTAAGAGAGGGCAGACCAGAGGGTGGTTACAGTTCCTCAGAGAACAAAGGGCAACCTTGATGCTCAGCTCCTAACAGAAAAACAGAATTCAGATGGATACATTGTGCAGCAGGGGGCACCAGCTCACTCAAGTATATTTTGACCAGATTATCTACAAAAACCTGAAGGAAGCACAGAAAAGAAAGATTTGCATAATCTGGAAAAAATAGCTAGCAACTCGAGTTGCTAAGGTGCAGCATACCATAGCTTTTAATTCCTTGCTGTACAGCAACCACCTTTAAACAAAGAGAAGGCTTCACATTCCCTCCCCCTGTGCCACCCACCAAGATTGTAGAGGTATTCATAGCTTGGCAGGTTGTATCCAATGATGTAATGGGTTTTCCATCCCCCAAAAAGTGGGAAGCGGGGACGGATCTCCATCTCCACGGAGTCATCCAGGACAAGAAGGTGACTGGTGGAGATGTTCCCAATTTCATCTCTGTAATAGACATCCTGAGCAGCAGCCGGGAGAATGGTCTGTATGGAGAGAAGCAACAGCCAGTGAATTGGTGAGGAATTATTTCCAGTGAAATTGGCAAAACCAGTGATGGCTGTTAAGCACCAAGGAACTGAGAGATGACAAAACAGCCATTCAGTTGCTCCAAGTGGTAAAACTGTGCTATTCTGAGCAATCAGCCAAGCAAGTGACTGCCAGCACTAAAATCACTTGGCTGCTAAATGAATGTGCTTTCTCCAGGCCAGTATCAAATATCCCAGAGAGCAAGGGATCTCATCCTGCTCACCAGGACAGCAATTTCCTCCTCATTCCAGCCTGCTGTCCCTACCTCACCGAGCTTGCTGGTTTGATGCTCAGCAAAATGAGATTTCTGTTTGGCTGCAGCACTTTAGAGAATTACAACAATCAATCCAGGAGGCTTCAAGTGACAGAAAGGTTTTGGTTCAGGTGAAAACACATACTTTTCATATGTGGCTAGCATAGCCACAGCTTCAACTCCTGTCAAATGCTTTGTGAGCAAGGAAGGAATGGGTGAGTTTCCAATTAGTCTTGTTCATCATGATGAGGGTATGACAGAGAAGACAACTCTGAAAATGAGAGGGTGGGGACAGAATGAATGGCCCTTGCACAATGGAAAACAGAAAGCAGAGCTGTTAGCACAGGGAGTTTAGAGAGTCCCTGAGACTGGAGAGGTGGGAGTGTGGAGAAACACTACATGCCCTGGTGTATGTAGTTTCTTTGGCCAACAGATGCAGTGAAGCATAGAACCTCCTAAATCTACCTCCTAAAGCCACTCCTATCTAGCACAAGCCTTCTGTGAAAATAGATCAGAGCTTGAATGTTCCCTTCTTAAGATGGAAAGGACAAAGGAAAGGACAACTCTGTTTTTCTTTCCTTCTGGGGATGTAAGAAAGAGGGAGGCACAGTAAAAAGAAATACTATGAAAAATGTTATGAAAAATGTCAACCTTAAAAGACTTGACAGAAGAGATCCCACTGTCTGGCTGTCTCTGGTAGTCATATCTGGAGAAAGGCCCTTTCAGCACTGCTCCTGTGTGCTTTAAATCAACCGTCTCTTCCACAGCAATGTTTCCCCAGTGAGACACCTCAATTACTCTGGTCATACTGGTGATGGTCAGGAATGGACTGTTATTTTCATAGTGCACCTTCAGAGTGTCCTGAGAAGGAGAAAAGATCAACTATTAGACCTGAAGTAAGGAGCAACTTTTCCTTACAATTACCTGTCTCCATATCCCACCAGCCCCTCAGGTGCCATGTTTGCAAGATGCTTTCTGCAGAGCCTCTCTGCCCAGACACTTACCTGGCTGTATGGAGGAATGTCCTTGAAGGGGCCATACTCTATCATGTCCTCAGTGCGGGAAGGGTTGCCCAGCTTGGTGTAACTCTCCACGTTCCTAGAGGCCAGTTTGACCCGGGTTGTTTGGATCTTGGTGAGGTATGGTGAGTAGAAATAGTGATTTCCTTCAAAGACCACAAACTGCTTCTCACTCTGGGTGATGTGGGTGGGGTAGGGCTGCAGGACATGTGTGAAAACCATGTCAACAGACACACGGAGCTTGGCTCCTGGTGCCAAAGGAGATGGCAGCTTCACAGAGAAGAATTTTCCACTGGAAGGGAGAAGAACAGGTAAGTCATGTGAGACCTCCCCTGGGAGGGCAATCAGATCCAACATCTCCTGTGGATGGGAGCCCATGGATCACACACACCGTGTGGGATTGCTGCCCATTATTTTATCTGCTCCTCAGAGGTACACAGATGTCTTGTCCCAGAGGGTGTGCTTAGTTCTGGGCTGGGCAAACAGGGGTGAGCTGTGCCCAGGAACAACTACAGTCTGTGCTTTGCAGACACACCAGTCCCATCAGGGAAAGGGAATGGTGACACATTCCCCTCCCTGGTTCTGCATTTACAAAGTGCACTTCAGATGGTGTTTAAGATTCTTTGCCAGATGACAAGAATGATTTGAATCAAGAGGAAACGTGCTAATTTCTAAAAGACAAGTCACAAACATCTTAAGTACCTGTTCCCACAAAATCTGTCCATTCTCAGGTTTTTTCCTATGGGATCTGAAACTAAGAGAGGGCTGGAAAATGACCCTGGGTTTGGACTGAGGTACTACATAAAGACATGAGATTTCACTAAGCCTCAAAGGATGCACTGGATGGACCAACGTGATGACAGAAGAGAACAGACTTCAAGTCACTCCTGGTGGCCTAAGAGCAGGATTACAGGAGGCCTCCAGCTATGTCAGAAACATTGGTCCACCTTAGCAATTTACCTCCACAGCTACTGTCCTTTGAAACCCAGCAGCACCATGCTTCTGACCCACTTCACAAGCACCTTGCTTCTCAGCTCTCACCACTCAGAAACATGTGCTTGTGCCAGTCTTTCAGCACACACACAATAGCTCAAATTTGCCAGTACAGCAATCTGGGCCAAGGCAGCATCCTGCAGCAGCAACAGCTTGTGCTGGGCTGCAGTATCCACCACACTGTGGTACTCCCCACATCACAGATTAAAGCAGTGCTTTGGGGAGGCTGCCAAAGAGCACTTCCAGCCTCTCTGTAATCACCACTGCCAATCATTTCAGAGCCCCAAAAGGAGCAATGGGTAAGAGTATGACTGTAGACAGGATGCTTCTCTTGCTTGATGTCCCCTGATGAAGGAACAGGACACTGAGTACAAGAGACTGAGCTCCCTTAAAAACAGGTGAGTTGCATTGAAGAGAGATTCTCTCCCTTTATAAGACTCTCCCCTCACAAGCAGTCTTGTTGTCTGAGAGGAGTGGGTATGAGCTGCTTGTGTTAGGTTCAGTGCAGAGACCTAAAGCTGGATGTGCCATCTCCCAAGGAAAGAGCACCTGAGGGAAGCAAATGACTTCTACTGTGCTGCAGGAATTAGGTTTGGCTGCTTGTGTGAACTGTGCTCCCCAGCTCCTGAGCACACCAGGATGCAGTCTAACTACTGAGTGGATACTTTCAGGAACAAAAGATTTTCAGGTACGTGGGTCTGCAGTAATTCTGCTCCACCCTGAGGACAATGGTGTAACTCAGATGTACAACCTTAGAGGGTGACACTCACCTTTTGCCCTTAACTTTAGTCTCTCTCACTTCCAAGGTGTTTTCCTCCTCTTCCTCCCCCTTCACCTGCTCCAAAACAACAGATTGATTGCTATGCTGCTGACGAAAACTTAAAAAGTGGGTACGTATGGAGTGTGCCCTGGACAAGGATGTTAAGTGGATGCCCTGCCCCCAACCCTCCCGAGAGTAGAAGTTGATAGAGAACTACTTTAAAAAGTTGCTTTTTCATCAATACAAAATGCAATGGGGACAGTGTGCAGGGACGGGTACTGGAGTTCCCACACTCACTGGAACCTGAGCAAATTAAAATCTCTTGTCAGCTGCTTTTGTGTTTTCTCACCGAAGTTTTCTACAGGGGCTGGGAAGCGAGCAAGCCATAGACACCTGACTGGGTCAGCCAGGAAGAAGGAGAGCAGTGCAAATCCTCCTGGGATTAGAGGAACCCCGCTTGCACTCACATCCCCTGGGGTAAGGAGTCGGGACTCCCGGGTCCCCGCACCATCCGGGGCTGCAAGCAGCGCTCCAGCTGCTCTCCTTACGGCAGCAATTCGCAATTCATCAGCATCTCTCGCCCCCTCAGCCATCCGCCCCTTTGTTCCGGATACCGACAGCAGCCAGGCAGCGGGAGCAGCGGGAGCAGCGGGGGAGGGAGGGCCCCGCTCTCCCCGACCGCCACGCCGGCTGCCCCGGAGCCCTCNGCCCCAGGAGCGGGGCGCTGCCCCCCGCGCTCACCTGCACGCCCAGGTAGGCCAGGCGGGACTCCAGGCCGGGCTCCAGCGCCAGCAGGAAGGAGGAAGCGGCTGTGCCGCCCGAGGCCTTGGAGAGGCTGAGTTCGGCCGAGACCTTAGCGAGGTGGGTGCTGAGGTCCACGGAGCGCCGCGCCTCCTCCAGCAGCAGATCCCCGGCGACGACGGCCCCGGCGGCCGCCAGGAAGAGGATCAGGCGGCTCGGCATCCCCGCCATGGCCGACACGCCGCACGGGGAGGGCACAAGATGGCGGCGCCCGCGCTGTACAGGGAGGGCACAAGATGGCGGCGCCCAGTCGGGGGGGAAAGGCTCACGATGGCGGCGCCCAGCGACGCTCGAGGCCCCCTGCGCGGGGTAGGGCGGCCACGCGAGTGCCTGAGTAGAAAGGCTGGGATGGGGGTACGGAGGTTCGGTCCCGGGCAGAGCCCCGGGGCTGGCTCCAGCTTCCCGCAGTGCTTCCCAACAGCAGTCTCGGGGGTTCCCACGGTTCGGCTGGGCCCTGGGGAACTTCGAGGCGTGGCCAAGCGCTAGAGGGATGGTTGCCAGACCCGAGCAGGATCAGAAGCGGCTGTCACCGGCAGGTCGGGGCGCTGGCGGCATCCCGGTGCTGCTGAGCCTCCAGCCTCCACACACAGCAGCTCTTTGCCCCTCGTTTTGATCAGGATCCAGTGGGTGGTGGCAGCAGCGGTGGCTCTGTCACAAGGGCTCTGAGCCGGGATGGAGCTCACGGATTTAGCTTAAAATCTACTTACCCCAACCATCACCTTAGGGAGCAACACCACGTCACCCAGCAGAGAGACAAACCCTCCCAGTGTCACAGCATCACAGAACGGGTCTGTTGGGTCGGAAGGGACCCTGAGGGTCCCCTGCTGATTTTAAGCTAAATCCAGATCTCCTGCTAAAAAAAAAAACAAAAAAAACCCAAACCCAAGCCCACTGCTGCCTGCCAGCTGAATGATGCCAGAGCAGAAGTGCTGAGGCAGCCAGGGCAGGGTAACCTCAACCAACTCGGGTCTCTTTTCCCAGGCAACTCTCAGTAAGACAAGAGGGCATGGTCTTAAATTGTGTCGGGGGAAGTTCAGATTGGATATTAGAAAGAATTTTTTCACGGAAAGGGTGATCAGACATTGGAACGGGCTGCCCGGGGAGGTAGTGGATTCTCCGTCCCTGGAGATATTTAAAAAGAGACTGGATGTGGCACTCAGTGCCATGGTCTAGTGACTGCAGTGGTAGTTGATCAAGGGTTGGACTCGATGATCTCTGAGGTCCCTTCCAACCCAGCCCATTCTATGATTCTATGAAAGAGAACTGGAGAAAGGAAAATGTTAGTAGTTTAACATGACTGGGGAAGAGGTGATGGACACTTCATTCCCAAACATCTGAAGCAGATAAAAGCAAGGAACGGATGTTTGCCACGATTGCCAGAGCACGGCTTTGCCTCTGAGCCCTGTGGGACAACAGATTGCTCATGTTTGTATAATGTGATCCAGCACTCAACCTTTCTTTCAGATTCTAATATGAGTCCCAGAGAGAATTCTTTGAATCGGCCTGATATTGCCAAGTATCAGAAGGGGATTTCCTAAATATATGTTGGGATCTGGAGACAAATAGCCCCTTGGCAAAGGCTAAATAAAATGGCATGTCTCCTGGTGTGCTATATTCAAAACAGCATCACCTTGTAACCAGCCTTTCCTTTATCCCTGCCCTCCAATGCCTATAAGGGACACTTTCTTGGCAAATTACTTCAATTTCCTTTTGATTTATTTAGGCACCAGAGCTGTGAATTTGGCAGCTGGCCTGCTAGCATACCCTGGTGCAAGCGGGTGGCTTTGTCCCTGTGTTTTGGGTGACAGCAGGGCTCCCTTCCAGAAGCACAGCAGGAGATGGTTGCATCAGGGTGTTCAGCTCCTCAGCCTTGTGCTTCCAGCCAGGTGGATGTTCCAGGTCTCTCTGCTCTCCAGGAAAAGCACGTTTATCTTGGCCCTCTTTAAAGAGCCAGGCTTTGGGGCCATGGGAACTGGGTAGGCAGGTTCAAGGAGAAAATAACCATGAAATGTGGATGGCTAAGCAAAACTGCTGGCTCTTATTTAAGGCTGGCCAGCAGTGGTGCATCTGGGTGCTCCCCCAGTTGTCCAGGTTGGTTTTACCACGGAAAAGTTCTTTAGAAGTGGCTGTCACTGTTCTTCCTTCATCCCCAACCTCCTTCTTGCGGGGAATAAATTAACTCCAGGCTGTATCTTTAATAACACATGCAGCTCCAGCCTTTATTTCCCCTCCCTCCCTCAAGCAATTTCTTCTGGCAAAGAGAATGAAAGAAATAAATGCACATTCCTCTTGTATCTGGAGATAATTGGGTTCAGTCATTACATCCCAGGCCAAAGGTTGGTCTCTGATGGGTTCAGCCCAGAGTCTGGATATGAGGTTTCTGGCAAATGCAAATGTTTCAACATCTGCCCCATCCCAGAGCCGGGTAAGCCCTGAGTCAGGCTGTTAGCCACTAATCCTGTGTTCAGACCCATTTCTAAGTGTGATAGTTGAGTCATGCTGAGCCTGCACAGCACCTATTCCAAGATTTCAGCCCCACCATGTCGGGTCAATTTATCTTTGGGCTGAAAAGCTTCTGCCTTTAGGTTTCTTGCCTCAAGGCTGAGTTTAGCCCCTCCAGCCCCACACGCTGCTGCCCTGCGTGCTGTGAACCTTTGAGGCTGCACTGGGTGGTGCTGGGCTGTTGTTCCTTCATCCGTGGGTTCAGTTGGCAGCTGGATGGGGATAGTGGGGCTGGTCCCTGGCTGGGTGCACTGGTTATGATGGTTGGGATAGCTTGAGGGTATCTCGTGGGCAGTGTTGGAGCTGGGAGAGGTTGTTTTTGCAGCTGAGGAGCACTCTGGGGCCCGTGCCAGCCTCTGCCTCCTGAGTGTGGATCTGGTCAGCACAAGGGTGAGTGCCAAGCAGCAGTGAGAGCCAGAGATTATTATCTTTATTTCCTCACATTGTTGTTGTTTTTTAAAGTCACCCATTGCAGGGAATGTTCCCCTCCAGCAGTAATGACCCAGGGAGCTGTGGGTGGGGAAGCAGTGTGAGAGAAGTGCCCAGTGCCCAGCTTCAGGTGACAGAGAGGACATCATCTTCAGGGACTTCAAGCAGTGGAAGGGGAACAGTCATGATGGAGCCAGGGCCAGCTGAACTATTTGTCAGGGTTGAGGGCAGTCTAATAAATGACCCTGGCAGGATAAGCCATGGACAGAGCTGAACCCCAGGAAAAACCCTGCACTCTTCTGGTTTTACAGCGCTGATGCCAAACTCAGAGCTGTGTCATCTGTCAGAGCAATTTTTTCTCAAGGAGGAGAGGAGAAGTTGTTTTCCTGAAGGAGCAGGTTGGCTTTGACCACAGGAGTGGATTGAAGCCTGTAGCAGCAGGGAATAGAGTTTATCCTGTGTGATCCTCATACCATTAGGAAGCTCGTGCCAGGAATATGCAGGGACCATGATATAATGCATTGCTCTCTGAGGGGTCTAGGAAAGGAGCAGGAGACATTATTAACCAGGGCTGAGCATGTGTAGCAGGAGTCATCCTGGCAACACCTTATCTTGCAGATTTTAATACAAATCCTGAAAAGAGCACAGGCACGTGGCTCTTGCGATGACCGAGATAAAACTGTGCTTCAGATTTTATTGGTGTTTCACTGTTTAATCCTCTCTGTGTAAATGAAGGCAGCCTTCTGGCTGCTCATGTGAGACAGAGGGCACTTCTCCCTCTCTATTAGATCCTGACTGAGGTTTTCCATCCACAAGAGCACAGGTACGACCCAACTGAGTGCTGGCAGAGTTTGCTGAGCCTTCCTAAGGCTCTCGAAAAGCAGCTGGGGAAAAAAAAAAAAAAAAAAAAAAAAAAAAAAAAAAAAAAAAAAAAAAAAAGAAAAGTCTTCCAGATTAATTATTTTTTACAACCTCATTTTTCAGCTAGTCAGCACAACTCACACTGAGTCTCTGCCAAGCAAAACACACAGTGTTTCTTGCTTGGGGCTTGCCTGTGATTTCCATGGGAGTGGTGGGCCCAGAGGGGGGGCTGGTTGGGGCTCAGCTCCTGTGCTTTGTTTGGCTGTGCTGGAAACGTGTCCAGCCTTCACACAGAGACAGTGCTGATGGGGCACTGTGGGCTCCTCTGGGGTTTCTTCAGGAATCTGCAGTAGCCCCCTGTACAATGTTCCTCTTTAAAATAATTTCTTCTTATTAATATGCTTTCCTTCCCACATTAGACTCGGGAGAACTAATGGGAAAACTGGATGTGCACAGCAATTGTATGAAACACTGGGAACCACTGAGTAAAAGCTGCTGGAAGAAAGTGGGAGAACATGTGTGAGTCTTTTAAGGGGGTGAGAGCACTGCGTTACAGGTGTTGTGGTAACAGAGAGGAAAAAATTGCAGCAAGTGGGGGGTCACTTCAGCTCACTTGGGTCTGGATTTTGTTACAGGATCAGAGCATGTTTTGGGTAGTGGGATTTTCTGCATCAGAAAATTAAGGTGTGATCAGAGCTTCCACTCCAGTACTTCCCAGTGCAGGCAGGACCTGGCTACACCACTTGCTTTGGACCAGCCCGATGATGCCCTGTGGTCTGCATCACCCTGGAGCTTGAGGAAGCCTTTGGCAGGCTGGTGTCTGCAAAGCCAGAGGGGGACAGGGTGGGAATGTTGGTTTGAAAAGACAAATGCTGCCTTCCACAGAGAACCAGGGGGCAGGGAAGCTGCTGTCCTTCCATGCCTCACAGGGGAAGGCTGGGGGTCCCAGCCATGAGCAGAGAGGTGAGATGGGGGCTGGAGGCCCCCGGGTTGTGTTCAGCTCCTCCTGCCAGGGCCTGGCACAGGATCACACCTCTGCCAGCTGCTCAGTTGCCCCAGAGCCTAAACCTCCCAGGGCTGACAACGGAGGCAACAGCCCCCGTGTTTGTCAGAAAAACGCGGAGACAAAGGCAGTGCAAGATCATCCATCGGAAACCCCCATGGCACCCATGCGGCCGGTGCCGAGCTCCCCAGCACCGACAAGTTGCACTCGGGGTCCTGTGGGGATCTGCAGGCAGCTGTGCTGCAACACGGGGGCCCTGCAGCCGCCCTGCCAGCTCTGCCTGTGCTGGGGGATGGGGATGGGGTTGGGTCCCAGCTCTGGGGTGGGTGCCCCAAAACCTTCCCCGCCCCGGCCCCGCGGTGCCTCTCAGGGGGCGCTCCCCTCTCTGCCCCCGAGCGGCCGCCAGGGGTCGCCCATGGCCCCATCAGCCGTGGGGGCGGTGCCGGCGCGGTAGCGTAGCGCTGCCCCTTGGAGAATAGCGTGCGCCACGCAGGTGGCGTAGGGACCGGCGGGGGGCGATGGCCCTGCCCGGGGGCGGCTGGGGTGGTACCGGCGGGGATGGGTGGTACCGGCAGGGATGGTACCGGGTCAGCCGCCCCGCTCGCTGCAGGCAGCACGTCGGTAATGACAGTGAGCGAAAGGGCGGGACCAGCTCCCGCCCCGCTGGCTCCTGGCTGGAGCCCCTGTTGAGGTTTGCGATGGGCAAGAGTCAGCCAAAGCCCTGGGGTAACGGGGCACCTCACGGGGGTCCGCGGCGGGGATCCCACGGCAGCATCGCCGCCCTGTCAGCCTGATCGCCCCTGGGGTGCTCAGTGCATCTGGGGTTTTTGCAGGAGGTGGTGTTTGTTGCCGAGGTGAAGAATGGGGTGAGGTGGCACAGGTCTGTCCCGGGGAGGGCAAGGTGGTGAGGCAGTGCCCGGGTGCCGTGGGACCCTGGGGGATTTGGTGACCAGTTCCTCCGTCAATAAATGCATGGGGTCATGCATTTTTTTTCATTCTGACCCTTTAAGGTCGTGCAAATCCCGACCCAGCATCCACTGCAGGATGAATACGGTCCCAGGTTCTGATACCTTGTTTTTACTGTCAGTGAAACTGGGTAAGGAACCATCACTGGGCCTCCCAGCACTAAAACTGGGTTTCCATCTCAGCAGAGAACAGTCTATGTGTGGATCCTCTTTCCCAGCTTGTGCTTGGAAAGTGCTTTCTGGTGTATTTACCTTGAAAGCCAGTCGTTCATGTCGAGTTTAAGCCTGGATTTTAAGGCCTCAGTTTTGCAGGATGAGCCACAGGCAGTGGGAAGTTGGGGATCCTGCCAACAGCAGCCAAAGGGGGTCATTTGCAGATTGGCAGTCCTTGCTGTGCCTTCTGCTTCCTGCAGGAGCCTGGTGTTTATGCTGTGCTTGCAGTGAGGTAATGTAGGTTTCCCACCAGGTTACTAAATTTTGGAATCCACAGGCATGGACTTTCCTGGATGCTCTGCAAAGTACCAGCTAGGATTTACTTTTCTCCTTCAAAGGCAGCCCCTCTGCCCCTGCCAGGGTCAAGCCTGGTTGTTGACAGACCTCGGGAGGATGTGTACGTGGTGGTCTACAGCATCCTCTTCCCCAGAGACAATCCCTGCCTGTTGGCTGGTGGTGATTCCTTCCCACTGCTGGGTGTTTGGTGTGTCACCCAGAAAGAGGGAGAATTAACCCTCTGTGAACAGCACTGGTTTGCAGCAGTGAATGCAATTGCTGTAGCCTGATAAAAACACTGATGATCACAGAGGAAAAAAACAAAGTGAGGATAAAAGATCATTCTTTCTTCTTCATTTCTTTACTGACGGAATTCGGGCAGGGATATGGAGCCAGCCCTGAGTGCTAGAAGAGACTAACTGAAGCTTTAACACCCACCTATAACCATTTCTGTGTTAGGTGATTGTGCTTTGCAGGGCATACCTTCAATTTGGCAGCTCAGAGATTTGCAAACAGTGAGTCATAACTCCCTGAGGTCAAAAATGCAGCTGTTGAGGCACCCGGCATTGAGAAGTGTTGTCCAAGATAAAAGCAAAGCAAACCTCACTGCCCACACATCTTTATCCTTCAAGGCTGAGTATCTTTGCCACCCTCTTTGAAAACATGCACACAAAATTATACAGGCTTCTCACGGTTGCCATTGATACGGAATTTACTTCTCCTTTTAGAGCAGACAAGAGGAGACTGTGAAAATCTGTGACTTGAAAGAGTTGAGGCAGACGGGTCTGAGGCTCATTTGCAGCACCCTGTGCCTGCACTTGAGGAGGGAATTGTACTGTGGGACATGTCTGTCCATGTCCTCTTCCCAAAGGGTCCCAGAAGAGCTCCCTGTGCCTCTGCAGGCAACCCCTGTCCCTCCACACCCAGGATGGACCTGGAGATCCTGGATAGCCTGCATGCAGCCAGTATGGTTCCGACCCATGGAGTGCCATATTTGGGACACCTTTAGCACTGATTCACTGCAGAGGAAGAAGTGACATGTGAGTCACCTGTCCCATAAGGTGTCCCACTCACAGTGGTCACATGACACCAGGCTCCTGTCCCCTGACACATGCTGGGAACAATCTCAGCATGACAGGGCCACCTTGGCCACCAAACACCCGGCTGCAGAGCTCATGTGGCTGCTCCACCCCATCACACAATGCCCTGTGCAGAGAGGAGTGGTGGCACACAACCTGTGGGTCCTGCAGAGCATCCCAGGCACTGCCAGCCATCAGCTTGTCCTGCCTGTCCCCGTGGCTTCAAACCCACTAGTGTCATGAGCTGGAAGGTCTCAGGCACACAAGACCTTGCCTGTGAAGGCTTCAGAGCTTGGTAAGTAACAGCTTGCAGAACCTGCTGCTTTGGTAATGCACTGCTCTAGCAAAACCTTGAGTCCTGAAGAAAAGGCAGTTCTGCAAAGGGCTGCACAGTTCTGTGCTGGCTGTGTCCACTTCTCTCTGTACCTATTTTTACACCATTCCTTCAGTTTAAAAAAAAAAAACACCAACTTTCAGAAATGTCCGTGTTTAGAGGGACCCAGATCTGACAAAGTAACTGACTCAATCTGGCCTCAGGGAAGTTACTTCACTCCCTGGATCATCTTCTCCACTTGAATACTGAGAACAATCATATGAAATTACCCACATGCCTCCAACGCAGCCATAAAAAATCAATTAGCTGGTACTTAACACTGACTGCAAAGTGGGAAGGTGTGGTGGTGGTGGAGAACATCTGTATCTGGGGAGGCCAGCTGGGAGTCCTGCAGGGTACTCAGGTAACTATTTCTGTGACAATCTCTTGCGGTTATGGTTATAAATAGGATGTAGGTGCCTCTCTGCCCCTAAACCCAAAGTCTGGGGTGTCAAAACACCCCTTTGTCCTGTGACATCTGAACTTTCCATTGGCTTTGGCTTCTACCAGTCCAGGCTTCTGGTGATTATGGTGCTGCTAAATGGGTGAGTGCAAAGCTGTGTGGTGCCCATCTCACACCACGATCCAGCACCATGGGGTTGTTTTCTCCCTGCCTGTCTTGTCAGGGCCAGTGCAGGCATTTGTCTAAGGGGATGTCCCCTGTGCTCAGAGACTGACTCAAAGGCAGAGCAAGAGAGAGATCTGGATGTCCACAGCTCAGGGTGTGGGCTGGTATCTAAGGGAAGGTGCCAGCATTGCCACCTCCCAGTATCAAAGAGATCACAATTCTGCAGTGGTTTTGTGGCTCTTGCTGTTGAGCAGAGGGAAGCTGTCAAACTAAGTCCTAAGGCATTTTGTCTCCGTGCTCCTGTCTCCAGTGTCTGGTGTGAGGGAACATGGCAGAATTGGGCTTTGCAGCACTGCAAGTTGGCCCCCACCCACTGTGTGGGGCTCAGGCTTCAATGGTGGCACCTAGACCCTTTATCAGATATCACCCTTTGTTTTTTTTAAGATGTTCAGCCTCCATCAGCTGCATTTTATCAGTGAGTGCAGATGCTGGTAATCCCTATGTGTAGTGTCCTCTGCACCTCAGCAGAAGCTCAGATTGGAGATGTGCCACAAGATAATGTGACTGCAGTTGCTTCCTATTGTTGGTATCTGGTGATCAGGTCTGCTCCAGAGCTAGCTTTTTGCTTTCATGTGTTGCTGCTGCATGACTTAGAAATCGGCTGAGGATTGCAAAGGTGAAAGCATTAGTAGATTACCAGAGCTGAATTTGTACTGCAGGCAGGGATTAGAGGGCAGGGAAAAGAGTGTAGCTGTACTTCTGCCAGTGGCAATGCATACGTGGTCATGCAGTAGCAGATTTCTAATGAACAGAATGCCAGCAGAAGCAGGGTCAGTCTGCTCTAGACAAATCAAAGGATGACAAAGCTGTGAGTACAAAAGCAAGATACTGTGTGTTTACTGCACATGAGTTCCCCCCCCCTTTTTTTTTTTAATTTATTTTGGGAAGTTAGATCCTTACAATGATAATTTGAGGAAACTGGTCTGGAAAGCCAAAGGTGACAAGGAAAGTGTTGCATAGCTGAGAGAGGACAGCTTTACCCAGGGATCTCCAGGCAGTTGTCACTGAGCAGTACAGCCACTGTGGGATGGTGCTACATCTTTCTGGGCACAAAGAGTTGAGAAATGCTGGAGAAGTATCTGAGGAATGAGCAGGTTCTGCCCAAGCTTTCAGTGTCAGAGATGGCCAGAGGAGGGGTAGCTGTGCAGCCATGGGAAGAGGGTGAATGCATCAGGCACTGTGGGGAATGTCAGACATACCCACAGCCCATGTTGAGGATTTGTAGGTACTACAGCTAAGCTAATGTGCTCCTTGGGCCTCTCTGCAGGCCCTTCTGAAATCAGCAACCAGCAGTTTTTGAATCAGTGTTCACTCTGGCATTTTGTGGACGAAGAAGAGAAAGGGAGGATCTCTTTTAGTCCACAGACAAAAGCAAAGAGCTGGCATGAGACACACCGTGTTTTACTGCCTCTAATTGGATCAGAAAGATCAACAAACAGAGATTCGGTGTCACAAAGGGAAGAAAATCAAAGCTAGAGATATTTTTACTTCCTGGTTTAGAGGGATGAGTGCAGGAAATAGGTTGAGGTTCCCACACTGGTAAATGTCTTAAGTATAGCCTCAGGTATCAGTGGAGTGAAGGTCCCTCCAAGGCAGGGAATGGATCTCTTCGGTGTTAGTGGTTGGGAACAACTGGCACCGACTTTCAAATGGAGCCATTTCAACCCTTTTTTGTTAGGTTTTGATACCAAGTAAGTGGTTAGATGAGGAGTAACAGCTTTCTTAATAGGTCACTGAAACTGAGCACACTGGGCTGCTCACAGCACCACTCTGTTTCTCCACATGCTGGTTCTGGGGGGGAGGTGTGTGTGTTATGTCTGTGTGGCCATGGCCCAGAGCTTCTCTTTGCCACTTTCTTACCACTGTTTTTCTACTTTGATTCTGACACTGTGAATGCAGCTGTCACTGCTGCCAGAGGACAGGTATCTCTGCTGACACTGGTCCTGCTGAGTGCCAGGATTTGTGTGTTCTTCAAGGCAGGTAGAATCTTGCCCTGTCAGTCTGAGAAAATTCTGCATTCCCACAGAGGGTCAGAAATTCATCACCAACAGCTATTGCCTGACCTGGCTGTTGGTCATGCCAAGAAAGTGAGCAAGTGACACAGGAACTTGGCGTGGGGTTATCCTCTCTGTAAAAAAAATGTGAGAGATGGTGCCAGAATCCCTCTGTGGTGGTGAAGGAAGGAGGAAGTTTAACATGCAGTTTTTCATTGTTTTTCCTATTGTGTAAACAGAAAGAAAAAAAGGAAAATTTAGGAAGAGCTGAGGAACACTCTGTAACTGAGCATCAATGTCTGCTCCTCACAGCCCAGCATCTGGGTGTCCTGGGAAAGGAACTGGACTGGGAAAGGCCAGTGCTCTGCCCCCCCAGCTGCTGGGAATGCCACAGTGCTGGGGCTGAGCTGGGAGGATACTTGCTTCCCTATCCAAAGAAACCATGTGTGTTGGGGAGAGTCTTCTCCGTCATTTCACTAACAGAAGCTTTTCCCCTTTTGTCCGGTTTGGTTTTTAATTGTTACCGGGTTCTTCTGCAGCTCATTGCACCTCAGGGGGAACTTTGTGTTAATATAGGGGATGCCACAGGCTTCCCTATGGATTGGTAACAACGATACAGTCCCGCAGACAGCGGAGCTTCGATACAGAACTGTTCAGGAGCTCCTTGGGATCACAGGGGGAGCTCCCAGCAGCCCCGGGGCAGCTCCCGGGCCTCACGGGGGTCACAGCGCCCAAGATGGCGGCGGGCAGCGCGGCGTCACGTGACGCGGGCGGCCCCGCTCCCTCCTCCTCCGGCTGCCAGGCGGCGTGCTGACGTCACGGGGAGCGTGCGGGTCCCGTGACCGGAAGTTGTTCGGGGGGGAGGCGGAAGTGAAAGCGGGGAGGCGGCGGGGCCCATTAAAGCCGACCCAGGCGAGCG
>JAAWXA010000016.1:9432048-9458947 GCA_038090715.1 Florisuga fusca | reverse complement strand
GGGGTGAGGCGCTGCCTTCCCGCTCCCTGCGTGGACTCTGCCACCGGGGCCTGCCCCACCGGGAGGGCTGGTGTTCCTTGTCCCCGTGGCGGGGTCAGACGGTCGGCGCTAGCGGGTGCTGAGCTCCCCGGAGCCGGGCCGGGCCCTGCTCGCCGCTGCCCCCGGAACAATGGAGCCGGGCGGGGGGGGGGCCTCACCGGGAAAGGGCTCCTTGCTGAAAGGGACCCGTAGGCCTGTGCCGAGTTGCGGATTTCTCGAGGCCGTTGCGGGAGCCTCTCCGGAGAGGCTTTAAGAGGCCCGCGGTGGTACCTCCCGGCGAGCTGAGCGGATTGTCGGCGGCATGCGGAGCTTCCTCTCGGAGCGGCTTTGGGCCGAAGGTGGCCTGAGCGCTGGGCTCTGGGAGGTTCTGGGTCCGGGGGGTGACAGTGCTGCTCTTGGTGGCCGGTGGATGTGGCTTTTGAGATGAGCAGGCAGCCCTGGGAGCAATTATTGTGACAAAACAGGCGGGAGAGGGGACTGGCAGTTATTGCGAAAGGAGCTCTTGGCATGTGTAAAGCCTGAGTCAGTTCTAAGAAGTATTAGAGTGGATGTTAGAAGTGCTTTTTGCTGTGAGTGTATAATAAGGTAAATTAAATGATAGCTACGTTATTAGTCTCCAGGTATATATAGACTAATAAATATGCAAATGCCTAATTGTTGTACTTAAGACAACTGCACTCTCTTCCCTGTACATAGAGGGATTATTTTAGTAGTAAAGTAGCTGTAAAAAGGCTGTCTTAATCTGAAGTATAAAATAGGTAATCCCAGCATCAAGAGGAGTGTGTCTTACCCCGTAACTCCAAATCCTTTGAGTCGAAGCTGGAATTTGCAGTGCTGTCTCTGAAAACTAAAAATGCTCCCTGACAGGCAGAGCTGTTGTGATATACATACATGAAGGTTTTTTATATGTAAACTGAGAACACGTGACAGAACAAAGTCCTCCCAGCTGTGAGCAAGATGATCTTTGTTTGACAGCTGCCAGTATGGAAGCTGTAAAGATTCCAGGACTTGCCCCAGGCTCTGGCCTGTGCCTCACCCTCTGTGTCCCTGTGAGGGGAGATTGGTACATAACGTGCTGTGGCATTTGGCTGTCTGGGATGTCACAGCTTCCCCGTGTGTCCCAGCAGCGTGTGAGGAAGCTGCAGCCTTGGCAGTGCCTTCAGCAGAGCTGGGCTGCTGGAGTCAGTGTATCCTGTTTTCTCAGTAGCTGTATTTGAGGTTAAAGTGGGTGGAGCAATTTGAATATTCCTTGTTAAATAATCAGGGTTTCATTGCTGGACTTATTCAGGAAGAACGAGTATATTTGTCTCTCTTTTTTTTTTTTTTTTTTCCTCCCCCCCTCCCCCTTGTGACTCCCAACAGCTGACTGAACACATGACTTGCCCTCCATGAACTAAGGAGCAAACCCACCCTGCCTGGCCTCAGCCCTCAGAATCCAAAGCAGCTCAAATACTGGGGCTTTCCACTGCTGCCCTGGTGGGATTTTCTTTTTTCTTTTTTTTTTTTTTTTTTTTTTTTTTTTTTTTTTTCTTTTTTTTTTTCCCTGCTATGATGTTAATACTCCACTCTGGTGCAGGAAAGCTGTAAGATGGGGTTCATCTGACCCCTCAGTAACACAAACTTAAAATCCAATGGCAGTTCCTTGCTCTCTTAAGCTGCTGCAAGACAGAACTGCTAGGATGCAAGGCAGCAGCTGTGTTAAATTTTCCTCTTCCCTGTGGTGTTATGCAGTGGTCCATGTCCTCAAATACCCTCAAAAACAAGTGGTTCAACCAGGAGTTGTACCTTAAAAGCCAAAGGTGCCAGGTTGAGACTGAAACTGTTGCAGAGGCTGCACTCCAGGCACCCCTGCCCCCTCCAGCTCCCTGCTGAGCAGCACAGAGGTGTTACAGTGCTAACAGATCCTGAACTGAAAGTGGGAAACATGCGTGTTCTGATACAGCCTGCCCCCTGAAATCACTCAGGGGAGACAGCACTGGACTTGGTTTGCTACTCAGAATGAATGCCTGCAGGCAAGAGGGCTGCCAGGTTCAATTTCTGCAGCACCTTCCTAAAGCTCCTGTTTTAAGACCCTCTTGGTGGAAGGTCACGGGAATTACCTCCCAGAGCAAATCTCTGGCAAAGTTTGTCCTTGAGGAAACATGGGAGTTGCAATTAAACCATCTGTGCAAAACTATAAATAGCTTTGTCTCTAACAGGTATGGGGCTTTGGTCTGACTTCTCTGTGAAAATTAGACTTGTTTATGCAGAACTTTAACGTTTAGCTGTAAACAGAATTGTGCTTGATGAGGGTGTGTTTGCAAATGCTTCGCTGTGAGACAGGTGTCTGGTGAGCACTGGTTTGGTTGGTAATAAGGGGTATGGAATGGGGCACTTGGGGTTTTGTGGTCCCTCCAGCTGGTGGGTGTGTGGGCTCACAGGTGGTTCCTGGTACCTGTCCCTGCTGTGGCCATACAGCAGTTTCTTCATAATTGAAGCAAACTGAGCATTTGATAACCAAGAGCTCTCACCTTGCACACTGCCAGTGTTCCCTGGTGCCTTCTGGGCTTCTCAGCTGTGACCTGAAGTGCCCTAAAGCCCTTGGTGCTGGTGCCTGATGGACCCGAGTCCCTTGCAGACCTGTGGGGTAATGCAGAGCTTGTTGCCTTGGTGGGAGGGATTCCAGGTGAGACCCCTGCCCGGGTGCTGGGCTTGGCACAGTGCTGCCTCCTGGGGATGCTGAGGTGCTGCATCCCTGCACAGCACTCACTGCTGTGAGAACTGCAGTTCAGGTGCCTGCTGAGTCGGAGTTCCCTTGGCTTCCCCCTGCAGCTTCCTAAAATGATCTCCTGTAGCTGCTGTGTAACAGTCTGCCTGCAGGTGTAGTTGGGTTGTGGCAGTGAGTTGTGAGGGTCACTTTCTGCAGTGACAGTCCAGACGTGAGCTGTGCACCTAAAAGCTGCAGGAGATGCATCAGATGGATGGATGTCAATTAAATGCCAACAGTTAAAATACCATTTTCAGTTCAGCTGTTCTGCTGAGCCTCTTTCCCTTTAAATGCACCTTGAATAAACCTTCCAGGTGAGTGCCCCAGGTGAGGGGCTCCAGCCGTGCTGTCCCCAGCAGCAGCAGTGCTGGGATGTCCCTCTGGCACCCGGCTGCTCTGGGGCTTCCCCTGTGCTGTGCTGGGGATGCAGCGTTGGATCCCGGTGTGCTGCTGCATTTTCTGCTGGGTGGCAATCTGCCGTGGTGATGTCATTGTTGCTGCTCCTGCGAGGCTGCTCCTCCTCCTCCTCCTCCTCTCCCCTGCCAGTGACAGGTCCCTGGGGGAGGTATCAGTGCTGCTGTGGCTGACCCGGGGGCAGTGACCAGGAGGAGGGAAGCCAGCTTGTCAGGGCTGCTGGGGTGTGTTGATTTACAGCTGGTCACAAATAGCCTTGACTTTTGCTGCTGGGGAACCTATTTGTCAGGCTGTGGCTGCTTTCACAGGGCAGTGAAACTGCAGGAGGGATGCACTGCCATTGGGATGGGGGAGAAGTGTAAGCTTTTGGCACAAATCCCTCCTTGTATGACTTAAAGGCACTTGATGGAGAGAGGGATTTGCTCCTGCGTTTCCAGAACTTCTTAAAATGCCAACTTAAGGTGACTAATTGTATCTAACTGTTCTTGTGTGACTTTTGAACAGAAATTCCTAAATGAAATTGAGTAAGTCTTTATATTTTCAATTAAGAAACCTGTATTTTCTTGAGACAGTTCTGTGTCACTGCATGCTGTGGCCTCAGTCACTTGGCAGACACTCTGGGCTGTTGAAGTAGTGAGGGCATGCAGCTGGAGCTGCCTCCAGAGGCTGCCTGGCTGGGATACCTGCAGCTTGGATTGCTGGGCCTTCTGCTTTACCTGAGTGGTCTGTGCTGAGTGAACCTTGATATCTCCAGCTGGGAAGCTGCATCCTCTTGAAAGTAACCTGCTTGGTCCTTGTCTCCCTCAAGTGGGCTCAATCACTTGGCTCTCTGGCTTGCTTCCCCTCTGCTCCCAGACACAGATGATGATGTCTGAAGTCCACACTGGCACAGTGGTAACAAGTGTCTCAAGCTCCAGCAGTGAGGTGGCTGTAACTGAGAGGTGCCTGGGCCTGGTCTCGCCCTGCTCCCCAGCACTGAGAAGATGCAGTTAACCAGCACTGCTGGCAGTCTCACCATGCAGGTCACTTCAGTGAGGTTTCTTTGGTCCTTTGTGGAGCTTCCCAAGAGAAGAGCTGAGCTGGGACAGTTTTGATGCAGGATCTGTGCAAGAGGAATGAAGTATGAGTTTGAAACTGAGTCTACACCATAGGAATTCCTTGTTAGGCACTGACTCAGCTGTCATGGTGAGCTAGCATCCTGGGACTGGGACTGAAATACTTGTCCTTCCTGCTCTGCAAACTGCATTAGCATAGTAAGAGGTAGTGTAGGATCAGAGCTTCTCCTCGCGGATCAAGATTTAGTTCTTAGATTGCACCTTGTCCCTAGAGGAAGCCTCCTCTAGAAGACTCAGTGCTGAGAGCACGACCTTCTGGAATAGATGTTCAGGATTAAGGTTTTTGCTGTTAGTGTGGTGGTGTACTTTTCCACACCTACTTGTCTGGCAGTAAGATCTCCCATCAGTTTTTGTCCTTTCTGTTTTGTCAAGCTTCAGTGGTGAAGGATAGATGATATTCACTCTTGAATCTGAATTTCAGGGGTGAGCTACAGGGTCCAACAAGTATCATGGGGGGGCCATTGTTTGACTTGAAGGTCTGAACCTTGGTCAAAGTTTCCCTCCTGCCACTTGGTTCCCTCCCAGCCTCTAGGAACTGGTGGAAGCTGGCAGCCAGGAGTAGATAAACAAGGCTTGTTTACCACTGACAAGGTCTAAGATCCTGCTTTGCTTACCACTGCAGAGGTTATCTGATACCTCCTATTTCAGTTTCTAAAACTGAAAGCATAACAGGAATGCGTGAAGCCTTGGGAAGCTGTAGACAAAACTAGAAATTAATCTGAGTACTTGAAAAATCCAGTCAGATACGGGAAAGATCTGACAGCTTTACTGTTGGTCAGTGGCCGGGCTAACTTGCAATATTTTGAATCGTTCAACCTTATCTTCTGGACACCAAGATCAAAACCCATCTGCTCCTGGCACTGTGCTTGCTTTATGGAAAGTGATGGGAGCATCATGTTCAGTGGGAGGGCCTGACACAAAATCTGTGCTGAGCTGTTTGTGTTCATATCGGGGTGACTGGAGCTCTGGGTTGGCTCTGCTGGTTGGGTGGCCGTGTGCCAACGGGCTGATGGACACGGCTGTATAAATCAGGCTGTATGGGCTCTGTGGCATGTTCCAGTCAGCAGGATAAAGATTCCTCTTGCTTGATTTGGCTGCTCTCCACCAAGGAGACCGTTCTGGTAGAGGCATGGCAACATGGAAGCTATACTGGTACAGCTGAAATGCTTTGCGTAGGCAAGGCCCTTAGTCACTAAGACACATGGCTTGTTGCCTAGTGTCTCCCAGCAGCCAGCAATGTGCTCAACTCTCCTCCCACATCCTGAGATTGTCTCCCCCAGGGCAAAATAGGGGAAGTTGAGCTTGCTCTGATAAAGGGGGAGGGGTGTTAAAGCAAGCCATGCCTGTTCTTGTAGCAGCCTGATCCCTGGGGAAAATCAACTGGGAACGACCAGGAATCCTGTAGAATTTTTAGGGGAACTGCTTTCTCCTGGAAGGTAGAGGCACAGCAGTACTGATTCTTGAGACAGCATAACTTGAGCCTCCAAAAGAAGGGTAGCCAGAGATGTTCAGACACTTGCCATCAGCCTGTTAGGGCTCTTGTATGTCTGTCCATTCCTGGGGGAAAGATATCCCAAGGTAAAGGGCCCTTCAGCTGCTGGAGGAACTGGTGGACTAAGAAACTTCTTGACTGAAAACATCCAGCTTGCAATGAAGCTTCTGGGTGTAGATTTCTGTCTCCCTGTCTAACCTGAGGATTGTCACTTCAGCAGCCCGGGCTTTCAGCCTGGGAATTGTGGTCTTGTTACTGTGTGGCATTAGCTCTAAAAGGGCTTTCTGCTTTCTGTGCAGAGCTGCAGGCTCCAGATCCCTGCTGCCTGCTGTGGGGATGATGGTGAACATCTTGAGGCTGCTGAGGAGCAAAGTGATCCACCCAGGGTGGGTGCTGAGCACAGCTGGCTGCATGGGGGGAATTTTCTGTGCTCCCCCCCTTCCCTTTGGCTCAAGGCATTTAGCACCTGAGGAGCCTCCATGAGCCAATGTAATCTTAGGCTAAGCCACAGTCTGAGCTAAGCAGTGTTCTGTAGGCAGCAAGAAGTGACCTCCAGACCTTGGCCACAGCTTCTGAGCACACTGGTGGTCTGGCTAAACATGCAGAGACACATCTGCCTTGGTACTGCAAGCAAGTGCATTACCATGATTGCTTTGTTCCCACTTCCAAACCTTCTATTCAGGTCAACATGGTATCTCCTCAAGGGAAGGTGGCTGCTGTGATATCTGAACCAGCAGAGATCAGTTTCTAAGCTTGATACCTTCTTCAGAGCAGGGGATAGTCCTTTGTAGTTTGGGCTCTCCTAGGGTAGAGTCACAATTGATAATGGCAGCAAATTAAAGCAAGAAATTTGTTCAGTTCCACGTGTGTTATGTAAACATTGTGCAGGCATAAAACATCTCTGACCCGGAGAAATACCAGGAGGTGTAACAGGGCTGTGCATCAGTGAGGCTTGGACTGAGAAACTTGGCTTTGAGAGCTTGGGCTTTGAGCCTGACTGATCATGTGCATCAGTGCCTCTCAGGAATGCAATGCTCTCCAAATCTCAGCACTTGCAGCCCTAACAGAGCCACAGCTGAGCTGAGACCTTTAGCAGGGCAGACCCCTTTTCACGTGCCAGTCCTGTGATCCCACTGCAGACATGACTCCTACCAGTGGCATTGCTTCTGCATTCTCTGTGTCATCTGGACTCTGGTAAAGTGGCCATTGCCATGTCCTCCTCCAAGGAGCTCTTTGAGCCCCTGCCTGTAGAAGGGGTGCATCCTACAGCCTCCAGTTGATTATTGATGGTGTCAAGCAAGCAAAAAACATATTGCCCCTGAAGCTGCCATCTTCCCAAGCACTGGCTCTGCATCTCCCTTGATAATACAAGAGCCTATTCTGCTCACAGCTGTTCCAGAGCTTTTGCTTTCCAGCTGGGTTTCCTACATGTTTCCTCAAGCTCCTTGTTGCCCCATCATCCTCTCCCTTTAGCAGTCATGTTGTCCAGGAACAAGGATGCAGCAGGGTGTGTGTGGGGCCCTGGTGTCATATCCATCTAGTACCAAGCTCACAGACCAGGTCAGTTGGCTACTGGCACCATGTCACTGATTTGGTGCTCTGAACTGAACTCTGAGCTGTGTGGCTGAGCTCTCTGGCTGGTTCCTGAGCTTCACTTGATCCTAGAGCAGCTCCTCTGGCACTAGGAGCTGCAACTCCACCCTCCAAATGAGGTGGAAACTTGCTGCAGACAGCTACAGTCGAGTAAGTCAGTTCCTCTGGGATACTGAAACATGTTTTAAGATTCTATTTTGATCTGAGCCATGTCAGTGTGCTAGCAAGCATCCAAAGCTCTAGACTGTTCTTCAAGAAGGTGAAGCTTTTGGCTTAGGACTCTCAGGTGGGGGGTGGGACATACCTACACTTGACAACTTGCAATATAATGTTTTACAGAAGGTATCCAAAAATTAATTTGTGTTTGAGTCTGCCAGTTCCCTGAACAGAGGTAATTCCTGCCTAAGAGGGCAGGCAGGGAAAGGCACCAGGTGGACAGAAGCTTTCTTCTGGTGAAACTGCAGTAAGTCAGGCATCCCAGCTGCCCCTCCTGGGGAGGGAATGCTGAGCTGTGCTTGAGCTCTTGGTTGGGTACCAGCAGGAGGTAACGTGTTGGTTAGAACAGTAACATAGATATGTGGGGAGGAAGGAGGTGGAAAGCAGTTTTGAGATGGTACTGATACAGCAGCAGTTAGGGGGTGCCCTTCTGTGATGTTGTCATAGGAATTTCTTGCCAGCTGCTTTTGGCGTGGGCTTCACTTTGACTGCTTCTCTGTGGTGCATCAGTGAGGCTTGAAAGCATCTCCAAAGCACCACTGTTGACTGTATGGTTTGAAGGAGCTTGTTGCCCTAAAAAGCAACCCATTTACAGCGAGCAGTTCTTGCAAGTTGTCAGCCCAAGTGGTAGGATGTTCCTGATTTGCTTTTTAGGCACAAAGCCAGCACATGTTCCCACTAAATGGGAAGCTTTCCTAGATGGGATCTTCTGGCTATCTGGGGAAGCTGGGTTACTTGTAGGCCTGTCATGAAGGAAAAGGTACTGTCCTGCTTGTGTGGCCTGTGATGCAAGACTCAGCTGCTCAGATTTCATGTGCTTCTGTAGCAGTCCTCAGTGCAAAGAAGCCAAGCACTTGCTCTACTTGTAGAAAGCTTGGGTTTGGTAGCAGTCAAAAGTCAAAAGCAGGCTCACTTTTAGTTTTTTCTTTAGAGGCAGCTTGGCTTCTTTTAAGCCCTGTTTGTATTAAGCAGCCCCTACTAACTGTATCCTGGCTAGTGCTCACCTTCTTCCCAGCTGAAAGGACAGAGCTGCTCTGCTGTAGGGCTGTTGTGTCACTCAGGAGAATGCAAGTGAGAGATGTTAAAGGTTGATACTCCCTGATACTCTCGGCAGGAATTCATGCTGAATTGCTCAAGCTGCCACTTTTAACCATGTCTGCATGACTGGGTAGCTGGTTTTATTAAATTGTATTAGTAAGTCTTATTTCAGCTCTACCTTGAGTTCCTGCTGCATTTGGAGACTGAGGCTGCAATACAAATGGTGTCTGGACCACCTGGGCACTCTGCAAGTGGGAGTTATGATCTTGGCCAAGCAATGGCAATCAGGGACTATCTGCCTTCCCTCAGGATGAGGCTTTGCATTTTCAGGGTAGCTGAACTGTAACAGATCCGTGTGTGTGCTCAAAGCTTCATCCAAACTTGGCTTGATAAACCAGGGCAGGGCACAGGGTGACCATGGGGCAAGTGATATGTACCAGTCTGATGTTCTTGATCAGGATAAACATCAGGTGAGCATCTCATTTCAGTGGCTGAAGGTCTAAGCAGACATAACCCCTTGAGGTGCCTAACATGGTAGGGAATTTGCTGTTTTTGGGAAGGAATGGGTTCAGTCTGACTGAGCTGGTCCTGAATCATTCTCCCAGCTTCAGTTTCCTTGAAGAAATGCAGAACCATTGGAGGGGGATATAAAAATAGCTCTGTGGTGTATACAGAGACTCAGTGCTTTGCAGCCTCTTCCATGCAAAAGAACAGTGAGTAGAGGTGGTATTTCTGTGTCAGAAATGTACTTAGCTGCATTCTGGGACAAGGTTCTTCCAGTGTTCAAGTGTGGGTGTCTTCTGCTCAGTGCTGTCCCTCTGGTGAGCCCACTGCAGTGTGTGGTATCCTCTGCTGGTGTGCTGCTCTACCCAGATTGGCTTTCTCATGGTTGGTAACTTTTGCTAAGGGTCCCGTGATGCAGTGCAGTGAATGTTCCCCTTACCAGCCACAGCACCCAGAACAGACCTGCAGTGCTTCAGGTTCAAATGTGCCTTTTTGTGGAACACCTACTTACTGGTGTGCTGCCTGCTGGGACAGGGGAGCAGAACTGTGTGTTCATCATTGCTGCAGTGAGTTTAGCTCTGCTTGGTGCTTGCTTGCCTACTGCTTTGTGCCTTCTGGGGCTGGTGTTCAACATCCCTGGCAAAGGACACAAGGTGAGAGGTGCAGTTCAGCAGTTTTGCTTCATGGTCAGCTGGCTTCTAGCAGAAGGTGCACACGGGAAGCTGGTGCATACAGGAGCAGAGAACTCCTGGTCAAATGTCCAGGTCTACCCTCTGCATAAACATCCTTTGGTTCTTGGTTGGGGTTGTGACTTGAACTGTTTAAGCTGTTCAAACCTGGCATGGTTATGGTACTGCTTAGGGTGCTGTTGTCTTACATGGAAGTGAGATTATCCCCCCCAAGGCCAGCTACTTTAAAACTAAAACTGTCCATGAGCAATTTAAGGGAGTGTTTCTATCACAAGGCCTTCTGTTACAGGATAGCAAGAGACCTGGTGGGCCATCAATGCAAGCTCCTACTGTTATTTGCTTATGCCAACCTAATTAATATTGAAATGCCTGCATTAGGACTTGACACGTGTGAACATCTCAGAGGAATCCTCAACCATCCATTTCTGCTTGGAGTCAAAGCAGATGTCTTAATATAGCAAGTGAAAGGGCAGTTGTTCTGTACTCTGAAGCAGCAAAAGAAACCTAATTAGATTTGGCATAGGCTTCATTTGCTTCTGCATCTGAGGAGCTGTGGTGCTTCACAGGACAGTTTTTGACTCTTCCTTTTGGATCAACTAATCCAGTTCCACCTGCAGGTCAGGTGTTGGGGGTTCTTCCTTTCCTGCTCCATCAGGCCAGCCTTACAGAGGTGCTGTACCTGCTACACCAGGCTTGAGCTCGTGAGGGTCAATACTGTTCATGGCTTGCGTGCTTAGAGGGATTAAAAACCTGGTGGAAGGACTCCTGTATTCGAGGCAGCTATGTCATTCCTCTGGCACCAGTTCAGCCAGGAAGAGGAATGCTGCTGGGTGTTCTCCTGATTGATGGGAAGTTTCTGATGGATCCTGAGCAGGGCTAGTTGGGTTTGCTGGCAGGCTTGTGTTCTGAGCAGTCATGCAGGTGACCTGGCTCTAACAGGATTCACATGGTGTAAAACAGAACTGATGTCTTGGATCAGGTGTTAACAAACAGGTTTTTCTTCATGGTATCTCTGAAAAAGGAAGTATTTGTTCAGAAATGCTCCTGGGACTGGATGTGAGCCCTGTGTGAGCTCAGACACTGCCATCTTAAGGGCTTCTGCCACTCTTACAGGGTGCTGCTCTAGAGTGATTATACCAAATATCCTAAAGCAAGACAAGCTGCACACACAGTGCAAAATAGGCTTAGACTTGGATAGCACTGACTCAGCACTGTCACAGTTTTGATCTCGACTTAAGCCAAGCTTGCTCTTTGCAAGAGCACAGGGGAAACTGCACACCCTACATCTCAGCTTGGTTCAGTAATTTAGTGTTTCTTTCAGGTGTGACTGGGGCAGCTCCTCATGTGAACTAACTGCTCCTTCAGGTATTCAAAGCTGCTTTGTCTGTGAGCTAAAGCTGGGTTATTCTTGGTCTCCCTTGGTTAATTTTTCTACTAGCAAGGTTCAGTGAAGTGAGATCTGTGCAGCTTAGAATATATATGTGGGCTCTATTTATAGGACAGAAAGTGGTAATGAACCTACTCAATACTGTGGAATGTGAGGAAACAGCCCATGTTAACAGGGGAGTAATCATAAATTGCATCTGACTTCAGGCAAGCAAATCTTTGAGTACTGAGTCTGGCCCAGGGTTGGTAGATTGCATCTTGATCTCCTGACACAGCAAGTGGCATGCTGTAACCAGGGCTGGCTAAGGCATTTCTGAGCTAGCTTGAACTGCAGTGTGTGGAAGCATCCTCTGCCATGAAGATGTTGTATTTGTTGTTGGCTTAGTATGAGCTGAAGTCATCAAAATCCTTTGCATGGTGTTAAGGAGGCTGTAGTAAGGCTTCACTGACAGGACTTTCAGACAGCACCAGCGTGTTTCAGTTTTAGTACCTCAGCTTGTTAAAAACACTGTGACTGGAAGCAAACATTGGAAGAGGTGTGGATGATATCCTGTCCTTGGAGTTGTTTGACCCTTTGCATTGCTTCACTGGGAACTCCAGTTAAGATAACAAGGTTGTCTTCAATCCACCTAGATTCAAGATCTCACTAGGAGCAGTCAGACCTCTCTTGAGCACAAGTAGGTGCATCAAAGCTGTTGGAGACTTGCTCAACCACACAACGTGTTAAGGATAAGGGAAAATGCAAAGGTGGAGGTATAGAGAGCTACTTCAGCTTAGAGGGCCTTCCTTCTATAGGGGAGCTTCAAATAATCAGTGGTACTTCCTCCAAGACCTGGGGATGTGCTCTCCTCTCCTAAGGCAAGGTCACTTCTTATAGTGGGCAAGAAATAACTCAAGTGTTGTTCTGATTCTCCCTGTAATGACAAGATCAGCAAGAGGGCTTGGCCAGTCACCTGGCCGGACTTCAAGCATTGTAGAATGGGGGTGGGAAACTCTGGGCAGTGTCTACTGCTGGCAGGACTGGAGTTCCTCACTGCCTCATGGCCCAAACCAAATACCAAGCTGAGGCAGCTCATGTCTGTGGCATCACCTGGGATGGCAGCTGAGTGTCTCACCTGTGCAGGGTCCATGAGGCAGTCACAGCCCTCACACTGGTGGGGCAGCCCTTCAGCTGTGAGTAGAAGGCAGTGAAGGGTCAGACTCAGAGTTCCTTCCTGTGGCTGCTCAGCTGAGCTACTTCAAGGTAAGGAGCCTTGACAGAGCAGTTCCCCTCCCGTTGTGTTGAACCTGTGTGCTGTGCAGCACCCAGTGTGGTTTAGTGTTGTACTTGAGGGCTCTGTAAATCCCTCCCTCAGCATGAGAACTAATGCCAGCTTGTCCAAAGCTGCTTGGAATGCCAGGGAGCAGTGAGCTGCAGCAGCTGGTGGCAAGTGATCCTAAAAACACTCTGAGGAAAATAGAAGCACCACATGCTGGGTTCTGGCACAGTCACTCCAGGGTGAGTTGTTTTCATCTGTCCTGAGGAAAACAGGTGACTCACTCGACCTGAACCTGTCCAGATGTTTTCCATGACAGTTCAGTGTACACAGCTGTCTTTGAGCTGTGTCACAGCTGGGATGGCTCTGCAGAAGTCTCTGGCTTGGCTGGCACCAGTGCCACCCATGCTACGTGCTTCAAAACCACAGGAGCAGTCTGCATGAAGCAGCCTGTCTGGGCTGTTCTCCCCACAGCTAAAGAGGAGATGAGCTCTAGAGCATGGATCTTGGCAAGAGCAGAAGCAGGACTAAATGTTGGGGTTGTTGACAACTTTCAGCTGGCCATGTCTTGTCTAGAATAGCTGGGCTGCCAGTTGGATCACTGCGATGCAGTCCTGACCAGACAGCCTCGGAAAGGAGAGGTGTTTGCACTAGGAGAAACTGCCCTGTGCAGGCTCTTGGGCATCTGTTAACACCCATCTCAGGAGAACAAGAGCTCTGTGGGTGTCTGTCGCTGCTGTCACTCCATAGCCTCTGGCTATTACCTTCTCAGCAGCGTTTACATCCGGATGGATCAGGAGGTGTGAGGTGGGTGCAGCTGTAACTGCACCACTACCTGCGGTGGCCTCAGGAGGGCTTCTGCAGCTTCTGCACCTTGCACTGGTGACAAAGTCTACAAGACAGCACGAACCTTAAAACTCAAAGCTAATAATGATAAAGACCTTCTGCAGCTGGACTCTGCCTCTAGTAAGAGGCTCCTACAGCTTGAGCCGTGTTACCCCTGTAGTGGTGGGATGAAGCAGGTTGCAGTTATCTAGTGGCTTAGGTTGTTATGTATCCCCAGGAATGCGTAGGACTGAGCTGCTCAGAAGATGCATATATCCATGGTGTTGTAGAAGTTAAGGCCTCCTGAGCTGTGCAAGTCAGGAATAGCTCCTGAAGAGCAGAAGCTGTGTGTTGCAATGACTCTGGTATAGCAGAATGGGATTTTCAGGGTAACTAAGTCCCTGTGTAAAGGCTTAATAGGAAGCCTATTGTCAAGGGGTTTTTCAACTCATGCAGCACAGCTATAACAGTCTTCTGGCTCTTTGTGCTGTACAGAAACAGCAGGACTCCTCAGGAATCATAGAATAATTTGGGTTGGAAGAGATCTCTAAAGGTCATCTAGTCCAACCCCCTGCAGTAAGCAGGAACACCCTTAACTAGATCAGGTTGCTTAGAGCCTCATCAAGTCTCACCTTGAAATCTCCAGGGATGAGGCCTCAACCACCTCCCTAGGCAACCTGTTCTGTTTTTCCATTACCCTCACGATGAAGAACTTCTTCCCACCATCCAATCTGAACCTCCTTTTCTTAGGAGGTACTGAAGCCTGTTTCCCCATCACCACTCTGCAATCCACTGGATGTGACCACTGCTCAATACTCAGCTCAGACACAAGCAAGAACTCCTGCAGTGCCCATAACCAAACCCCTGTACCTTCTACCAGGGAAAAGCTGCACTGAAGCTGGGGAAGTTCTACAAAACCAGCAAGTGTCAAGGAGTCCTTGTGTTGTGGACCAAATCAGTGCTAAACCAGGGTTTGTGATCTGATCAAGTGTGAGCACCTAAGAACAGTTCTTCCCCTCCAGAGGTGGGGAAGAGGGCCTCAGGGCAGGAAGGGCACGCTCAGCCACTTGTGGCAAGATTTCCTACTTGCTGTCACTGTGCTAAAGCACATCCAGAAGTGTGTTCAGACCTGCTGTGGCTGATGGAATTCTTCCTAGCTTCTTCACTAGTCTGAAGGAGACCTGGGAGTAAGTAAGAGTGAGTCTCTGGAGCTCAACTCTCACTCCTGCTAATTGGCTGGACCATTAGTGGCCTATTTAGAGCCACCTGCCCATGAAGTGTCCTGGAGCAATGGTAGGATGCAACTGAACAAGCAACTCACTCTTTAAAGCAGCAGTAGACTGAATGCTGTGAGCTTTGCCACTGTAGCCTTACTTGTCCTTCCATGGGAGGTGAGGTGGCAGTAGTTACTTCATCTGCTCTCAGCAAATCTGTGCAGTCTGGGAGCAGTTTGCCTCCTCACCCAGCTGCCCTGTGTGGCTGTGTTGCAGCTGCTTCAACCTAGTCAGGTCTTTGGGACTGGACACTTCCACAGAGCAGTGCTGCTGGGGTAACCAGTCACTGCTCTAATCTGAATCAGAAAGGTTGGAAGAAGCCCCTTTTTCTTTTTTCTACTGGGAAACTAATTAACAGCATAAAAAAAAAGTCTTGAATGTGGAGTTGGACACAGCTCTGCTTCCATCTCACTTGGTGTGTGTAAGAACCTGTGCTGGCAGCTGAGCTGCTTCCCTGTACTGCCTCCAGTGAGGCAAGGGGAGGTGGCCTAGGCTGGGATGGCCTCAAAATGGGGTCCAACCTGGACTGGGTGCTGTAAAGGACAAGTGCATGGCTCATCTGCTTGTCGGTATTGTCCTGGTCTGACATGGCCCTGCCCATAAAACAGGTAAAGACCTGGTAAGTGCTGAAGTGTAACCTGGAATGGAAGGAGTCTGCTTTCAGGAGTGCTGGGCAATGTCTGCTGCTGGTCCCTCGCTGGGACTCCAAACTTGCTGCTTTCTGCCTTGAGGAACTGACATGCTAATGGTGCCTGATGGTATTGTTCTTCTTCCTTTGTAGTGTAAAAAATGACTTCTAGGAAGAAAGTGTTACTGAAAGTCATCATCCTCGGAGACTCTGGGTAAGTGGAGGAGCCTTTTAGTTGCCAATCTGCATCTGTCTGAGCAGTGCTCTTGACTAGTGGGAGCCTGGCTGCACTGTAAGAAAGCAGCAGTGCCAGATGGCTGTGTGACCTTAAAGCTTTAAGAACTCTTCACCACCCTCTGTCCTGAATGTGACTTCTCAGTTTAATATCTTGCAGTCCTGCCACAATTAAAGAGAGGAAATGTGTTGGGCAGACACTCCAGTGGCAGAACTGGGCAGCTCTTCTGTGGGGTGTTGAAATTAGCATTTCACTTAAATAATAAAACCCTCTAACCCCTAGTAAACAATCTTGGGTGGCTTCTTAAAACACTGCCTCTGTCAGAGGTAGCAGATGGCTCAGCATAAACTATGAGCTGCTGTTGGATGTGCTAGAGGCAGCCCCTCGGAGTGGAAGGCTTTGCTCTTGCTCTGTGCTGTTGAGCAAGGAGTCTGCTCCCCTGCTGCACTGTAACCTGACTCCCAGGAGTATTATTTATACCTCTGTGCCCAGCAAGCTGCTGATCAGGGAGTGTTTCTCAGCCAGGGAGGACATGTGAGCCTCAAAGCTGTCTCTCTGGGGAGGATCTCCACCTCTGGGTGCCTAGCAGATGTGTATGTGAGCTGTTGCCAGCTGAGATTCTGCTCCTCCACCTCCTCTTCCTGCAGAGGCTGGAGGTGACTGCTCTCTGGGGAACTTCATCAGCTTCTGAGAGTGCCCTCATGCTCATGTGATGCCACTCCTTACCAGGGATCAGATTACTGATGGGGAGACAAAGTTTAAGATTGTAATCCTTTGTATCCTTAGCAGTGGCTACTGCTCTTACTCAGCAGGATGCCTCAGCATCCACTGCTGTCAAAGTCCCTTCTTGCAGGGGTTGGGTGCATTTTCCCTGGCTCAGAAGCCAGAAGTGATGGTGGAAGGCAAAGGGCCCTGGGATGTTCTGTTCAGGGTGGTTAATTCAAACGCTGTTGCAGAAACAGCCTACCTACTAATTTTTTTTTTTTCCTTTTTCTTTCTGTACAGGGTGGGGAAGACTTCACTTATGAACCAGTATGTGAACAAGAAATTCAGTAACCAGTACAAGGCTACGATAGGTGCAGACTTCCTGACAAAAGAGGTCATGGTGGATGACAGGCTAGTGACAATGCAGGTAAGGAGTGAGTCTGCTCCCTGCTGGAAGGGGTGCCAGGCTGCCTAGGGCACACTCAAGTGAAAGTATCTGCTCCAGTGCCATCCAGAGTGGTGCAGGGGTCTGTGAACTGGGCATGAATCTTGTTCGCACTGAACAGCTCTTGGTGCTGCTGGGCTTCTCTACAAATCTGTGCATGGGCTGAACAAGGGAAGGCAAAGATCACGTTGGGCTCAGCAAAGAGTAGCTTTGCTCTGTTTAAAATCCAGCATTTGGTACTGTCAGTTAACTAGATCTTGTTAGAAAGATGCACTTCCCTAGTGCTGAGGAACTGGAAAGGGCTGGGAGAGGAGGACTCATGAGTCACATCACCTACTTGTGCTGCCCTGAGTCCTGTGGGACCTGCCACTCTTTGTCTCCAGTACCTGAAGATTTCATCTCTCTGCGGGGAGGCTGACTGCCAGGCAGCAAAAGCCTGGTAGCAGCTGTCAGAGGAGAGTCTGGAGTGTACTGGTACCCCAGTGCAGCCAGGCACTGCAGGCAGGTCACCTCCTCACCCCAGAACATATGTCCTGCTTGCCCAGAACAAGGATATGTCCCTTGCTGAGGCTGAACACAAAAAGGGCTACGTTTAGAAGGCTGTTTCTGACTCTTGTTACTTGGTGCCTACAGAAATTCCTAAACCTTCTGGTGCCCCTCCGTGGCTGACTGGAGGCTGTGGATGCCTGGTGGGAAGTTTTGCAATGAATGCCCTAATTGCAAGCTGACTGTGTCAGAGCAGAGCCTGGCTTACCTGCCCTGTCTTTTGCTCCAGATATGGGATACAGCAGGACAAGAACGATTTCAGTCTCTGGGAGTTGCCTTCTACAGGGGAGCAGACTGCTGTGTGCTGGTGTTTGATGTCACAGCCCCCAACACATTCAAAACCCTAGACAGCTGGAGGGACGAGTTTCTCATTCAGGCCAGTCCAAGGGATCCTGAGAACTTTCCTTTTGTTGTGCTGGGAAACAAGATTGACCTAGAAAACAGACAAGTGAGTACTGGGACTTTGTAGCCTTCTCTTAGGAAACTGCTGGAGTGGGAGACCTTGTAGGAACACGGGAGGATCATCTGGGAAACGGGAGTGGGAGGTGCCAGAGTGTGGCTCAGCTGTTGTGTGCCACTGGGGAAAAGTTTCTCCTGCCTGGAGAGGTCAAACCCCTGTGCACAGCATGCTCCTGCCCACTGGTGGAAGGATTGCAGCAGCTTCCTGGGTAAATGCAAAGAGTGGAGCTGATTCTCCTCCTCCAGAGGTGCTGAGAAACTCTTATGGGATCAAATCCCTCCTCTGCAGATGCCTGAGCCGTCTGTGCCCTATGGTTTCATCTTCCCTAGGTGTGGTGCTCCTTTCCCTGGGGGTGGGCAGCAGCCTCTGTCTCAAAGCTGTAGCTGTGAGGCCAGAACTGGTCTCACTCAGGCTGGACATGAGGGTCCCTGGCCTTGCCCTGGAAATGAAACTCCCTTCCTGTGTAGCTGAAGGTGGTGTTGCTTTCTGTCCTCCCAGGTCACCACAAAACGGGCACAAGCCTGGTGCTACAGTAAAAACAACATCCCCTACTTTGAAACCAGTGCCAAAGAGGCCATTAATGTGGAACAAGCTTTCCAGACGATTGCACGAAATGCACTTAAACAGGTAGGGAGGGGATGATGGGTGCCCTTGACCAGGGCTGGTCCTGCCTGCTGAGCTTTGGGCTCTCTCCAGCAGCATTCCCAAGCCAAGAATGGCTCCTTGCATGCTGTGGCACTAACTCCTCCCTTCTCTCCCACTAGGAAACCGAAGTGGAGCTTTACAATGAATTCCCTGAACCCATCAAACTAGACAAGAACGACCGAGTGAAGGCCTCTGCGGAGAGCTGCAGCTGCTGAGGGGAGAGGGAGGGGTTGAGCACAGTCCTTCACAAATGAATATCACACTTAGGCCTTCAAACACACAGCCCCTCTTCTGTGTTTAAAACTAAATTAAAAAAACAAAAAAATATTCCATCTCCAGCTGCCAAAATCTGCCCATCTCCCATGAGCATCTGTGAGTCCTGCACTGCAGAGCTCAGGTCCCTGCACCATCCACATCACACTTCATGGTAACAGACCTTTCTCTTAGTTTAAAACGGAAACTCCTGATGTATGTTTGGAACTGAATCTAATTCCAGGTGTCCAATGGAGAGAAACTGTTTACAGGTAATCTGTGTAACAAGTTACATACATTTTTAACTGTCTCGTGTTTTCCCCTGTGAAGGCTGCAACTTGAAAGGCTGGTTACCCATAGTTCATTGCAAGCTCAGCACTCAGTCCAACTAGGTTGAGTTTTGTATGTATCTCTGTTAATGCTTGTTACTTTTAACTAATCAGATCTTTTTACAGTATCCATGTATTATGTAATGCTTCTTTAGGAAAAATCTTATAGTACATGTTAATATATGCAACCAATTAAAAATGTATAAATTAGTGTAAAATTCCTGAATTACATGTTGAAGTACTGAAACACAGATTGTGTAGAAAGTGAGGAGGACACTTGTGAACTGCAGCGTGCTAGCAACACAAAGTCCAGATAGAGGCAGTATTCTGTACAGTAGAGATGAACTATGTAAGCCTTCTTGTTTTGAGGCCAAAAAGGCTTCATCTTCTGGAAAATCTGTCTGGCTTCCTTGTATCTAAATTCTCAGATTTGCATAACAGCATTGATATGCACACTGGATTATTGGATTTCAAATTAAATACAGCTATGAAATGACCTCATTTGTTCACCTCCCGTACTGCTTAACTCCTAACATCTTGGAGAGAGTGTGAGCAGGAGCCAGAGCTGAGGTGTCCCAGTGGCTCCTGGTACTGTGGAAGGAGCTCCTCTCCCACCTGGGTTGTGGTAGCTGTTTCTTGATGAATGACCTGGACTATGAAACTTCCCTTTCTTCTTACTGACTGCTAATCTGGATTTTTGGTATGGAAAAACTTGGCAATCTAGTCCCTTTCCTCTCTTCCTTTCTTCCTGGTATTTGTTCTTGCGTTTGTAGCTTGCTTAAATGGAGCCCTTCTACCTGTTTTCCAGAGGTCTACATTCTAGTACGTAGGCTGAGCTCACTACCGTGCCCACAGCAAGATGGAAAGTGATGTATAAAGAAATTAGGCCAGTTATTTCAAGAGCCTTCTAACAGTCTTTTGTGCTCCATATCCTATTGTCCTATCCAGCTTTTCTTTCACTTGACTGGGCTTTTGCTGTCCACATCAATTTCAAGTAACTACTCTGCAATAGCAGTGTGTCCTGGTGGGACCACTTTCCTGTCTGCATCTGTTTGAAAGCCTTGGACCTACTCATCTACATTTAAAGCATCAGTCTGCTCTTGTTTTCTGTAAATACAGTTCTTAGTGTGGAGAAAGCCAGGCTGGGGGAGGGGGGAGCAATAACTGCAGAGTGATGTTTAGGGAAAAGGGGCAAGTCTTAACTCTGCAGTTACCTCCAGCTGCTTAGGCCTTGGTGGATGGGCAGCATGGTGCAGGGTGAGCCCTGAAGAGATGCTGTGTTTAAACTCTTCTGTCATACAAACTGCCAGTGGCACAAAGGGAGAGCACTCCACAGGGGCAGGACAGCTGTGGAGCTCCACCACAGGATGGTGTGGATGCTAAAGGGCAGGTTCCCTTATTGCCACCTACAAACCAATGGTTTTGCAGGCCAGAATATGTTGTATATATATGCACAAGTGTACAAAACCCAGTTTAGCTGGCAAGCAGTGTGGGCGTTGTTGCCCTGCTCTTACATTCGGGGCTGACGGGGACTGGTGTTCCTGCAAGAATCTCTCATCATCATTGTGGTCTGAAGAAGCCTGGGACTGGAGAAGCTGGCTGGACCCATTGTCTCTGCGTGGTACAAATGTGCTTAAAACCACCGTCCAAACCCACTCCCAGCATCACTGAGGCCTCATGGAGTTTACTTCTCTGCTGAGGGTTTTGCTTGGTGAATTGCAGGGGCAGTGACTTACTGCTGGGCACACTGCAGAAGAAACCCGGCCCAGGAAGAGGCTGAGGTGTTCAGCCAAGGGCTGGTTTTGTGCTTTGCTCATGTCCTGGCTGGGCAGGAGGGAGACACCCAAAAAGGAGGTTCTCTTGCCCATGTCATGTAGTACCTACAGCCAGCACCGTGGATCTGTGGAGTTGTGTGCTCCTGGCCCAACCCTGCAGAGCTGGGGCTGGGGGGCTGCTCCCCACCCAGGGGCTGGGGCTGGGGGGCAGCTGTTTTGTGAGGTGCTGGTGCAAATATGAAAGCCTGGAGGATGGCACAGCTGCATCTGTGCTGCAGGGCTGTGTGTGGGGAGAAATGACACAGACATTAAAGACCCAGGGGTGGTGCTGGTGCATGGAAAGCAGCACGGAGCTGCCAACCCAAAAAACCCCGGGGCGAGAAACCTCAGTGGGTGCTGTGGCAGCAGCACTGGGGTGACCCCCAGCAGGAGCCCCTCTGCCAGCCCAGCACCCACTGCTGCAGCCACCGGGGTGGGCAGGGTGACAGTCCTGTCCCTGTGCACCTGGAGCCCCAAAGAGCTGCCACTGCCACCACCCCACTGCTCCAGCACCCAGGCATGTACAGACCTCCTGCCCGACAAACACCCGGGTGAAACGTGTGACAGAAGCACAGATGTGTGTTCAGGAACCTGCAGGGACACAGGAAAGCTGTTGGCTACACAGCTCTGTGTGTGCGGGATGCAGTTACACCCGCAGCAGTGTGTGTGTGTGTGTGTGTGTGTGTGTGTGTGTCAAGGCTCATCTTTTGTGAGCTGTCAAGCAAAAAAACCACAAGGACACAAACCAGATTCTGTGTGTGTGTCTACACTGTACTTAGACACATCCCAAAGGCAGAGCACAGGTGGGTCTAATTACAGCTTTCCATTTATGAGCCATACGTGATTGCAGGCTTAGCAGCATAAAGTATTTATTTCTTCACATGTATATGTTCAGAGGGAGAAAAAAAAATCATCTCAGAGGTAGATCTGTCAGCCCTCATGCATAATTTATATATTTATATAAAAACATGTAAACATTAATGCAGAGATATAGGTACAGACATAAACATAAACAGATCTATGTCTATGTCTATGTCTATGTCTTATCTATCACATACTGGGAGAGACAGATGATCGCACACATTTTAAATTATTTTATACCTCTATGCTTGCAATTGCATGTGTGCACCTGTGTTTGTCTACACATGCAGACACACCCACTAAAAAATATATTTATTATGCTCTTACATGTGTGATTTATATAGGATATATATTGTATTTATATTTTTATATTATTTCTATATTTCCATGTGTTTTATATTTCTAAATATATAAATTTCTAAATATATAAATATATAAATTAAATATATTTAAAATATATTTAAAAGTATTTATATTAAAAAAAGTTATATACATGTGAGTGATGAGTGAGTGAGTGAGTGTGGTTAAGTTCATTTTATTTAGATTGCAGAAAGAGAGGGGGAGAGGGGAAGGAAAGAAAAGAAAATGGAAGAAAATGCACACAAACACATGCATCCCATATATACATATATATATATATATATATATAAAGAGGTGGTAATAGAGGATGGGAGAGCTTGCAGCCTCACACGCAACAGATATCCCACGTGCCTTTTAAGGATGGTGGGGTTTTTTTACTATTCTCTGTCTAAGTCTTTTTCTGTCTCTCAGGGAAAAGAAGGGAAGGTAGAAAGATAGAACAGAGACACACACACACCATTAGTTGCACATATAAGTAAACAAAGTATATATGGCAGGGGGGTTGGGGAATGTTCTCTATGTGTGTGAACAGAACACACATGTATTTAGAGGTGCAGGTTTTAGAGGTGTATCTGTAGCAAGAGAAAGAATATGTGTGGGCAGCTGAGCAGCTTTCACCTGCACTGCCTGAGCATATGTGCATGCAAAAACCAGAGGAGTGTTTTGTGTCTGAATATACGGGGAGGTATAACATCTGTGTATCTCTAAATGCATGATAATATATACAATTCTAAATTCATATATATGTGTGTATATATGAAACTGTTGTGTATTTGTGTGAATATCGTGCTCTCTCTTTTAGTACCTATATATAGGGACTAAAAAAAGAGAAATACATATATATATATGGATAGATATGCAGAGAGAGACAGAGAGAGGGGCGAAGGAAGGGGTCACCCTCCCATTCCTGTGTGTTTATATATATGTGTGTGTGTGTGTGGTTGTGCATATTTATAGAGAGAGAAAGGTAAGTGTGTTATTTGTGTGTGTGAAAACACCCTCTGCATATGCATATGTATGTTTGTGTTTATATATACACAAGGAGAATTTTAAGTACTCTCTCTCCCTTTCTTAGTGTAGCTCAGTGAGAATTATGAATCTGTGAGCAGGTCACGTGCTCTCCCTGTAATTACATATTATATAGCTATATAAAGAGAATTTTGTGGCTGACCCACCTATATATATGTTAAAACATATGTGTATATGCATTATATAGGATATCTATGATAAGAGAGCATTGTATGTGAGAGCTATTGTGTATACAGAGAGACTGCATATCAGGCTATAACATACCTCTGTATATACATGCATCCCATGGACTATACAGGGGGAGAGCAAGAGACAGGATGATAGAAAATGTACGTGTGTGTGCTTGTGTGAGTGTGAGGTCTTTTTCTGAAGTATATAAGCAAATATACACACACATGCACATCAGGAGAGAATAATGTGCATGAGCACTCTCACTCACTCTGTGTATGTGCACATGAGCAGCTCCCAGCACATAATGTATGTACTGGAGGGGGGTGGAGCGTGTGGCTGTGAGAAGCCTCATTGTCTCTCCACATCTGTATGTGTATGTATGGGCATATAGACAGGTTAAGAGATAAGGGCGTGTGGGACTGGGGTGTGAAATGTGTATGGTTATATGTGTGTGTATATATACATATATAATTATGTCTGTATGCATGTCTCTCTGTATCTATATAGGTATATATACGTGTGTATATGCATACATAGATGTGTGTGTATCTACATAGCAGGAGAGTATTGCAGGTGTGAGAACAGTTCTTTGAACATCTCTCAGCACATATGGAGATATGCAAGGGGAGAAGAGAAAAAGAGAGACCTGTTACCTTTTCCCCCATTATCTATGTGTATATACATACACCTCTGTGTGTGTATAGCAAGAGAGAATTGTGTAATCTCTCTATAAAAAGCAGTCTGTCTGTATATACACATACATGTTTGTGTATATGTAGGAAGAGAATTATGTTAATAGCTCTCCAAGTATATACCTATATATATAGTGAGAAGTGTGTGTGTGAGAACAGCAGACTCTATATAGATGACATATATGTATACATGCAGCAAAAGAAGAGTATTGTGTGTGAAAGCAGCTCATTCTATATTTACACATGTGTATGCACATGGAGGGAGAATAGTGTGGTTTTGTGTAACCAGTATGTGTGTTCCCTAATTATAAATGTGTAGAGTGACAACTGTGTGTGTGTATATATATATATATATGCATCTACATATGTATATATACAGCAAGAGAGAGCAGTGTGTATGAGAACGGCTCTTGCTATCTCTACTTATGCATATGCATACGAATGGAGAATGTACTGAGATATATACATGTATTTGTGCACCTCAGAGGTGATATGGGGGGAAGTGATGGAAAAATGTGTGTGTGTGTGTGTGTATGAATTGCTGTCGCTCCTTTTGTTATGTATATCTTGTGTATAGCAAGACAAAGAATATGCATGTGAACAGCTTTCTCTATATATGTGCATACATATGTGTGTGTATATATATATATATATCAAGAGAGGGTTTTAGAGAGAGAGAACAGAGCTATTTGGCTTTTGTGTATATGCATAGTTTTAATATAGTGAGAGAATTCTGTGTGTTTGAACAGCTTTGTGTGTGTGTTTATAAGTAAGCATGCATATATGTCTATATATGTATATTTACATGTAATGAGAGAAAGGTGTGAGAACAGCTCTCTAAATATATATGGGTGTATAAATACATTGTGAGAAATTTTTGTGTTTGAGAACATTTCTTTGTATATGCATGTGTGTGTGTGTGTGCACACGTAAATATTCACATGGGGGGAGGGGAGGAGTATGTGTATATCACAGGAGAATTTGTGTGTGAACAGCTCTCCCTAAATATTTGTGTATTTGCATGTAGTAAGGTGTGTGTGAACAGCTCTCTTCTCTTTGTGTACACACATGTACATGGACATATCAGGATGTGTGTGTGTAACAAGGACTGGGAGACCAGGTCCCCCGTGTAGGGGGGGAATGATGTGTGTGTATGAACAACTCTGTAGAGAAAGAGTAAGTATTTATGCAAATGTGTGTGTATACATACAGCAAAAGAAAGGAGCATTGTTTGAGAACTGTGCATAAAGTTATATGTATATATATGGAGAGAGACTAGTGTGTGTTTGTGTAAGGATGTGTGAGAAGTGTCTATAGTTGTTTATAAATATCTATGCATATATACCTATATACATGTGTATGCAAGAGTAATGGTGTGAGAACAGCTCCCTCAGTGTATGTGTATTCATGCATACACAGAGCATGTGAGAGAAGCATGTGCATATGTGTGAGCAGCTGTTTATATATGTATATATGTATATGGGAGGGATATGTGTATGTGAACAAGACTCGCTCTCTGTGTCTGTATAGATATGGGGAGAGCATGTGTGTGTCCACAGGGGCTATTTTCTCCCACCCTCTGTCTAGCTCTCAGAGAAGCTCTGTCTCTCTCACACACACCGCCTCACCCCATAGATTCTTTCATTAAAATATTTATATATTTATGTCAGTAATTTAAAAATATATACCTAGGATTTTATGCGTATGTGTGCACTTATATTTCTTTTAGATTTACATATAGCTATTACAATAAATAATAACCCTTGTATATTCCATATCTGTAACACACGACACACACGCTCCCCCTATACACCCATAGAGTACAGACAGCTCAGCTCTGCCTTTCCATCTGGGGACAGCATCAGACCTACACACAGACACACACTAGCACGTTACACACACACACAGACACACACAGACACACACACAGACACATTACACCTCCTAAGGCAGCCGCCCACCCCCCTNTCTCATCATCATTGTGGTCTGAAGAAGCCTGGGACTGGAGAAGCTGGCTGGACCCATTGTCTCTGCGTGGTACAAATGTGCTTAAAACCACCGTCCAAACCCACTCCCAGCATCACTGAGGCCTCATGGAGTTTACTTCTCTGCTGAGGGTTTTGCTTGGTGAATTGCAGGGGCAGTGACTTACTGCTGGGCACACTGCAGAAGAAACCCGGCCCAGGAAGAGGCTGAGGTGTTCAGCCAAGGGCTGGTTTTGTGCTTTGCTCATATCCTGGCTGGGCAGGAGGGAGACACCCAAAAAGGAGGTTCTCTTGCCCATGTCATGTAGTACCTACAGCCAGCACCGTGGATCTGTGGAGTTGTGTGCTCCTGGCCCAACCCTGCAGAGCTGGGGCTGGGGGGCTGCTCCCCACCCAGGGGCTGGGGCTGGGGGGCAGCTGTTTTGTGAGGTGCTGGTGCAAATATGAAAGCCTGGAGGATGGCACAGCTGCATCTGTGCTGCAGGGCTGTGTGTGGGGAGAAATGACACAGACATTAAAGACCCAGGGGTGGTGCTGGTGCATGGAAAGCAGCACGGAGCTGCCAACCCAAAAAACCCCGGGGCGAGAAACCTCAGTGGGTGCTGTGGCAGCAGCACTGGGGTGACCCCCAGCAGGAGCCCCTCTGCCAGCCCAGCACCCACTGCTGCAGCCACCGGGGTGGGCAGGGTGACAGTCCTGTCCCTGTGCACCTGGAGCCCCAAAGAGCTGCCACTGCCACCACCCCACTGCTCCAGCACCCAGGCATGTACAGACCTCCTGCCCGACAAACACCCGGGTGAAACGTGTGACAGAAGCACAGATGTGTGTTCAGGAACCTGCAGGGACACAGGAAAGCTGTTGGCTACACAGCTCTGTGTGTGCGGGATGCAGTTACACCCGCAGCAGTGTGTCCTGGTGGGACCACTTTCCTGTCTGCATCTGTTTGAAAGCCTTGGACCTGCTCATCTACATTTAAAGCATCAGTCTGCTCTTGTTTTCTGTAAATACAGTTCTTAGTGTGGAGAAAGCCAGGATGGGGGAGGGGGGAGCAATAACTGCAGTGATGTTTAGGGAAAAGGGGCAAGTCTTAACTCTGCAGTTACCTCCAGCTGCTTAGGCCTTGGTGGATGGGCAGCATGGTGCAGGGTGAGCCCT
>JAAWXA010000016.1:9308853-9419822 GCA_038090715.1 Florisuga fusca | reverse complement strand
CCTTTTTATGTCGTTCGAATAAAACCATTTCACGTCTCTCCTCGCCTGTCTCTCGGGGCGGGACCGCATTCCCGGGGCTGGCCGTGCCTCCGCTCCGCCCGCAGCCACCACCCCCCCGGGGGCGGAGCGGAGCGGAGGGGTTCCCGGCCCGTTCCCCCTCCCCGGGGCGGAGCGAAGGGATCCCCGTACCTACCCCAGGCCCCGGGGCGGACCGGAGCCATCGCCGGCCCTGTCCCGACAGGCGGGAGAGATGTGCGGCCGCACCGCCTGCTCCCTGGCTGCCGATAACCTCCGCCGGGCCTGCGCCTATCGCGACAGGGGGGGCCGGCGGCGGCAGCCCGAATGGATCCGGGCGGAGCGGAGGCACGGCCAGCCCCGGGAATGCGGTCCCGCCCCGAGAGACAGGCGAGGAGAGACGTGAAATGGTTTTATTCGAACGACATAAAAAGGACAGAACAAGGTCCGGGGAACGCGTCTCCTCCGCCCACTGCCACCGCGACAGAAACCGGACACCCGCTACGAAACCCTCCACAGCCTGGGGACAAAGCGCTTGGCAAAATCAGACCTTAGAAACGCCTTATTTTAATGACAGAGCCCCAAGTAGAGCTGAACTGCAGAGAACACGGAAGCTGCTGTAGTGAATCTGATCCCTATTCTGCTGCCAGAGAGAGAAGCGTTGCCCGCGGGGGCTCCGTGTCAGGACAGTCCGGGATGAGGTGCTTTATCCCACAGAGGCCATGATCACATCCACCGGGAGCTCCTCCCCGCTGCGGGCAGTCACCTGCATCGTCACAGTGTCAGTCAGGACGAGGCGAGACCGTACCAAGAGGTCGTGGCCACCCCGGAAGACACCTGGAAGGGAGAGCAGAGCAGGAGGAAGGAGTGAGTGCTTCCCTGCAGGCCTGGAAGTGGTTGGCACTGCTTGGCACAAGCAGGTTTCCCACAGGTAGTCAGGCACTGAGCCAGCAGAGACCCTGGAGCAACACGTTTCTCTTTCATTATAATGTAACTGGGACTCTTGCTGCTGTAAAACTCACTACATCAAAGTCTAAAACTCCAGCTGAGAAGAGGTCCAGACACCTCTTTGGTGACCAGTCAACTCATCTAAGAGCTTCAGTACACATCCATTCTGCTGGGCAAGGGCCCTGCACCTTCCCCCCAGTCACTCCAAACCAGGATGTCACAGATCATGATGACACCAAATTCTACCCACCCGAACCTGGGCTTACCCCAACATCCCCCTGCCACAGCACCCTCCCTGATCCCACCAGCTTCTTTGTACTTTGGAAGACAGAAACCACAGCAGGGACAAGCAGGCTCCATCAGAAACTCCTGCCTTGACTTCTAACAGGCAGCTCTGTGTGACCTCCCATGGAGCTGCTCCTCCAGCAAAGACCTGTCCCTCCAACTCACCTGCCAGGTAGAGTGTGTGGGAGTTCTTGTTGTCTGGCACTTTATCGGATCGCTCACAGGGCTGCATCCCCAGGAACTTCACAATATTACTAACTGCCTCTGTGAAGAAAAAATAAAACAGGCTCCATGCCACTGGTATCTTAACAGGGACACACAAAGAGCCTCTAAACAGGACTCGAGCCCTCCCTAAGTATTAGGCTTCATGTTCCTTGTCCTGAGGGACACAGAGCACTGGCTAGAATCCGGTTTTCGGAGGCCACCAGGGAGGCAAAGGCAACACACAAAAGAAACCACCCCTACACAGCAATTATCTGAAGCAGACACAGGAGGGTGAACAAGTCAGACAATGGAAGTAGAACTGCACAGCCAGACAGACTTGCTTCTGTCCCCTTGCTTCTCTGGGGACAGACAAAGGAGATAACTGGCAGGTCTTTGGGAACAATAAGAAAGGGCATCAGGGAAGGTATTTCAATCCCAAGGCAGGATGCTAGGAAGCACAGAGATGGCTATGGGACAAGGACACTCTTCTCAGCTACCAAAAGGCCCAAGTTTATACAGGCTTCTCAGGAACAATGAAAGGAGTCTTTAATACAGGATGTAAGAGAAGATGGCTTATACCAAGTCACCAACCTCAGGTATTCTGCTTTTTGCATTTTTTTTTTTTAAATTAGTTTTGGGTCCTAAGGTCAGAGCATTTCCTTTGACAGAGGGAAAGGGGAAGCCCACAGCTGAACTATGCTTGGGAGGTCAGAATGAGAGAACAAAGCAAGATGTTCTCTGGTCTTGCACAATCCAGAGCTTGGTCTCCACAGGGACCAGAACACTCAAATACTCAATTGTGGTTTTTTTGAAATCTGAACTATCACAGTAGCTGTAGCTCCTCATGTAACAGCTATGGTGAAATGGCTTGTGAAGGGTTTGGCCCCATTAGCCTTTCTGTGAGAGATCTGAAGTAAGCCAGAGTGTGCTTCCAGACTGCCTGTTGGAGAAAGAGGAATGTTAAGAGCTTTGCTGGGCTCAGGCACCTCCTTACCTTCAAGGGTTTTAAAGGCAGATAAAGTAAAGGTCTCTTCCTTCTCATACTCATCACCCACTTCATCCCAGGCTGCTCCAAAGTTCGGTTTCAAAACTCGCTGGATGTGATCAGCCACTGTCACCTCCAGGTCTTCAAGCTGGTGGCAGACAAGGTTCAAGTGAAACATGGTTGTTCCTAACATGCTCTCTTCAGAGTGATCTTTAGATAGCATTCCCTGAGATTAGGAAAATGTAGGAGACAGCCTCCACTTCTGCTCGTGAGTATGTCAGGCAAGACCTGGACCTTCTGATTTGCTTGTGCAAACAACACTTGTTTCAGCCACTGCTTGGCCTGGGAAAGTCACTGCTCATGCCATTTCCAGGGCTCACAAAGCAGGTTCCTGTTCTGAGCACAGCACAAGAAAAAAGCTAAGAAACAGCTGCTGATGCTCAAACAGAGGTAGCACTTGCTTCCCTGAAATGCACATAAGCTTGTATTTTGCCTTTTTGGCCTATGGTTTTGTAGGCTGGTAAAGTACAGTCAGACACTGTCAGACACTTGCTATGACCTAACAAGAGTGTGCCTGCTTGTCTGAACTGCTGCTGTGATGATGTCTGTGCAAGGCAGAACTGAGCTTGTCCCTCCAGAGCACATATAGAAGAGCAGCCAGTGCCAGAGCTGGCCAGACACCAGCCTGTATTCGTTTCAGCCAACACTGCAGGAAAGAATCTCCTCCTGATTCTAGTTGAAACACACAGAATGGTGTTTTTAAATAGCTCTCAAATGCCTGGTGACTGGTGAGAAGCAGAGATAGAGGTTAATCTTGCATATTCCTTTGGAAAAAAACCCTCCCCCTCAGTGACTCACTGTGCAGCAGAGCCTCTAATCAGATTCAAAGCAGTGAGAGGCAACACACAGAAAAACAGCCCCTGGGGCTAACAGGGCAAGCTGAGGTCCTGTCACAACACCCTTTCCTTTCTGGAGGGTAAAACCACCCTCTGAGAGTCAGTCCCAGTATCTGACCAAGCATAAGTTCAGCTTCTTTCATTGTGGTACATCAGCCATCCTGGAAACATCAGAGCCTGGAAGAGAGGAGCTTCTGCAGCATCAGTACTCTCATCAGCCTGGGTTCTGAGGTGGGAAAAGCCCAACTTTCCCCAGAGAATGAACAAGGATGGCAATCTGACTGTATTAGGCAGGCCACTTGGCCAGTAACTCTGCAACCACGGTGAGCAGCTCATGGAGAACAGAAGATGTCCAGCAGCCCCCTCTGCATCTATAAACCTGACTGTGTGATGGCTGCAGCCCACAGAGCACAGGCAACCAAGCCTGGAGGACAAACCATGGCCTCCCAATACATCCTGTACAGTCTGGTGCCTGCCTGGAGACCAGAGGGAGGATACTCCAAATAAGTCAAAGCAAGCTCTCAAAACCCACATCTGCACCCTGGGACAGCTACCACAGAGAAAGCAAGAATGCACTCTTAACATGATGCTGCCCACAGCAGCATCAGTGTTCCTGTAGTCACTTGCAGGGATCCCAGTACAGATCACAAAACTGTTTCTGTGATCAGGCAGCTGCCCATCTCCTTACCACATACTCGTCCTCGTAGCCCTCATCATCTGTCTCCCCCGTGTTTGGGTCACAGTCCTTGACAGTGAACTTCATCATGCAGCTGAAGGTACAGGCCACTGGAGACAGGGAAGGCAAAGGCAAAGCTCCCATTACCACCAGATCCACTCTCAGCTGCAGCAGTAAGGGATGGGGAAACATGGGGCAGCAGGGTTCTCCCCCTCACTGTAAGCAGCACGGGCTTAGCTGGTGGCCTAGAGGGCCCTCTGACTCATTCTGTCTCTCAAGGACAAGGTATTTATTTGTAATATTAAGTGTAACAAACAGTGAGAAAGACAGGTTCGTGATGGTTGTACAAGACCACAATCCTCAGATCACGTGCTATTATGGATGAACCTCGAGTGGTGTTGGGAATATTAACTAAACATGTCCCTCCAGCCCCTTGTGAAGAGGTAAGATCATTCTACTCCTGTGCCTCTGAAATGAAACCACCTTGCACTGCACCACAGCTGCTGAACCACCCCCTGGCTGAGAGAGGAAGCAATGACTTATCCTCTGTTGGGTGAACAGCAGCACCACTCACAGGTGAGCAGTCCCAGGACACAAAGCACAGGTAAGGCCTGGCTCGTGTTCTGGACAGTGACACATGATGGGATGTTCAGTTCAAAGAGACATCCCTGAAAAGCCAGTGGTACGTCTGAAATACCTCTTTGCTACTCAAGAGCATCTGGGCACTCATAAACACTTAACAACTTGTAAACACTAACACTTAACAGCCTTAACATGCTAACACAAAGGACAGGCTGAAGGACAAGCTGGGGTGCATGGGAGATAACTCAGCAGAGAGTTGAATGCTCATCTGCCAGCTCTCATAGCACAAGGGAAGCTGGAGAAGAGAAGGGAGGCCCAGCAGCCCCCAAACAGCAAACAGAAGTCATGCTCAGCATCACTCTGGGCTGCACCCACACACAGGCTATAAATATCTGACTAGGATGCAAGGCAGAATGCGTGGGGGTGAGCAATTCAGTACACTTAACGTGGAGGAGGTCAGGAAAACACAGAGGCCACACTGTTTACCTGCTGTTGGATCCTCTTCAGACAGTGCCACCAGGGTGTAGCAGGTCCCTGGCTGGTTGTACACCAGGGTTTTGGCAGGTACATAGCCAATGACCTCATAGCCCTCTGTCGGCTCCATCTGCACGGTGACATTCTCCAGGATCTGATCATTCAGGGTGTTTGTGCAGTCAAACTAAACAGGAAAGGGAACAGCAGCAACAGCTTGAAGCTGCAAGCTATAGATCCAATAGCAGACTTACTTTAGGCATAGTGGGAGTGTGGTGTCACCCCCTAGCTCTGTATTTCAACAGTGCATCTCTCATCAGCTGGCTGGTGACAGGGCTCATGCATTGTAGTTTAGCTACAGAACTATGACTAAAAACTATCCATTTAAATGCTTTACATGAAAAACTATAACCCTGCAGTGGACTCTAACGCTCCAGAAAACTTTTTTTTTCTCCACTTAAAATGAACCAGCACACAATTATTACCCAGTGCCTGCTCTCTGCCATCCAGGCAGGAGCACACGTTCATTGAGGGCAGGGATATGTCAGCTTCTGCCTCTTTCAACTCAGCAGTTAGTAAGAACTTTTCTTCTCTAAATGTACATTGTCTTTCCTCTGAGAAATGGCAATTCCAAGACTAACTCTTTGCTGTACAGAAATGTGAATACTATGTTGCCAACATCTTTTCACTCAATGCTACAGGGCACAGGAGATGGGAAGATGGTCTTTGGTACAGCTCAATCAAAGGATTAGTTTGAGCAAGCTTGAGCAAGCATGATGATTCAGACTAACCCATGCTAAAATTCCTGGTTAGACTTTGTTCCAGCTACAGTGACAAGCCACTTAACTTCATTCAATTGCATCTGGTGGATGGACAAGAGTAGCAAAGATCAACCCCTGCAAGGACTGCATAACTAGTTCTGAGCTTCAAAAGATGGAGCTAATGAAAAAACACTGCTTCAGCTCCCTGACACCCAGGCACAGATGCTGGCACATGGATCCTCACATCTCACATGTAGCAGCAGGGTGGTATAGCTGAGGCCAAGACACATGGAAACAAGCACCTGTACTACACAGGCTAAAGCAAAATGCAGGATGAAAAGCTCTCTTCCACCTCGTCCCTTTCTTGGGTTCCCTTTTCAGCTTCTCAGATAAAGCTCCACTCTTTTATGCACAAAGCAGGAGCTTGGAAAACCTTGAGGAAAGAACACAGCTCCCCTTGCCAACTGCTCACTGATAACAGCCCCTCCCAGTGCTCCTCTGACTTATTTTGATTCTACATGTAAGCACTGCTCAGCCACACACACACATGCTCCCTAATTAATTTTTTTCTGGGGCTCTGCTGCCTTGGACAAGGAACTAAGGACTCCTCCATGAAGTCACATGCTTTGAACACGGATATCCCTGAGCTGTTTCTTCCCAGTGGAGCTTTTAACTGGTAGGAGCTTATTTCCAATCCTCTTTCAGCACCACACGTCACAGCTACCCACCTGGAACACCATGTGGTTGCCAAATGTGTGCTTGGTGCAGCGAACCACGTACTCTGTTTCCAGCTCTGTCAGGGCAACAGGCTCTGGGGAAGACTTGAAGAGAGGGCCCAGTCCCCGAAACTCTGGGATTGCCCCTAATTGCTCTGAAACAGAGGACACAGAAACCATTGCTTTCCCTAATCCACAGGAAGGCATTAGCAGTGTCAAAAGCCTTATTTAAGCTGCCAGAAGCTGCTGCAGCAAGGAATTATCCAAACAGAAATCACAGAAAGTTGGGGGTTGGAGGGAACCTTGAAAAATCATCTAGTCCAACCCCTCTGCCAGAGCAGGGTCACTTACAGCAGGGAAGCACCCATAAACATTCACTCAAGACTTTGAAAATTAAGGGCAGAGTCATCCCTCACCCACATCTATTGCAATCTAGTCCTAGAACAGGACTGCAGGCACCCCCACCCCCAAGAGTGAAGAATAAACTTAAAGTTAGGAGCCCATGTCACTCCCTGGAAGGAGATTGGAAAAAGGCTAGAGGGGCTTGGCAGGCTCATCAGGAGGTGGATATTTTCTTCTTAGGCACAGGCACAGGAGAGGCCTTGCATTAGCTTACCTTGGAATATTTCTTGCCGTGTTGCTGCCACCTTCTCTGGCTGTTTGACTACAGCAACAGGGGCATTTTCTGCAGAAGAGAAAAAAAAAAAAACAAACACAAGAAAACCCCAAAAGATTTGAAGGTGAAGAGTAAAAAGTAACTAAATGAATAATAGTAACTAAAAGAATAATATCTGGACAGGGATTTGACAAAGGAAAGGAAGGGAGATCATTTCTCATCTTGCTATGGACTGGACTCCTGTATTTAGCTTCATAAACCTTTGGCACTGCAGCAGCTTCAGTGAGGATTTCCAGTTCTTACTATTATTAGCTGCAAGTCTAAACTGAAACACTAACAAGGGAGCAACCAGATTCACTGGCCTTAGGCTTTACAGAAGATGTAATCCCACAAAATTCAAACAGGATGGAGCTCAGCAATTCCCAGCAGACCCAATGCAGTCTGTTGTCTGAGGGCTGGAGCTGCTAGGGAATTACTATCTGCCTGCAACAGCATTTGGGGGACTGTTCCTCACCTGCTCTTTGCTCGATGACAGGAGCTGTGGCCAAAGGAACAGACTTCAAGTCAAAGGGTTTTTCAGAGGGCTCCAGGGTGTACTGATGCAGAGCTCTCTCCAGGCCAGGGATGGACACAGTTAAGCCTGGGGACAGAAGGAACAGGCCACTGAAACCACAGACAATGCCAGGAAAGAGGTGCAGACTTGTTTTGAGGACTTCCTCCATTACCATTCAGAATGTAGCCAGCATTAAGGGCTTTCTGCTTCTGCTCCAAAACATTCAGGTAGAAAGTGGCTCTGTCTCTCACTTCATTGTCATCATCCATCACACATCTGAGAAGAAAGTGGAAAACTTTCTTTAGTGCAAGGCAGTTGAGTTTCCTGTGAGTAAATCCAGGTGACCAAACCACCTTGCAGGGCCAGAGGAACATGTGAGAGAAGGCAACTAACAATCTACTAGTAATTGTATTAGAGAAGCAATAATCTGCCACACTGCAGTGGTGATCCCATCACAGAACCCCAGGTACCCACTGCACCTTCTCATATCCAGAGCTAGAAAAGAGCTGACATGCATGGGGATGCCAACAGGCTCTCAGGTGAACAGAATTTTTCACCCAGGACATTGAGAAACTGAGGTACAACTCACCTTTTCAGTAATACCAAGATACTGGGTAACATCTCCTCATTCTGGGCTCCAAATTTGGCCAGGGCACTTACAGCACCTGCAGCCCAAGTAAGGAAAATAGAATTAGAAAGCAAAGAAATCAGCTGAAGTTTCCTCCATTTTCTGGCCCTGGTAAATGTCCCATCAGAGATGTTAGCACTACAAGGAGGCAGGTGTATTACAGTGAAGTGCTTGCAAAACTGTCTAGTTTCAGAGTCACTGCATCCCCCTCCCCATTCTTCATCTGCAGACCACCCCTTCCATCAACAGAACTGCAGGATCTTTGCTGTGCAAAAAGATCTGATATAACTAGAGCAAATGACAATCCACAAAAGCAAAGGACTACAGCATTTTATACTTTCTTGAATATCTGTCACAGGACAGTTTTCCACCTCTTACCTGCCCGGACCTCCTCATGCTCCAGGACAACCCTGTTGTAGATGAAGCGAATGTATTTGGAAGGGTTGTTGGTTTTGGGACCTTCCTGTCCCAGGAGGTGGAGGATACGAGTGGCCAGCACAGTGAACTCACAGTCCTCAATGAATTCACAGAGGTGGGACAGGCCTGTCTCTTTGCTCTCCGAGTTCTCCTCAATGATGCTGATGATGCAGTCCACGATGGCTCGCTTGTATTCAAAGCCACCCTAAGGAGCAAAAGGGAAATGCTCAGCTGGAATTCTCACCGTATTTGATGGACTCTGGACTAGCCAGACAGGAAAGAATTTCCTTCAAAAAGGTCACTCACACTTGGTGCTTTTAATCTCTGTTTGAAAGGAGCAGGGCAGTAACGTTGCCCTCACTTTTGACCCTCTTTACACCCAGAGGGACAGCTAACATTCAAACCCTCTTGCCAGCTCCCTTCAGAATGGCTGCAGTGAAAAAAAGAAAAAAAAACCACAAAGGCCTACAGAGGGTAAAAGAATTCATCTGCCTTAAGGGTTTAAATCTCCTTCAAAATCCTCTGTTGCTAGAATTAGTCCATAAAAGAAGCCATAGGGGAGGAGAGAAAAATCCAACCCTCTCCCCTTGAGCACCAGACATCAGAGGATGAATCACAAGAGAAATATATTAAGGATCATATCTGCTGCAGCAGGACCCAGCAAGCAGTCCCATTAGTGTGGGAAGACAGGCAATCAATACTTCCCCAGGCCCACCCCACAGCCTGATGTGCTGTTAAGGCTTGCTTATCTTCAGACATTGTTTACTACTGTCCTCAATACACAGCAGGGGATTAAACTGCACACTATCCTCTTCCAATTACATGCACAGTGCTGGGCATTTGGGGGATCTTTCTGGAGCTAGTTTGGATTAAAAAAAAAGCAGAATGGTTTGAACTACAAAACCACATTCAAAATTATACCATCCACCCACAGAAAATCTGGGAAAGAATGGTCCATTTTTCACAGGAGGAAAATGAAATGCTCTGGTTTGTTCCCAAATGAGAGATTGTAATTGGCAGAAAGTGATGTCAGAGCAAGCAGTGGTGCCAGCTGTGTTGCAGGCATGTTAGCTCATTTAGAAACAGCCTCAGCAAACCTCTGAAAGCTGTCTTTCTGCAATTTATGTCTGACTGAATGCAGAGAATGGTTATAGGTACTCGTGATCCCTTCACTGCCACAGCACAGAGAAGAGAACAAAAGCAGCCCCATGTCATCAATAAATAGGTTGTTACTGAATCTTTGTGTACAAGACAAAACTTCTTGGAATTTGCTGTCAAAGTACAAAAGAAAGCTGGTTCAAATGTGAAACACACACTGTCTGCCAACAGATCTGCTGTTGCCTGCATTTGCTTTGAGAGTTAATAAACCCCCAGAAAAATCAAAGAATGAAAACCACACTAAAAATATGCCTGGCAGCCTGCTTACATCTACTGTGCACAGCTGGCCATTTCTGCCAGTTAAGGCTGCAGGCCTTTTTGAGAGAGGCTCTTACTGTACAGCATCATCATTAAAAGCTTGATTCTCACAAGGACCACTGTGCAGTCCTGCAGTTCATGCCTACAAACAAGGGACACAAAGTAGCTGTCCTGCAAACTTACCTCTTCCCGAAGCATAGTGAAGAGAAAGTTCATGAGGACAGCGTGTTTGCGGGGGTACTTCTGACACAGTGCATTGATGGCCTGCACCACTACAACCTGGAGGAAGAGGGGGACAAATAAAAAAGGATTCTGTCTCACCAGGCAGGAAAAAATAGTTGAACTGTGTGAATTTTGTGCTGGTCCCTAGACTGGAAACTACGGGCTGGGTCTTACTTATTCAGCAAATGCAGTTCCAGAAGGTACAATCCTAGGGACTGGAGGAGATTGACCTTTATGCACTGGTCCCTAGCAAGAGCCCACACCCACTCAAAAGAGGAAAAAGAGATATAATCCTCAAAGGGCATCTCTCCAAAGACAGCACAGTCATGGACTGGTTTGAGTTTGAAGGGACCTTAAAGATGATCTGGTTCCAACCCTCCCAGATGTCTAGTGGGACATCTCCCACTAGACTAGGTTGCTCCAAGCCCCATTCTGCCTGAACTCTTCCAGGGGGGTGAAGCTTCTCTGAGCAACCTGTTCCAGTGTCTCACCACCCTCACACAAAAGAATTTCTTCCCAATACCTAATCTAAAACTATTATCTTTCAGTCTGAAACCATTACCCCTTGTCCTGTTACTCCATGACCTTATAAAAAGTCCCTCCCCAGCTTTCCTGTAGCCCCCTCAGGTACCAGAAGGTGCTCCAAGGTCTCCTACAAGCCTTCTCTTCTCCAGACTGAACCCCAAGTCTCTCAGCCTGTCACAGAACATGTGACTTTGAAGCTGGGTGCTATAAACCAAAGACATGGCTTAGGCCAGTAGCTTCAGGATATTTTTCTGCAAATCTTCTGCAGCCCAGCTCCTGGAAGCAGCTCCATGTAGGTTTCAGAGTGCACAAAGAAACATGGACAAAGACCAAGGGGTTTCCTCAGGAATCTGCATGTCCCTCCTCCTCCCACTTTCTTACTTTGAACTCATCTGAGATTTCTGACATGAAAGATGAGATCTGTTTCATGAGACGATCGATGCTGCTCTCACTGCCAGTTTTCAGCAGTGTGGTGATGGCCAGGGTGGCTATGCTGCGGTTGGAGTCTGTCACAAGGTTTTCCAGGTCTAGATTACAGGCAGTCACAGCAGATGGGTGCTTCATGGCCACCTTGAGCAGGAAAAGAAGAGTGGAAATCACTCAACACATGCAAAAGGCCCAGCTGGCAAAGCCACTAAGTCTCTACAAGCTCTTGCTCCTCACTGTAAAAATAAGTAATACAGACTGGACACGATGGTCAACTCAGACAAATATTTAATCTGAGGTTAAACCAACAAGCTCTTCCTTCCTGCAGAATTGCATCTTTTGCTGGAAGAGAAGTAGTAGTGATTACTATTTTTAACTGTCTCATTCTTCTCTACATATTAGGAAAAGAAAGCTATAAAGTACAAACAAAAATTCAGCAAGCCTAGCTGTGCACAACAACTCTGTGGGTGGAAGCACAGCAGCCACCAGACACTGCTATTCTGCATTTTCCTGTTTTTAGAGTTTGCAAGGTGAAGGGAAAAGCTGGAGCAAAAATTGCCAGGGAGCCAGCAAGAAGCAGCATCAAGGTTTGACCTCTGTTACACAAGTGGCTCCTTCACCATGGGAAGCTCAGAAGGGAAGCCAATAACATGTAAGACCACTGACACTCTTACAGGGATCTGTGAAAATTACCATGGTTTTGTTCTTTTTTTCTTTTTTTCTTTTTTTTTTTCCCTTCTGTGAAGTGCTCTTTGAGGTTTTCTTCCACTCAGAAAGAAATGCAAGGCTGTAGCCCCAGGTAGGGGTTATTCACATAAAATCTTCACAAAATCTGCCCCCCTTTCTCTCCTGAAGCCTGCCCCTCCATGCACAAGAGCTCCCAAGAGCACTATTCCAGCCCCCAGGGGAGCAGCTCCTACCTTGTTGAGAGTTCGGACGGCCGCGTATCTCAGTGCTGCTTTGGGGGAGCTGCAGAACAGCTGCAAAACTGCAAGGTGGGAAAACCAACACAGGCAAACACTTAGGCAATTTATTATGGAGAAGTGTTTCGTACCTAAAGCAAGAGCTTCAGTGAAGAGACAGCTGCAAGCACAAGCTATCTAGAAGCCCACTTAAGAAGCAGCTGTGACTTTACCAGCTTCCTTCCTCCCTGTTGTCCCCTTTGCTACACACCCCTGCTGACAACTAGCTCTTACCCACCCTCCTCCTCTTCCACAGTGCTTTTGCATCTCTTGAAAGCTAATTTCTTTACCTTGTCATCTTTCTTATTAGGTCAATTTGAACTGCTGCTCTCCATTTGTCTATAAATCCTTCTCCTTTCCCAGGCTGGCCCATGAAAGCCACCCTCCCTGTGCAGAGAGGTGACACAGCCTTCCTACCTGCCAACAGACCCATCTCAGAACCTTTGGACTGGACTGAGCTGGGAAGAAAGGACCCCAACACTCTGGCTTCTCACACAGATACATTCAGTCTAAAGCAGGGAGATTTCTCAGCTAGAGCTCAGCCCTGTTTCACAGAAGAAAAAAAAAGACTCCTCCAGTAAACCCACACTTGAACACAACAGGCAAATACCTTCATGGGAGCAAAACTATTCAAACACAACACAGGCTCCCAGCAGCAGCATAAAAGCAATGAAGGTACAGCAGCATTAAAAGCCTGAAACTACACAAGGTCCTCATTTCCTGGGGTAATCAGCAGTTTCCATCAGCACTTCAAGCCCATAACCCTCTCACCATTGCCATGAGCACCACACTTACCTGAGACAGCTGGAGCCAGCTCTTTGGCAGTGCAGTTGGGCAGGTTAACAATGGCAGAAGCAGCTTCATAGACCACCATCTCATGTTTGTTTCTTAGGCAGCTCTCGATGAAATCGAACAGGGGGCTATCACGGCTAAAGGACAAGAAAACCCACAAGAATTAAGTAAAACAAGGGTGCTAACAGAAATGAAGAATCAAGCAGCAAAACTAGGAAGGTCCCATAGCCCATGGAAAGCTGAAAGCAGGCACAAAAATCCAGATTTTGCAGTGGTCATTATACTGTACTTCCAACATGCTTGGGCTGGAAGTCAGGCTGCCTCCAGAGAAGACACTCTCTGCCTCACAGGCTAAAGAGAATCTCCCTCAGCCCTCAGCCACCAAGAGCTGACTGTACACACCAAAAGCCTTATCCATTAGGAAGCCACGCTGCATACACAGTAGCCAAATTATAACTGAATCAAAGAAAATGAAGTAGGAGATCTCAATAAAGAACAGCTATGCCAAATAGCCCAGAGAAACAAAAAAGCATTTGATGTGCAAGCACACAGACAAGGCTCACAGAAGCCACCTTGGAACAGGCATGAAAGCATCCTGTATTTTATATGCTGCCTTTTACCCAACAACAAGGGGGAAGAAGCTGCATGCTGCTCTCCAAAGACAGCAATAATTGCCCTCATGAAATGTGAAGTGAGCCTGCAAGATGAGATGGAAGTAGGACCTGAGGAAATTCTTCCAGCAGAGCTAAGGAGCCTCCTCACCTGCCAGCCTCTTCCTCCAGCAGCTTGCTGGCTATTCGAATCATCATGCAGTAGGCAAAGGGTGACTTGAGGCCATGGCGAGTGAACTTGCTGAGCATTTTGTTGACTGCCAAGCGGTCATTCTTCCGCACATGGTAGAGCAAGCCCAGAGCATGATACTGTGCAAGGAAAGAGATTGTTACAAATCCTCAGCGTGCCCTTTCATCCCAGAGGTGCCTGGCTGAGCTCTACCACTTTGCTCCACTCCCAGCTGTTGTTTGCTAATCCCTGTGTTGGCAGGGGATTTCCTACCTGCACCATGATATTGTCACTGGAAGCTGCCTCCTGAGCCTCGTTCACCCAGCGTTTTACCACATCATAACTGGTCTTGAGCAGGTGCTGAGGGAGAGACAAAGCCACAGACAGGTTGTGAGAGAAGGATGGAGGAGGCTTTGAAAATCACAGTCGATAATAAGAAGCTGCAAGCCTTCCCCATGACAGTGCTGGCAACAGCAACTTAAAGAAGAGAATCAGCATGCAGAGACCTGGCCATGACAGCAGTGGCCTCAAGAGGTCGGTGAAATCTCACAGCATCAACACCAGCCTCTCAAGTTCACAAAGAATGAAACTCTGAAAATCCCAAGGTGTTCAGTCCCACCACAGATGACTGCTTCCCAGCTTGACTGTCCCTCAGGCCCATCCTGCTGGGAATACCTACCAAGGAGGACACCAGAGCAGAGCTGGATACACTTGGCACTTTGTCAACAATCGCCTGCTTCATGTAGCGCTCAATCGCCTGCAACATGGTGCTCTGCAGGGAGAGGGAAACAGCAGTGACACAGAAAAGTCATGAGGAAGGAAAAAGGGGAAGTGCAAAGGCATGAAAAGGACTTGGAAGGTGGGATGGGATGAAGTAGGGAAAGATGAAGGGCTTAGGGCTGCCCCAAGGGAAAAGCAGTACTTACATCAGTGATTTGACAGAGTGCTCTCACAGCAGGGCCCCGGTAATTGTCATCCTTCCCAGTCATGTCCTTGGTTAAGCTGGTGGAGAACAGGAAGCTCTTGATACTGCACTCCTCAGCCAGCTGCTCTCAGGTGCACTGCAGAGCAGCAGGCAGCCAGGATCACAGCTGAATGCCAAGCAGGTCTCAAGCAAGTCCCAGAGGGTGGGAAGGCAGGAGGAAAAGATCAGTACTCAGGTTCCCGACCCATCAGCTGGCTTTATGGGCTCCTGAACACCAAACAAAGCTGGAGCACATACCCCTGAGGAATTTGCCTTCCTTACTGAGAGGTCATTTCTGCCTGTTCCCCAGGGTCCTGGTCACTGTGAGACCATCTATGAGTGTACAGGAGTTCATACCATTGCAGCACTTGGGACTGTCTTCTGCATGCTGCATGGCACTGGCCTTCAGCTGACCCTGTACCCTCAGGCTCCTGTCTCCCCCTTTCAGTGTGATGAGCAGCAATTCAGGAATGACTCACAGAGGGCATTTTGTTCCCTGGTGAAGTCGCATTCTGTGCTGCTACAGGAGCAGTAAATCCTTGCCTACCTGTTGAAAGCCTTGTGTTTTTTGCCAGAAATTTTCAAAAAGCTTCCAAGGCAGTCAGACAAAGAAGTAGGAGTTAATGAAACAGTCTTTTTCAAAGGGGAAAAAACAGCAGTGCTGCCACACAATGTAACTGAGAGACAATCCAAACAGCCGTGGGCATGGGACACAGGGACACAGCCCATTTCACAGGTATCACTAGGAGTTTGGTGTCTGTATCTAATGGCCTCTTTCCAAGGAAAAAAATTTCCTCATCAAAGGAAATAGAAGTTAAGTAAGGAAAGAAATCCCTATCCTCACCTTACATGGGGACTACAGTTATCTTCAAGAAGTTGGCCTGGCATTACTGCAGTACATGTGAATGTGAATGTAACAGTAGCAGACAACACCTGTGTTCCATTCAGGGTTCCTCACTACAAGAAAGACTCAGAGCTCCTGGAGTGATTTCAGAGAAAGGCAACCAAGCTGGTGAAGGGTTTGGAGAACAAGTCCTGTGACAAGAGGCTGACTGAATTGGGAATGTTTAGTTTGGAGGAGGCTGAGAGAAGTTATTGTTCTCTACCACTACCTGAAAGGAGGTTGTAGGGGTTGGGTGCTGGCCTCTTCTCTCAAGTGAATAATGCCAGGAGTAGAGGAAATGGCCTGAAGTTGCATAGAGGGAGGTTTAGACTCTATGAGGGAGGTTTAGATCTGAGGAAGAATTTTTTTACTGAGCGAGCAGTTAAGCACCGGAATGGGCTGCACAGGGAGATGGTGGAGTCACCATCCCTGGAGGCATTTAAAAGCTGTGCAGATGAGGCACTCAGGACATGTTCTAGTGGGTGATACAGATATTGATATCTATTTTACTCAGGGAGAATGTTGACAGTTGGACACTGTGATCTTAGAGGTCTTTTCCAACTGCAACAATCCTGTGATTCTGTGAAAAGTGAAGAAACTGACCTGCTGGTAACAATGATCACATCTTCTGCAATAGAAGACATCTCTTTGATAGTCAGGTAACACATCCTGCGAAGAGTTGGCTGTCATGGAAAGAAGGAAGACAAACATCAGCTGAGAGGATCACAGACAGGAAGGGATCTTAGTTTTCCCTGCTTCCATGATTTTACTGTGAAGATCAAGAACCTGATACCTTTGGAGAGCCCCAGTGCCTGAGTGTAAAGGATGTGGAAAACCCATAATGATTAACAAAACACCTCTTTCTCTTCTCAGTCCCTCAATCTAAGGGTGAAGCTGCAGAGATACCAGATCTAGCTGCATTTACAGTTTTATCTTTCACTTGTCATCCACATGAACAAGGAGAAAAACCTTGCAATCATTAGCTGAAGGCACACTGTTGCTTCAGAAGCAAGAAAGTGAGCAATTTATATTCCTGAGTCCAGGAATTTCTGTATCACTCATGATTTTAATGCCTTGTGGTTTGGGGAACAGCCAGTGATGGTATAAATCACTGTGGGCAGGTACTAATTCCTGGCTCCTCCAGGACTTTTAGCAGGAAGCAGAACTTTTTAAGACTGGGCACAAATCACAGTGTATTCTGCCTATATGCTTGATCTGTGCCTAGCACAATCTCAGGAATTAAACAGTGACTCAGAGGGAGGAATCTCTGTCTCAAAACCAGAGAATGCTTCAGTTAAGCTGCTACAAGGCCTGGGAGGGGTTAGGGTGCTGATTTTCTGTTTCTAAAGTTAAGAAACTTAATCTATTCTTTCCACTCATACCAGGTAGCTCCAGGAGAGACAGTAAAGCTGACTGTATAAAAACACATCTCCAGGTTGAAAAAGACACTGCTGACAATTTGTTCCACCAGACAAATGCAGAAAAAACAACCAACCAAATAAAACAAGTGAACTTACATCGTTGGACTGAAACAGCTTGGTCATAGCAAAGAAAGCTTCTGTAGCTTCCATGACACCAAGGTGCTCCCCCTACAAGATGTTCAGAAAGAAGGAAGAAAATCCTAATTACCACAGCCAGCTTCAGGCCTGCTGCAGGTGTCTCTCAATAGGTGTAAATGTTCTCTCCCTTACCTGGTTTATGAGATACAGGATTTTGGTGAGGATATGAGCACATTTTCTTGGGTTTATGGGAGTCTCATTGAACATTCGTGCCTGGAAACAAAGGACAGACAAGGATGCTGACACCAGCACCCCCTTGGAAACACACTGACCACTGCTACCAACACATTGTGAGTGAGCTATGGCAAGATTCTTAATGGCTTTGGATGAGACTTCCCCCCAGTTCCTGTTAAACATGAAATCCTTTTAAACAGCTGGTTCTACACTCTGGAATCATGAATCCAAGTGCAATTAAGGTTTGAAGGCCAAATCCTCATCACACTTCCACCCATACAAGTCTGGATTTGGCAAATGGGAGCCAACACCATTCACAACACTGCAAGCAAACAGATGACACTGGAACAACAGGGTCTGGGGGCTGAGACATCTACCTGCTGCTGAACAGAAACAGAACAGATTCAAAGACTGTTCAATAACCACTCACACACTACTCATCACATCTGGAATGTTCAAAGCCAGTTTCACAATCTTCTTGTTTTACAGTGAGCTTTCCCAGAAAATTTTATTCATTTTATTATTATTTATAATATACAGTCATTAGAGACACCATTTCAACCTTCTCCCTTCCACTCTCCAGCAACAAAAATAAGAACTAATGATTGTGTTGTCCTTTTGTTCAGAGGTACCAGGACTGTAGCACACCCCCCACTTCCTTGCTGAAATTGTCCAATTGGAAGAACTCAGAAGAGGGAGAGACTCTATTGGGAAAGGGCACACAAAGAAAATAATCTGAGAATTTACCTCTTGCAGTACTGCACTCTTCTCCAGGTGCTGGAATGGGTTGGAACCCCCACCTGTAAAATAAAGAGAGTAAAAGTCATTCCAGGGATGATGCTATGGGAAAGCAACTTCCTAACCATGCTCTTATGTTAAAAAAGAGACAGCATTTCAGGGTATTTTCATGAACACCAAGCAACCAGAGCTCCCTCTTTTAAGTAATATTAATTGGATGTCTTCACAGCAGTTAGGGAAGGCAGATCAGACAGGGTATCTTCAATTTGTCATCCCCTCCAGAAGTAACCAGCCATGAGACTGACTAGCTGTACAGGAACTGTGCTTCCCTGCATTCCCCACAGACCTATTTCCTGGCCTGGGAGCTTGCTGACAGTTAGAGCATCAATAAGACAAGCCCAGAAACAAAAGCTCAGGCAAAAAGAGGCACTACTTGCCAGACTGGAGAGTCAGGAGTGCTTTATTTCTTCCTTATAAACCAATCAGGAATCCACCAGTAAAGTATTTCTGGCTCTTTCACTAATTAAGAGAAGAAGACAGCAGACTAGAGAGTCTGGAAAGAGTAACCTTCATTGTTCCACTTAATAGAATAAGTCATATTAAATAAATAAAACCTCACCAATTAAAGATGAAATGAGCAGAGGGAAAAGCACTAGCATTCTGCATGGTCTCTATTAGCTCCCCTCCTAAGACATTTGTGAGCTGCAGCTTTGCAAAAGCTGCTAGTTAACAATAAGCAAGTTTTAATTAGTACCTGTGTTCAGCCTGGCCCTGGGACACAGTGTAGCCATTTTCAGCACTGTTCCAACTTTTAACAAGCCTGACCTGCTAGAGAGCACGGCTCCTGGGCCCAGCTCCACTCTGAAATGGGCCTGAAGCACCCCTCATGGTGCCAGAAGCCTTGGCAAGAATAAGCCTTACAATTAAAGGCAAACACATCTGTACCCTGGCTCCTCCTCAGTTCATAAACTGCCCTCCTCTGGCATGGGAGAAGTTTGCAAATGCAAGAGGTGTCTGAAGCACAGAGAGTTATGTGGGGCTGGGAAGAGAATAAAAGAAGGGGAAAGCAAAAAAAAAAAAAATCAAAATCTGCACCAGACTGTGAACCAGTTCTAGTGTGAGCATCTGAATGTGTTCCAGAAAACCTGGCCAGCAGCAGAGTACCTCCCATGGCCCAGATTGCCTACAATCCCTACATCAGCCATGAACAACAGAGCACTGCTGCTTCTGCACCTTTCACTGCACTAAGGATCTTGAAATACATTGTACATGAGGTCTTGGTCTTCACAGCACCCTGTGCCAAAGTGTTTTTCCATCAGAGGAGAAAAAGACACAAGGAAGGCAGAGTTTGTGTGTTCAGAGAGCTTCTAGTATTGGATAACTAAAAACAATTTGTAGTGATTTGCAAAGAAAGAACCACTGACCAAGCCATGATCTCAGAACAAATGTATGCCCATTGCAACACAATACCTTGAAGTACGTGGCAGGTGCAAATGAAGAGTAGCCCCAAAAATGAAGGCCAAGCCCCCAAGAGTTGCCTCACTAAATTCTGCACTTATCAGGATGTCATTGGAGGCTTTGGACAAGGATAACAAGGACAAAGCATTTAATGCACATTAAAATAAAAAAAATAAGTACAGTCACACAGAGCAATCACCAAGATTTATGCTGAATCAGTTATCTTCAGGATGCAGTGATGTGTTATGCAGAACAAGCTGCATGGCAAGCTTTATAGGAAGACAAAAAATATACCATGTGGCAAAACCATAAAAGTAAATACTGTCTCATCTAGGCTTGTTTCCACCTGAACTGCACACCACAAAGAATATCAACCTCTTCCTTATGATTTAGGCCTGAAGTTTTATAACATCAAGCAATCACTGTGTTTTTTTGGTGCTGTCAGCTTTTCAGACCCACTCTGTGTCAGGAATCTTGCTGGAAAAGCAGACCATGTGTATCAGAAAAACTGCCAGAAACTACACACTGATTTTACTCTGTGCTAGCAGCTGGTGTGAGCGTCAGGGTACTGTGAACAGGTCTAACCTGTGCAGTATTTAGTCTCCATCTCCACACCTGGCGATGCAGCAGCTCACCTGGCAGCGCTGTGCCAGGGCAATTGGTGTAACCTCTGGCTGTGAGGAGCAGTGAGAAGGACGCCAGCACAGGGCTGGAGTGCTTGCAGGGTGCTTCCCACTGCGCTTCTGCCCACAGCAGCAGCAGCTTGCCCCCTGCCCCTCACAGCAGAGGCCTCCTCCCGTCACAGCTCCTCTCTTCACCCACAGGAGGGTTCTGGCCCCCTCCCCACGGCGAGATCCCAGGTCTCCCCTCACATCTCCCCGCTGCACCCCGGAGGGCTCTGTCTCCCCTCACAGCTCCGCTCCTCACCCGCAGGAGGGGCCTGGCCGGGCCTCTCCTCACACCCGCCCCGCNGGCACTCTGGGATTGGTGGAGGGGAAACGGGGCAGTGGGGCAGGTCCTGGGAGGGCTCAGTGCCCCGGGGAACGAGGGGGGCAGAGGGGAAGAATCCCCTCCTGGGGACAGGTGATTGTCACCCAGACTGCCCTGCGCCGTCCCTCCTGTGACACCTTCACCAGCAGCTCCTCCTATGTCCTGTGTCCCTTCTGCCACCAGCACCTTGTCGTGCACCCACAAACCCCTGGGCCTGGCCCTGTGACACCCCCCAGTGTCCCCGAGGTCCATGGGTGCCTGGACATCACCTGGGGCAGGTGAGGGAGGCAAAGGACTCAAAAGCCACCCCACCACAACCCCCCCATCTGCTGGCACATCCCTTCACCTGCTACCATTCCACGGGGCACAGGTTCGGTCCAGTCGCTTCTTCCCCCTTCCCAAAGCCAGAGCCCTTCCCAGGGTGAAGAGGCTGCACTCACCCTGCAGCATGTAGTCCTCAAAAAACATGGCTGTGTCCCCCACCAGCTCCAGCGGTGTCCCCAGCTCCTGTCCCTTTGTGGGTGTCCCTCTGCCTCGCTCACACCACTCTGTACTTTGCACGGGGCGGCCACGTTCTGCCCCGTGCTGCTCTTATCTCCCCACCTTGCCAAAGACAGTGGCCCTGGCAGCACATAGTGATGTCCCTGCTGTCCCAGAGCTGCTGTGGGCACCCTGGGCTGGGGGACACCCCTCATGTAGGGTTTAATGATCTCTAGTGACAGCCCTGGCCTGGGTTGTGCTCCTGCTGCAGCTCCAGGGAGAGGGAACATAAAACTGGGGCATGCCAGGGTGTAGGACCAGTATAAACCACAACAAGTCAAGTTTGATGCCACCATTTATTGTGCACACCCACCGACTCCAGCTTCAAGGCTCTGACAAGCTTCCTGCAGGATTTTGTGTGCTACAGCTACCCGGAGAGACACAGCACATGGGAAAACCATCCTGATTGGATGTGGCCCATTTGGAGACAGCCCGGGGTGGGTGAGCCAGGAGGGAAGCAGGGCACAGAAATCCCCGTGGTGCCCAGGACTGGGACCAGCTGTGCTGTGGTGAGGGCAAACCCAGCTGTAGCTTCTCTGCTGGTGCTCAGGTGATGCAGTTCCTGAACAATTCCTAAAACAATTCCTCCCGTAGCTGCTGCTCTTGCCATGGATGCCTGGACTGGGGCGCATGAGGTGCCTTGCCTGCAGTCCCCCATGGGCACATGGATGCCATCTCATGCTCCCCTCTGCCCGTGCCCCATGCAGACCCGTTGTCCTCCCCAGCCCTGTCCAAGCAGCCCTGTCCCATCCGGGCAGGTTTATCTCCTGCGCCCGAGGCGGGCCATCAGCTCAGCGTTGGCAGCTGCCTTGGCCTGCAGCTCCTTCTCTCTGGCCAGGTCGAGGAGCACTTTCAGTACATGTATGGGGACATCAAGTGACAGGGACACCTTTCTCACTGCTTTCCCAGGAGCAGGTCTCTGGGTGGCTGAGCTCATCAGCCAGGGAAACGCTTTTCTTGCTGACCCCTCCAGCAGCTGCAGCTTGTCTTTGTCCAGATGAGACCCTTCTCCAGAGCCATGGTCACCTGTCCTCGTTTCAGGGAGACCCAGCATCATCCTTTTAGCACCAGTGGTTTCCTGCCTCATCAGCTTGCCTCCATCCACATCTTGGAAGGCCGATGGGAGCTGCCTGTGGCTCAGCTCCTTCTGGGCTCTCGCTGGCACTCCAAGGACCACCAGGATGGTGAGCAGGGTCCTGCAGTGCAGTGTGGCCAGGAGCATCTGCAGGGAACACACAGTCAGTGCTCAGCACCATCTTCCTGCCATGCTGCCATGGGGGTGCCACACACAGAGCCCCTCGCTCCCCCCATCAGGTGGACATGTCCAGCACCGGGGGCTTTTGGGGAACCTGTAAGTTTTCTACTCTGATTTTAACTTTTTTTTTCCAATAAGGAGGCAGTTTCGGGGAGGCTGAAGGGGATATGGGAATCAAATCATCTGGTGTCCCTGTCCTTTCCTGCAGCTGCTGGCTGTCCCCTACATTTGACACCCTCCAGCCCTTTGCCACCCACAGGAAGACACATTCCCACTTGAGTGGGTGTCAGTGTGGGGACTCTGGCTGCTCCCCAGCCCAGACATGCCCTTTGGCCAGGGAAGCATGATGTGCCAGAGGTTTCAGGGCCAGGCAGGCTTTCCTCCTCCCACGCCTTCCCTGGGGACAGCTGCTGGGCTCTCTGGGACAAAAGCCACCCCACTGGGAGAGACACAAGCCACTCGGCCTAAAATGGACATTAGGTCAGCGTGACAAGGGCATGAATCTGGCCATATGCACTGAGCTATGCTGAGCCTCAGCATCTTCCTCTGTCCCAGTGTGGGTTAGCACAGGTGTGGGGACACCCCTGCAGAGCCCCTGCTGTGTGTCCACCTCTCCTCCAAAATCATGCAACAGAGTTTGCTCAGCTGGAAGGAGAGCGATGAAATCCTGCAGTCCTTCTCCAGGGTGAAACACTTTGGAAAGTACCAGGGCCGGCAGCGGGTGAGGTTTCAACCCACTGGTAAGAGGCAATGAAAAGCATCCAACCCCCTGCAGCCCCTTTCCCAGCTAACTGCCCCATGGAAAGCACCACTGAAGGGTGCAGCCTTACCATTTCCAGAAGGTCTTTGTCCCCCAGATGTCCAGGCAATGCTCCGGGGAAGTGGGGACCACGAGCTGGGGGTTTGCCCTGCTCCTCGCTGAGCTCAGGCTCTTATCCTGCCCCCAGCTCCACCTCCGACCCACAGAGGGGGTGACGGTGACAGGCGGGGGGAACACACGATGTTATTAATACATTTTGCCTAATAGCAGATGAAATCATCCTGGGCTGTGGGTGGGCATTTGCCCCCTCCATTCCATGAGTTGTTTTTGGAGGGCATTCCAGGAACCCGGGGCAGCTCAGGCATAATTATTTCACATCTGACTGGCAAGATGGTTTTTATCCATCTAATTGAGCCTTCCTGCTCCTGACATCCTTGGTTAATTACTTAAGGAATGGAAAAAATGCACATGCATATCCCTGCTGACCAGTGTCACTGGCACGGTCAGTGAGTGCCAGACCCCTGGCCCTGTGCCACACGAGGCTCCGGGACATCTCCCACTGCTGGTGTGGTGCTGCTGTCCTGACGGGCTCCCTGGCCCTGGCCAGCTGGGGGATGAATCTGGAAATACCATTTCCTCACTGTGCCAACCCCAGAGTGTTTCTTGGGCCCCTGGTTTGCAGCCAGCTGCACCAGTTAAACCAGGACACCACTGGTTTGCAGCTCACCTTCACAGTCTAACTGGGACACCACTGGTTTGCAGATCACCTGCACCACCAAGCCAGGGGATACCGCTGGTTTGCAGGTCCCCTTCACCACCTAGTCTAACTGGGACACCACTGGTTTGCAGCCCACGTTCACCAGTCAAGCCTGACCCTGCTCCTCTGCTGCCTGACCACATTGAGGAACAAACTTAGTGCTGTCGTGCACTGTCCCATACAGAGGGAGGGGTTTTGCCCCAAAGTTCCCTCCTTAGTGGCTGTGGGAGGACCAAGGGGCTCTCAGGCTGGGCAGGCACCTATATGAGATGAGTTGGTGAGTGCTCACCATGAAGGTCTTGCCAGGATGGGGAGTCAGGGTGCCTGTGGTTGGTGCTCAGAACACTAGGGGGTCTTGCTCACCCCTGTGACCACAGGGTGACCCATCCCATGGTAAGGAGAGGAAATAACATCAGCTCTGTTCCTTCTCCTGGGGACATCCAGAAACTCACTCTCAGCAGCCAAAATTAGCTGTTGGCACTGATTCACCCAGTGCAACACACAGCCCCACGTGCTGACACATCATGGCCCAGCCCGGGGGGTCACGGCCCATCTTGCATCAGCCTGGCACATGCCAGGCATGGGGATGAGACGTAGGAGTCCCTGGGGGGTGAGGGCCCCCAGCCAGCACTGCCAGCAGTGTGCAGCTGGAAAGGGCATCCCAGCTGGGGTGGGCAAGGGGGGCAACACTTGGCTCCAGAACTGGCTCTAGACAGACCCCAATAGGCACCTCTGGCGACGCACCAAGAAGTGGAGCATCTCCCCATGAGCACAGCTTTAATATCACAGCCCCTTCCCCCACTGGTACACATATACATTTGCTGTATACAGATATACACAGGGAGCAGCAGAACATATAGGAGCCACAAAGCCCACCTGGCAGCCTGTAGCCCTCCAGGCCCTGAGGTAGTGGGGGGAACATCCCCACTTGGCCCTGGGTCTGGTGGCAGGAAGGGTCTGTAGGCCCCCAGGAGCTATCATTGCTTCCACAGAGCCATTGAGAGTGAGCACAGGAGAGCAGGAACCTCCTCTAACGCAGCACCATCATTAGGGTTTCCCCAACAGGCTGGGGGTTGCAGGCAAGCACCCCCAGATTGAAGACAGATGTGCAGCCGGCAGGCATGCGAGCTGGGGGGTGGTGCATGGAGAAAGCCCCTGCCCTCCCACAGGTCTTTGCCAAATGTCACAGCTGCGAAGGTGGAACAAGGTCCTGGTTGAGGTTAAGGTGAAATTTATTCAGATGGAGCAGCTTGCAGGGCTTGGGTGAGGCAGCAGCACCTGGCCCAGGGATGTGGGCAGCCTCACCCAGCAAGGAAAGGTGAGCAGTGTGGGGTTTGAGGGATTTGGAGAGGTGGCAGGGAAGGAGACAAGGATATTAGATGAGGGAAGGAGAGTCCAGCCACTCCAAGTCCCAGCTCCAATCCTGGGCAGCTAGAGAGGGGGCACAGGGCAAAGAGCCACCCCTTTGGCAGCAAATAAGTTAAAAATCAAACTGGAAACAGCCCAGGAAACCTCTGGGTGGGAAAGGGGCTTGAGAGCCTTAGAGCAGGGTGGATTCCTATTTTATGTAAATTTCACCTTAACGGGTAATAAAAGTGATACGAAAGGAAAAACCCATGAGCAGCAAAAATACACGTTAGAGATAGCACCAGGTTCCTGCTGGGGGCTGGTGGGCACTCGACCCCCGCCACCCGGAGCAGCCCGACCCCAGGCAGAGCAGCAGCATCCCCCTGCCCGCCCGGACACCGCCCGCACCTACACCTTCGGCTGCCGCCCCTCATCGCTGCCAGCAGCACCGCGGGCACCTGCGGGGAGAAGCGAGGCGGTGTTAGGAGCCAAGGTGGGAGACCAGCACCGTCCCCCCGGCTCTGCACCCACCCAGCCCGTGGCACCAGGCAGGGATGGTGCCGGCCCACGCCGTGCCCACCTGCCCCCGGGCGCTGCCCGCAGCGCAGCTCGCACTCCTCCTTGCTGTCGAAGCGGTTGAGGTTGCCCCGGCAGCCGCTGTAGACGAAGGGCCGGCACTCGGTGACTCTTTGGTTGTAGTACCACCGCAGCGTGTAGCGCTGGCAGTCCCCCTCGTCCAGAGGCAGGGCGCAGAACTCATCTGCGGGGTCAGACAGAGATGGTGAGGGCAGGCAGGAGCAGGCAGTGCCCCGGTGAGGGAGGCAGCCCGGAGCCCCTTGGCAGGAGGAGGAGTAACCGCAGAGAGAGGGAAGGGAACGGGTCCTGGCTGGGCAAGGGAAGGGTTTGAAAGAGGGGATATCTTGTGCCCTGTCTGAGCACTAACACTGAGGGCAGGAGAGGCTGCTCTGGGCAACCCCTCACCGAGGGGCAGCTCCCTACAAAAGCTCCCTACAAAAGATGCAGCTGAGAGGCGGGTGGCATGGGGATGCAATGGTTCCAGCATTCCTTAGAAGGATATGGGAGTAATTTTGCATGCTCCTGTGGGGGATTCCCTGCTCTTCTGGGGACTTTGGGATCCCCTTCTGTGGCTCATGTCCAGGAGCATGGAAAACCTGCCAGGGGCAGCAGGTCTCAGTGGCCCAGCAAACCACTCATCACTGTTGGTGGCAGCTTCAGCAAGGGGGAACAGAGCACAGGGTTGCATGGTGCACGTGGTGCAGTGCTGGGTGCCAGCAGGAGGGCTTCAAATCCCAAATCCCCCTAGCCAGAGGCTGTGGGGACATGCTGCCAGGCAGGATGTGAGGGCATCACCTCAGCAAAGCCTCAGCAGACCCACCATCACCCCTAGTGGCTCCATACTTGGTGCCAGACAGGGCACAGGGAAGCTCACCACCCATCGAGGGCTGCTCCAAGCTGTCCATCTCCGGGACCTCATCATAGTCATCCTCCTCATACAAGCTGTCATACTCGAGGTCATCCGTGTCAGGCATGACCCACCTGTCCTGCCCTGGGAGACAGTGCCAGGAGTGAGCAGCCCCCTTCCTCCACTCCATCCCTGACATCCTGCATCTCCCAGCCCTGGTCCAGGCTCTGCACACACAGCACACACCTGTGCAGGTCTGCACTTGCACACACACACATGCACCCACACTCCCTGCTGCCTTCTCCTCTCCACACTCATTAATTAAATGCATCTGGGATCAGCAGCACAGCCACTGATGTATAATCCCTTGGTGCCCCTGAACAGAAGGCAGGGGCACAACCTGGGAAAAGAGGAACAGGGATGGCACTCACCCTCCTCTTCCTCAGTGTGCAACAACTTGAGCACAGGGACAGCCTGAGCACTTACAGCAGGGAATGGCTGGGTGGGGAAGAGCCCTGAAAGGGGAAGGACACAGTGCAGGCATCAGGAAGGAGCCCAGCAGGATGGGGATGGGGAGGCACACGTGCCTAGGAGAACAGATTTTATGAGTCCTCTGGGCTCTCCATCACCTGTTTGTCCATGCTCCCTCTCTTGGCGGACAATTCTTCCTCCTCCCTGGGCAGACTGAAGGCTGCTCCTTGCCTGAGCCCCCCAGCCTCCTTGGAGAGAAAGCACCCACCTCATCCCAGACCACTCCTTATCACCATACCTCTATCCCACTCCTCCAGCCCACCCTCTACCTCCAGCAATCCTGGCCCTCCTGCCCCATTCCCCAGCAACCATGTATGGATGGGGTGCAGTCCCCATGGTCCCGTCTTGACCCTGGCAGCACCCCGACCCCTCTGTCATCATTCCAAGCTGGCTGCCCCTGGGGATCCCTGCTGTGACATCAGTTCTGCCATGCATCTCCCCTCCTCCCTGTGCATGGTCCCACACGGACACCAGCGCTGACTGGGGGAGTGTCCCAGCCACCTCTATCCCCCCAAACACCCCCTAGAACCAGTGGCACACATGGGTGGTGGGACCCCTTTGGTGTGGGTCAAGGGGGTAGGAAGGGAGAGCTGCAACCTGAGTGCTCACGTGAATCCAGGTGCCGTGGGAAGTGGCCACCGCAGGCTGTGGGAGAGATGGGGTAGGGGTGAGGGACAGCAGGGGACAGACCCCCAGCCCGGGGCAGTGCAGTGGGGGTACTCACCACAGTGCTGGCTCATCTCCTGCCTGACAAAGGCACGGATCTCCTCCTCCTGACGGGCAAACAGAGGGGCAAAGGACCCACATCACAACAGGGGACAGTGCAGTCAGAGGGGAGGAAAAACTTTTTCCAGGCCCAAGTGCCAGAGCAGAGCCCAGAGGTGGGAGAAGCCCTTCCATCAGTGGCAGTGGGATGGATCCAGCCTCTCATCCCACCCTGGTGACCCAAATACCCTGAGCACATGCTGGATCCCTCTCATCTCCTTACCGTCATGCCTGGCTCCCCCTTTTCCCCACGGAGCCCCTGGGTGCCAGGGTTGCCCTAAGGACAAGCAGAGAGGAGGTGGGAAGCTGGATCTGGCTGCAGCTCTTCCACCCATGGCTGGGGACCCACTCACCCACCTGCTCTCCTCTCTCACCAGGGATGCCAGGCACACCACGGGCCCCCAGCACTGACTGTCCAGGGGGGCCTCTCTCCCCCTGCAAAGGAGGACACGTGGTAAGGGCCAGGCTGGCAGCTCTAGAGCCTCTCTGCCCTCCCCAGTGCCATAGATGTGCTGCTTTCTCCATCCCTGTACTCCAGGAACACCTGCACAGGTGGGGATAGGGACAGGGAGGGGCCCAGCCCAACCTAGGACAAGAAGTTTTCCAAACCCCCAGACTCCAATCCCTAGGCAGAGAGACACAAGGGAGGACCCCAAAGCCAGCAAGTTGGCAGGGTAGGGACAGAGCTGGAACACATCTCTTGATGCCCCCAAACCCTCACCCACTCTGGGAACAGGGACACCCAGGGAGGGGACTCACCTTCTGGCCTTGCATGCCTTCAGGACCTCGAGGGCCAACATTCCCTGGGGGGCCAGGAGGGCCAGGAGACCCATCACTGCCCCGGGGACCAGGGACACCAATAATGCCTGGGGCACCCTGTGGGAGAGCAGAGGGTGATGCTGGGGATGTCAGAGACCCTGGGACCAGTGGAGGTGCCACGGGCAACCCTGAAGCACCAGCACCAGTGTCTTTTTGCTAAGAGCAGAGATTTGTTGTCATTTATAGTTCAGTGACATAATTTAGAGCAGCGCCACGTGGCTCTTCTGGGACCATCAGGCTCTGATGTGCTTCAGACCAAGTCTGGATCCTGATAAAAGCAAGGCAGTGCAATGCATGCTGTCCCTTTCCAGCCTGCTCACCCGGTCTCCCTTCTCCCCCTGGTCTCCTTTGGCTCCCTGCTGCCCGTCGAATCCCCGGTCGCCCTGTGAAGAGGAAGAGGCAGGCAGCAGGGGACAGGCAGCAGGGGACAGGCAGCTGAAGTGCCAGCATGGCTTTTCCTGGCTCAGCCTTGACCTACCTTGGGTCCCATGAGCCCCTCCTTTCCAGGGATGCCTGGTGGTCCTGACAGACCCAGCTCTCCCTGAGGGACAAAGCAGACGTCCATCAGCCACCAGCCACCCCGTCTGTCCCTGGCACCATCACAGTACTTACCGGCTCACCCTTCCTCCCTGGCAGCCCCGAGCGCCCTGGGATCCCCGGCTCTCCCTGCAGCAAGGCAGGAGAGAAGGAGGGTGGTCAGTCCTGCACCCCTCAATGCTCACCCCAGAGCTGCAGGCAGAGCAGGAGACCCTGTGCCCTGCCATGGGGCTGAGTTCCAGCCTCAGCATCTCTTTGCTCTCGCTGACTGGCAGAGGGGATCCAAAGGGCCACAGCCTCCAGGCACCATCAGGGCTCCTGTGGCACCCCCTGGGCTCCCACTCACCTTCTCACCCTTGTCCCCATCGAGGCCACAGGCACCTTTTGTGCCTCGGTCACCCTGTGGGGATGAGGAGGGGAGTCAGAGCCCTGCTGAGCTGGTGCCCTGGCTGGGAGAGCACAGGCACACAGAGGGGCCAACCCACCTTAGGGCCTCGCATGCCCAGGGGTCCCAAGTCCCCTTTCTCTCCCCGGGCTCCAGGGATCCCATCACGGCCAGGCTGGCCCTACAGGAGAACACAGAGCATCCCTCGGGGGGTGCCCAGCTCCAGCTCCTTACCTTTTGCCCGCCAGGGCCGCGTGCCCCAGGGAAGCCAATGGAGCCCTTCTCACCTTGCTCACCCCTCGCCCCCTGCAAGCAGAAACCCAGATCAGCACAGGGCAGGAGGGAGAGCTCTGGTCATGGCACAGCCACAGCATGACCATGGTGACCAGATCTAGCAGCCCCCCTTGCTGGGGTGGCCAAGCACCATGCCAAGGTGCCCACAAGCACCAGCACACAGGGATACCCGGTCCCTCTGCCCATCACCCTGTCTGTAGCCCCCTGTGGTGTCTACCTCAGCACCCCTCGGNCCCTGCCCCAGGGAATCTGTCCTCCCCACCTGGAGGTACATCTGGGTGTCTCCCCATCCCCTGACTCCTCCCTCTGTTTCCCCCTTTACAGGGAGATCGTGGCCTAAAGGGCATGGAAGGGGAAAAAGGGGACAAGGGGGAGCAGGGCATGCCTGGAGAGAAGGTATGGAGCTGGGGGGGCTTGTGTGGAGGTGGGGGGTGCTGAGGTAGACACCACAGGGGGCTACAGACAGGGTGATGGGCAGAGGGACCGGGTATCCCTGTGTGCTGGTGCTTGTGGGCACCTTGGCATGGTGCTTGGCCACCCCAGCTCCATACCTTCTCTCCAGGCATGCCCTGCTCCCCCTTGTCCCCTTTTTCCCCTTCCATGCCCTTTAGGCCACGATCTCCCTGCAAAGGGGGAAACAGAGGGAGGAGTCAGGGGATGGGGAGACATGCAGATGTACCTCCAGGTAGGGAGGACAGATTCCCTGGGGCAGGGTCACAGGGGTCCATGGGGTGGCTGAAGGAGAGGGGACAACATGCTCTATGCAGGAAGGTTCCTTGGCAGCAATAACCCCCCCTGGTTCTTCTGGGGGGGGGCTATCCTGTGCAACTTGGGAGAGGGAGTGCAGGATCAAACCCACAGGGCTGGCAGCTGCCCTGGGCCAGAAGCAGGGCAGGCAGAGCCTGGGGGAGGGAGATGCACAGGAGAGCTCCTACCTGTCAGACAAGAGGGATGATGCAGAGGGTGACACAGACAATGGGGATGTCTCTTACCGGCTCACCCTTGCTGCCTCGTGCTCCAGCAGGCCCCTCCAGCACCATGGTATCACCCTGCACACCCAAAGGATGGGAGTGAGCAGGAGGGCCAGTGCTGATGCCCTCCCTCCTACTGACCCCCATCCTGAAGACTCACCTTGTCTCCTTTGGGCCCTGGAGCCCCAGAGTCTCCCTGAGAAGAAAGTGAGATGGTGAGATGATGCAAGGATGCACGGTGGGGTGTGGGCAGCACCTCCCTGGAGATCCCAGTCCCTGGGGGTGCATTGTTTGCCCCTCCTGGGCCCCCAACCCCCAGGGTCCTTTACCTTGTCCCCACGTTCCCCCCTGTTCCCAGGCATACCCTGTGGGAGAGAGGAGAGGGGTGTCAGGGAGGGTCCCAGCCAGGGGTGCAGCTGGGGAGGGGGGGGTTATTTACCACTGGCCCACGATCTCCTTCTGGCCCTGGGCGCCCGTCTTCACCCTGTGAGATGAAAGATATAGGAAAAGGGAGTCTGGGATGGGAGCACCCCAAGTGTCACCCCATCCTGAAGACAGATGCAGTACTGGCTCCCCATCCCCTTAGGGCTGGTACCATGGGGATTTCTTATCCCTGGTAGTGGGGACACAGGGGGTCCCCCCATGGCAGTACCTACCCGTGGCCCTGGGTCTCCACGCTCACCTCTGGCTCCTGGAAGCCCAGCTCCTGGAGCACCCTGCAAGGGGAAGGCAAGAGCTTGTCCCTGTCCTTGCTTCCCACTGCTCATCCCAGCCATGCCATGTCCCCCGCCATGCCAGGGGACACTCTGTAGATGCCCCACTGCCCTGGTTGTTCAGCACAGAGCAGGTTCCCATGTGTCATCATCAGGAGTGGTTTCAGCATTACCCAGGGGGTGGCTGCAGCAGGGACACCCCAGGATGGAAGTGGCCCCATAACACTCATGCTGTAGGGCTACCATTGTCCTACCTTGTCACCCTTCAGGCCAGAGGCTCCTTGTGTGCCCTAAAGGGAAGGAGAGGAGTGAAGAAGCCATGGGTGATGCCAGGCACCCTACAAAGCTTCCCTGGGACTCTAATAGCAGCACTTGCCCCATGCTGGAGCCCCCAGCAACACTCAGTCCTAGAGGCTGGGGCTGGGAAGGTGCAGAGTGGGTCTCCATCACCCTGCCTGAGCCATGGGGGAGCCAGGGCAGAGCCTGCACCCCTCAGGGACACTGCAGCACTGAAGCCCCATACTCACAGCTGGCCCTGGGGGTCCAGCAGGTCCTGGTGGCCCAGGGGTGCCATCTCTCCCAGGAAAGCCAAGCAAACCCTAGCAAGAAAAAACTAGTGAGCAGGCAGGGACCATGTCTGGGAGCTGGTGGGGCTAGCAGTGATCCCACTGACACTGCCTGAGGGTTTGGGGTCACCCAGACCAGCATGGATGAGTGATAGCCATAGCCTTTACCCTCTCTCCTGGGGCACCTGGAGGGCCAGGCTGCCCATTGTCCCCTCTCAGGCCAGGCTGTCCTGGTGTTCCAACAATGCCTGCTAAGCCTGGGGGTCCCGGGGGTCCTGGCAAGCCAATGTCACCCTGGAGTATGTAGAAAAAAAGGTGAGTCCCAGGGACAGAAACTCTCAGAAGGCCAAGCCAGGCCAGGCCAGGCCAGCACTTGGGCATTGGGACAAAGTGAGAGCCTGGGTGACACAGGGACAGGGGTTACCTTCAAGCCTGGAGGCCCAGTCTGTCCTGGTGGTCCCTGCACACCAACACCTGGCGATCCCTGCGTAGTGGCAGAGCACACAGTGTGTCCCCTGGCTGGCAGACACAGGGGGCTGGGGGCACTGTGCCACCTGGAGCAGCCTCACAGGGCAGGGGAACATCCCTGGGACCTGGGAAAAATTACCTTCTCCCCTTTGGCTCCGGGGGACCCCTTGGCTCCCTGCAAAGACAAGAAGACATCAGGAAGGACTGGGTAATAGGTGGTGAGGGCAAAGGTTGCTCCCCCTCACAGCATCTGCTGCCCCCAGCATCCATCTCCTGGCCTCTGTGCCTCCTACTCACATCTTCCCCAGGATCTCCTGGCTCCCCGAATCTTCCTGGCTCTCCCTAGCAGTGGGAAACGAGCAAAAAGCAGGGTTGGGAGATGATGTGCAGAGGGAGCCACTGCAGCCAGAACCCCACAGCCGTGGGCACACAGCTGGGGAGTCCAGAGTCCCCATGACTCCTTCCAAATCAGCCCCTCCAGGGCAGCACTCACCTTCTCACCCTTGGGGCCAGGCAAACCTCTGTCACCCTTGGAGCCCTACCAGGGGAAGAGTGGTGTTAGGGGAGAGGGGCAGCCACAGGGCTGGTTCACTCCCCAGAAGGCATGGAGAGGGGACAGGAGATGACAAGATTAATAAGGGGGACAAAGTTAATGGGGCCAACTCACAGGTTCTCCAAGCAGCACACCCTCCAGCAGCGCTGGCTCTCCCTGCAGCAACACAGGGGTGCTCAGACATGCCCACAGTGAACTGCTGCCCACCCTGGGGGCTTCAGCAGCCCCACCCCACACCCTGGCTCCTTACCTTCTCGCCTTTGGTACCAGGAGGGCCAGCAATGCCCTGGGATACAGGGGAAAGAGGGGCAGGTGAGAAGGGCTGCACAGGGATGCTCCTCATCCCAGCATGGGAACACAGGGAAGCTCTGCACTCACCTGCCCCGGGGGTCCAGCATCTCCTGGTTCTCCTTTGGGACCAGCAGGGCCCGAAGGTCCTGGCACACCCTGGCATAAGCAGAACAGCCCTCAGCCTTGGCTGCAAAACCCCCTGGCTGAGCCCTGCAGGGCTCCTGCTGGGAGGGGACAAGGTGAGCAGCATCATACCATCTTCCCAGGCATCCCTGCCTCGCCGTCCTTCCCCGGCACACCGTCCCTGCCCGGCACACCTGGCTTCCCACTCTCCCCCTGTGGGAGGTAAGAGTGGGGCTGAGGCATGGGGGGCAGCCCCACAGCCCCCATAAGTAGCCCTGAGCACCCAGACGGATGGCAGTGAGGTCAGACAGGTGACACACTCACCACTTGTCCTGGCAGCCCAGGGACACCCGGTGGGCCCTGTAAAGGAGACACAAGGAGAAATCAAGCATCATCCTGGGCACCAGAAAGCAGGTGGGGGGGTTGCAGATACCTACCCCTGGGCCAGGGGGCCCGGGAGGTCCAGGCAGCCCCATGCTGCCCTGGGGACCAGGCAAGCCCTGCAATGGAAACAGCCACATCAGAGAGGGGACACTGCTGCACTGCCCTGGCACAGCTGGGACCTCAGCTGCCCCCAGAGGATGGTACATGGCAGGGGGGTCAACTGGATTTGGGGGGGCTGGATGGTTTGAGAGGGGGCCAGGCAGGTGCTGACAGGAGGACATGGGTGCTCACCCGGATGCCAGAGCCAGGTTCCCCTGGATCACCCTGAGAAAAGAGAACCTGTGTCAGGCCAAACGCCCCAACCCATCCGTCACTGTGGTCACAGCCACATCCCTGCCCCTGCCACAGGGCTGATTCAAGAAAGAGACCAACCCAAAACACCCCTCCCTCCAGCCCGAAGTGTCCCAAAATGTGTTCCTCCCTCCACCTCCCAAATCTGGCAAGGCACCGCTTTCCTCTGTTAAGCTGGACGTGGTGATGGCTGTACCAGTGTCATACCTTGGTCCCAGCTGGGCCCTGGATCCCTGGTGGGCCAGTGCTGCCCTGCAGGGGACAAAGGAACATTATGTTGGGGTGGTGCTTGCTGGTGGCACAGGATGAGAGGGGACAAAGGAGCAGTGTGGTCCCAGCACTGCTAGCCCACCCCTGCTCCTAGAAGGGATGCCCACCCTGGCTGACACCCCCCTTGCATGACAGTCCCCTGCACCTGGCAAGGGGGCACTCCTTACCGGAGGTCCTGGGGGTCCTGGGTCTCCCTGGTTACCCTGAAGGGAGGAAGAGGTGGGGTCAATGCAGGGATGGGATTTCCCTGGTGGGTGCATGTTGTCCCCTGGGAGAGGAGACCCAGACAGTGCCAGTGGCTCTAGTAAGCACCCACACCAGGTGAGGACAAGCCTGGCCAGCTCCTGGCAAGACACCTGTGTCCAAGCACCCACCCAGGTAACAGAGTGGCCCTGGCTGTGTGCTGAGGACAATGTGACACAGGTGACACAGACAAGGGGTGGACACAGAGACCTACCGGGCGTCCCAGCACGCCGGGGAAGCCTGGCACACCCTGCAAAGAAACACGTCAGAGCCCTGCCTGCTCCCCAGGGATGCTCCCTGTTCCCAGTGTGTGGTACCCAACCACATGGGTGCTTACAGGGGGGAACAGGAGGTCCCCTTAAGCCCTATGGGTCTTGCATGGAGGTGAAGGAGGTGAACGTGATGTGAAGGCTCCTGCTGGTGTAGGACCACAGGACCTTTCCCCACATCCCCCCAACATGTCCCCACTCACCGGCTTCCCCTCGGGCCCGGTCAGCCCTCGCTCACCCGGCAGACCCTGGAGCAAGAGATGGGGATGAGGATGGCATCAGTGCCAGGCAGGGGTCTGGAGCCAAAGCCAGGGTAGGGGACAGTGCCAGTACTCACCGGGACACCCTCTCTACCCTTCTCGCCAGGCTCCCCGCGCTCGCCCCGCTGACCGCCCTCGCCCTGCAGTGGGGACAGGCGCAGGGTCATAAGAGAGACAGGGACATTCTCATTCCCCTCAGAGCCTGCTGACACCCAGCAGTGTCCCTGCCCAGGACTTTGCTCCATGGGGCTACCCTGCTGGCAGCAAGAGACTTACGACCGCAGACCTTATCTCCTTTGGGTCCCCGTTCGCCCTCGGCTCCTGGCTCACCCTGCGTCATGGAGAAGACAGATGCCATCAGCCCCCTCTGTCCCTCCCAGGGATGTCAGTCCTGCCACTGTCCCAGCCCAGCTCATTGCACTGTCCCCTGGTCGGTCACTTTGGCTACACTGCTCCTTTCTGCCTGGCCACGCACCTTTGCTCCTTTGGGTCCGATGGGGCCACGCTCACCCGGGAAGCCCATCAGGCTGCCCTCCACCACGTCGGCCTGCAGGCAGGGTGCAGTCAGGGCTGGCACCCAGGGGACCTCAGGGTGGTCCCCCAGAGGCACAGTCCTCCCTGAGCCCCTATGGGGGACTGGCCATGGCCATTCACCCCTGCAGGTGCAGTCTGGCACACCCTGGGGACAGTCCCCAGCAGCAGCCATCACCTACCTTGGGCCCTGCGGGCCCTGGGGGTCCTGGCAAACCGTCCCTGCCCTGGGGGGGGAAAAAACATGTCAAGCATTGAAGGGACATCAGGGCACCAAGGAGCAGAGCCACCCCTGGCACAGCCAGTCCTGGTCCCCATAGGGCATCCCCCTGCTCCACAGAGAGACCCCATCCCCCGGAGGGGTACACAGCACAAGGGGGACAGGGGGACCGTGTCCCCATCCCAGCTCACCTGCTCACCTTTCTCACCCCGGTCACCCTGGGGAAACAACACGGTGTCTGTCATAAGGCTGTCCCCCAGGACCCCCAGCCCTCACCCCAAGACCCCCCCACACACTCACCTTCTCGCCAGGCCGCCCAGTCTCTCCCAGCTCCCCAGCCCGGCCTGGTACCCCAGGGATTCCCGGTTTGCCAGGCTCCCCTGGCTGCCCAGGCAGCCCCTCAGGACCCCGCTCACCCACAGCACGGCCCATGGGGCCCTGGGGGCCGGGGGCACCTGGGTCCCCCTTGTCACCTTTGGGTCCTCGCTCGCCAGGGAAGCCTAAGGAGCCCTGCGAAACGTGACACGGTGCTGCAGAGCCAGCCCTGTGCTGGGGGATGTCAGCTCACCATGAGCATCCCAGGGCTGAGCTGGCCACATGATCCCTCCAGCCAGCCCGGGTATGGGGAGGGGGACATGTGTCAGGGCACAGCACGGAGCTCAGCTCTGCTCACCTCTCGGCCTGGAGGTCCCCTCTCTCCCGGCTCCCCCCGGCTGCCCTTCTGTCCCCGCAGCCGCTCGGACACTGGCAGAAAAGAGTCTGAGCTCCCATCGTAGGCACCTGTGAGCTCCTTCAGAGATGAAATCTGGGTGCCAGGGAAGAGCCACAAGTCAAGGGGTCAGTGCAATCCAGCCACAGCAGCATCCCACGGCCCTGGTCTCCCATCACGCCCCATGTCACCCCCTCCTGCTGTCATGTGTCAGGAACAGCCCCCAACCCCACAGCTGGGGGACTACGTACCTTAATGCCAAGTGCTTCTAAGCTACGTTCAATGTTCTGCAACAAAAAACATTAAAAACAAAGTGGGTGTTGGCCTGCTCCCACCATGGAGGCTGTGGAGGATCCTCCATCCTCCAGGGCTGACATCCCAGCCCAGCAGGTTGGGTGGGACTCACCACTGCAGTCCCAGGGTCTCCGCGTGCTCCAGGGTTGCCAGGTCGCCCCTAGGTTTGCAGAGAAAGAGGGAATGAGAAGACCTGTAGTGGTGTGGTGGGTGATGGGAGCAGTGCTGATGCTGCTTTCAGGAAGTTTCAGAGTTAACACTGCTGGTGCTGCCTGGGCAGGGGCTGTGGTTGCCACCACCCAGCTCCCCAGGCACAGTGCTGGGTACTCACTGGCTCCCCTCGCAGTCCAGGCTCCCCCGGGTCTCCCTGAAACACAGCAAGGGTGTCAAGGGGGGCAGATCCAGTCTGCCTGGCACCCAATTCCAGAACCAATGTCCAGCCTTGCCAGCCTGGCAGCAGGGAGTCCCACCAAGGACTCACCACCTCTGGCACAGGGTCCTCCAGACCTTTGCCTTGAGGGTTCTTGGGGGCAGGAGCACACCTACCTTTGGTCCAGCCACACCACGGAGACCTGGTGAGCCCTGGAAGACATGGAGGGGGGACAATGGCACCTGGCACCCACAGGCATGAGGCAGTGTTCTGAGGGAGCTGTGGGCAGGTGCTGGGTGGCACCGTGGGCTTGGGGACTACTCACCTGGCCTGGGGGGCCAACCTGCCCTGGGACGCCAGGGAGGCCAGGGGGGCCAAGGGGACCTGGCAGACCTCTGTCCCCCCGCTCACCCTTGGCACCACTGTGGCCCTGCCAAGAGAGCAGTGTCACCCCCAGTACCTGGGTGCCCAGGTCTGTCCCTGGGAGGGGCATGTACCCATCACCATGCTCCTCTGTGGGGAGGTTCTCACCTCTCTGCCAGGGGGTCCTGTGTCACCCTTGTCTCCCTAACCAGGAGGGAAAGGAATGAGAGGGATGCTGTTCCATCCACATGCCCCAAAATAATGCTCCAGGACCCAGGCAGGGAGGAGCCATCAGGTGTGTGGGGACCAGGCAGGGATCATGCAGGGACCACCCAAGACTCTACTCCTTACCTTTCTCCCATCCTCTCCTGGTGTCCCATCTTCTCCCTGGGGACACAGCCTGACAGTCAGTGCCCAACTCGACCACCCCAGCACAGGCACCACATGGGATGGGGACCAGTGCCAGGGACATGGCTCAGAGCACAGGGGCTCTCTGCCACATTTCCCTCTTGCCTTTATGATGTGCTGAGGTCACCAGCCCTCAGCACCCCAGAGCCAAGCCCAGCTCCCCCTTACTCACATTCTTGCCATTGAGCCCAGGTTTTCCATCATCTCCAGGTTTTCCCTGGGAAGAAGCAGAGGCAGTGACAGAGCCCCCCAGAGCTCCCCCCATCACAGAGCCCCCCAGCAGCCAGAGGTCCCTGGGCCCCACTGCAGTCCAAGGGTGCCAGGAAGGGGAAGGTGGGCACAGGACAAGCCCTGGCATATGGAACTGTGTGAGACTGACTGCAGAGGACATGGGACAGCATGTGTCCCCAGGGCACAGGGCAGATGATACTTACAGGGGCGCCAGGTGGTCCCAGGGGGCCCACAGGGCCAGGCAGTCCCTGCTCTCCACGCAGCCCAGGCAGCCCCTGTGGGGAAAGGAGATGGAGGGAGCACAGGGCTGCAGGGCACCCAGACAGCTCTGGGAGGAGGGGGTGAGACAGGGACAGCAGCACCCTGCTGGGGACCAGGAATGGTCCCATTGTGCCACCCTGGACCAAAGGGCAGGATGCCAGTCCCTTGCAAGTACAGTGTCCCCAGCAGGAGCACAACCCAAACCCACCCTCTCCAGAGGTACTTACATCCCGTCCAGGGTCCCCCTGCTTCCCTGGATCCCCCTGCAAACAAGGAGGATGTGAGGGCAGGGACACCACTGCCCTGCCATGGGCCCCCCATGAGCATCCCCCAGAGGGTGTCTGGAGGAACAGTTCCTCCTGCTCCATCACCTCTCTGTCCTGCAGCCCCCACCCGCAGTGCCTGGGGGCAGTCGTGCCCCCCACCCTGGACCATGCTCACCCGCAGCCCAGTGGGACCTGGGGGCCCAGGTTTGCCTTCCAGCCCATTGCGGCCATCCAGCCCCGGGGGGCCACGGTCCCCCTGTAAGACAGCAGGGACAGGAGATTGGAGCTATGGGACAGGACAGGGGTGCCATGGGGTAGACCCCACCCTGTAGCCCCCTCACCTTCTCTCCCGGCAGGCCTCGGTCTCCGGGGTCACCCTGTGGGGTGAGAAGAGAAGTGAATGTGAGGGAGCCAAGCAGGGCACAGACCCCTCACTTAGACCCCTGTGGGGAAGGGGGCACTCACCCGTGCACCGGGGGGACCACGGGGACCCTCCACGCCCTGGCAAGAGAGAGACACCCTCAGCAGAGGGGCAATGGATGGGAAGGAGGGGGTCCTGGGAGTTCCACACACCCACACCAGGACCCCCAGCTTTCCCACAGAACATCATCCCCCTTGCTGTCTTGCCACCTCCTACACCAGGGACCTGGCACCTACCCTCTCTCCAGGCAGTCCAGGGGAGCCAGCGTCGCCCCGGGCCCCCTTCGCACCGTCCTCACCGGGGTCCCCAGGGTCCCCCTGCCAGGGAAGGGCACTGCAGTTAGAGGGCACTGCCCCAGGGCCAGCACAAATGCCTGTGCTGAGCCAGTGCCAGAGCCCACGCTGAGCACCTCTGCCTATGCTGTGTAGTTTAAGGGTGGGATAATAGCAAAGGTCTCAAAATACAGCCATGGGTTAAAAAAAGGAGGCTGCTGGGCTCATGGTTGGCCTGATAGCTGTTGGGAAGATACTTATTAGGAAGAAATTCTCTCCTTTGGAGGTAGTGAGAGGCTGGAACATGTTGTCCAGAGAAGCTGTGTCTGCCCCCTCCTTGGAAGAGTTCAAGGACAGGTTGGATGGGGCTTTGAGCAACCTGGTCTAGTGGGGAGGTGTCCCTAATCATGGCAGGGCATAGAACCAGATGATACTTAAAATCCCTTCCAACCCAAACCAATTCTACCAATCTATGATAGTGGTTGCAGAAAAAAATGCAACATGCAGCACTGCTGAGCCAGGAGGCAGCTGCACCATGGCTGGGACCAGGATGCCATCCAGCACAAAGCACTGGCCAAAACTTCTCCGAGCCTGAGCTGGCATGTAAAAGCAGAACACCCAGAGATGAGTTACTGCTGTGGGATCTCTGTGGGGCTGGTGAGCTTCGAAAACCTCATCCCTACAGGGACATTCTATCCCGGTACCCTTCTCCTGGCACTGGGTGAGAACATCATTCCAGGTATCCCTTAGATCCCATGTAACCCCCAGATCCCACATGGCTGTGAGACATGGTGCACATCAGCTCCACAGGGCAGGGGCTGATTTGGGCAAGGAGAACCCCAGTGCACAGGCAGAGCCCAGTGTGGGACAGCACAGGGCACCTCATCACCAGCATCCCAGGGGACACACTCGTTACCTTCTCACCCTTCTCCCCTGCTCCTCCAAGCCCCACATCAACCTATGGGGCAAAGAGGGGGTGTCAGAGCACACGGGGCCAGGCACCAGCCTGTGGGTAAGGAGAGGGGTGGGGACAGAGCTTACAGTTCTTCCTGGGGGTCCAGGAGGCCCCTAAAAGAAATGTGAGGGAAGCATGTTAAGAGGAGCTGGCACTGCCCTGAGGACAGGGCTGTCCCCGGGGTGGGGGACAGGCAGATGTCCCCCTGTCACTCACCGGCTCCCCACGGTCACCCTTGCTCCCTGGTGCTCCTGGGTTGCCCTATGGAAAAGAACAGGGTGAGGGGAGGAGAGGATGTGGGACGTGGGGGGGGATGGGTACCCCTGGGGTAAGGGTGGCTGTGGGTCAATGGGGTGCGTGGGGTGGTGGGTGCCCACAGGGCAGGGGGTGCACACGAGGTGGTACTCACATTCCTGCCTTCGGGACCCGGGTCCCCTGAGTCACCCTTCTCTCCAGGGGGCCCACGGTAACCGGGGAGGCCCTGGGAGGGAGCAGAGTGAGAGTGCACTTTACTGGGTCACCCCAAGGCCATTGGGCATCTCACCCACCCCAGTGTGCCCACCAGCCCTGTGCTTACCCGGGGACCCCTGTCTCCAGGTTTGCCAGGCAGACCCACTTCACCCTGTGGGGAGAGAAGGGGTGAGTTGGGGGTGGTGGGGAGAGGGGCAGTGGTCCCATGGGTCTGCACTTACCGGGGTGCCTTCATCACCCTTCTCTCCACGCTCTCCCTGCAGCACAGGTCAGCAGGCACCAGCCAGGGGGAGAAAAGCACAAGTCACCAGTATCCCTCTGCTCCTTCCAGCCCCCCCCACCTCCCTGGGGACACAGTGTCCCTCAGCCCCCAGTCCCACAGCTCCCTTCACCCCACGATACCTCCTTGCCTCGCAGCCCGATCTGCCCCGGGGCACCCGCTCGGCCCGGCTCCCCCTTCTCCCCTGGCTCCCCTGGATCACCCTGGGCAGGGGGGAAGGGGCAGCAGATCAGGGGAGTGTCTGGGGAGCATGGGGCTGAAGGGGCTCAGCACCAGCAACCTTCACTCCCTGGAGTGGCACTTGCAGCACCTCTGAAGGGACAGCCCCTCCAGAGCCTGGACAGAAGGATGGACAGACAGATGGAGGAGTGATGCTTCCTGCAGTGACATTACCTTTGGGCCAGTCCTGCCTGTGAGGCCAACAATACCCTGTTTGTTGGAAAAGGAGAGTACATGTCACTGGGGGCTAGGGTGGCCTCATGCTGACAGAGGGTCCATGGCTGTGAACTAATGTCCCCAGAGCAGACCCAGGAAGCCACCCAGCCCCTGGGGTGCACCCAAACTCACACGATCGCCCTGCTCGCCTTTGGGGCCAGCTGGCCCTGGGATGCTCAGTCCAGGGTCACCCTAGAAACAAAGGGATGCAGCTTGGAGCAATGGCAGAGGCACCACAAGCCTGAGGGGGGCTGTGCCATGCCCCCTGTGACCCCTGTCCCCAGGTAGTACTCACACGGGCACCTTTATCTCCTACATCACCCTTGGGGCCAGGAGGTCCTTCTGGTCCTGGGAAACCTCTGTCACCCTGAAGTGGACAAAATGGCACAATCAACCTCCCTTCTCCCCACTGCAGCTGGGGACAGCCAGGCCTGGGGACCATCACAGACATCCCCTTGCCCAGCTGTGCCATCTCTCAGCTCACAGCCATGCCCAGGGATTCCTGTGCAGGGCCAGGGTTACCTTCTCTCCAACACCGACCACACTGGGAGCCTGGGGGGAAGAAGCAGAGGGGACCATGCTGGGTGCCTCCCACAGCTCCCTGTCCTGGGGCTGGGGCAGGCAGAGGTGGAGGCACTGGGCAGCATCACTTACCGGCTTGCCAGGTGCTCCTGGTTCACCCTGCAGAGAGATGGGTGTCATTGCCAGCCCCTTCCCTGGCAGCTCCTCACCACCCCACCAGCTCCCCACTTCACCCTCACCTTTTCTCCCCGGGGGCCAGCTGGACCTGGAGCTCCCTGTGGGTGAGAAAAGAGGCCTCAGGGGGATGGTGGTGCCTGGGGACATGCACCTGGGCATGGCAGCCCCCTGTTCCTGGGGTGCTGGGTCCACAGCACCACAGCCACTGCCCCACTCACCTCTCTGCCTGATGGCCCTGGGCGTCCTGGGGCTCCAGCCTCGCCCTGCAGGAGGGGGGGAAGAGGAAGGTGTCAGGGGCATCTCCCACCGTGCCAGGGTGGCTGCTCCAGGACAAGGTAGGCATTGCTCTGGCATGGCTACAGCTGTCCCAGTCCACCTACCTTCTCACCCTCAGGGCCCGGCACACCTCGGTCCCCCTGCAGAGTGAAGCAGAGAAGGGTTTCAGGAGCCTTCCTCCCTCCACAGAGCCCTTCAGAGCCTGGCCCCAAATCCCATATGAGACCATAGGGCTCTGACAGTAACCCCCAAACAGAGCAACCCTGTGGCAGCAGGGGCACCAGGATCTTCAGATGCTGCCAAATGGCACGGTCCTGCTCTGAAGCCATCTCACCTTCTCGCCCATCTCTCCCAGCTCGCCTGGTGCCCCACGGTCTCCCTGGCACAGGAGGAAAATGGGGTCAGAGACAGCAGAACCCACAGGGACCCAGTGTGCCCCCCACGCCCCTTTTCTCCCCACTGATGGCAGGGTGAGAGTATCCCTTCAGTCCCCACACCACTCACTTTCCGGCCCTGCTCGCCTGGTGGTCCCCGAGGCCCCTGCAAAGGAGGACAGAGAAGATGTCACCTCCAACATGGCAGGGCAAGCACCCAGTCTGGAGAGAGTGAGAGTCCCCCAGGGTGCCATCAGGGCTTGGCTTGGGGTGATGCAGACTCCTGCCCTCCTTAGTATCTTTTGGGAAACTCACCCGGTCTCCTGGATCCCCAGGGTGGCCGGGTGGCCCTGGGAAACCTTCTTTGCTGTCACCCTAGGAAATGTGACAGCCATGCCAGTGAGGTGGGGATGCCCATGAGATGGAGACAGGTATCCCTGCCGGAGAGCAGTGCAAGGTCCGGCCTGAGCCTGGAGCATCCCCACCACTCTCTTACCTTCTCTCCCTTCAGTCCAGGGGGTCCAGCAGGTCCCCGAGACCCAGGGTCCCCAGGCAGGCCCTGCAAGAGAGCACAGCTCAGTCCTGGGGACACATGGCCACTGCAGCCCTGCTCCCCTCCGCCATCCCCACTGGTCCAGTGGCCAAACTCACCGGTGGACCAGGCTCCCCTCGCACAGCCCCATCCACCAGTCCTGGGGGTCCCTGCAGAGAAAAGGGTCAGCTCTTTTGTGATGGCCCTGGGGGTCTCAGTCCTTCCCAGCACCCTGGGGCGCTACAGTGCCCACAGACACCTATGAGACCCTTATCCAGGAGGATAGAGGAGCCAGGGTAATGCAGAGCCACTCACCCTCTCTCCTCGGTCACCTTTCTCCCCCTGCAAGAGCAAAAAATAACAGGTTAAAGGCAGATCTGCACTTTCCACATACCCTCTTGAATGCAGGCTGGATGAAGCCCATCATCAGTGATATCAGGGCACATACATGCCATGTGTCTCTCCCCACACTGACTGGTGTCAGCAACAGCTCACACATGTGTATGTGTGCATGGGCACAGCTGGCAGGGAAAACAGCTGGTGGGGACAGCAGCCCATGAGTGGGATCAGGAGCATTGCATGAGAGACTAACTTCAAGCTGCTGTCTGCCCCTCTGTCTGTCTGTCCACATGTTCCCCCAAGCTGTTGCCATGCAGCATCAGACAGAAAGTACCTTGACAAACTCTCCTGGAGGTCCTGGTGGCCCCACAGGTCCAAGTGGACCAGGGGGACCTGGATCACCAAAGGGCCCCCTTGGGCCAGGGGTCCCAGGGAGGCCAGGGCTGCCCTAGAGGACAGAGATGCTCTGTTAGCTGGAGCTGTGTCATGGCTGGGGGTGTTCACAGAGAGCCCCCAGCATCGCCACCCCCAAACATACCGGTGTGCCTGGCTCCCCTTTCCTGCCCGGCAGCCCCTGCTCTCCATCCACAATCACCCTGGGCTCTCCCTGAATGAGGAGGGGGAGGAAAAATTAGTGTCCCCATGTGCCCTGTTGTGTCCCCCACTTCAGGATGGGGCCTGCAGAGCCACTTGTGAGGCCAGGGGCCTGGCGGGAAGATGGGGGGACCCTGGGGTCACCCAGACACCAAGTACCAGGAGTGCCAGGGGCTGTGATGTGCCCACTGGGGTCCTTACTGCTCCCCAGGAACACCCACAGGGCAGCCCTGTGCCCATCACCTACCGGCTCGCCTTTCTCCCCCTTTGGGCCAGAAAGCCCCATCTGGCCCCGAGGACCCTGGAACAAAATACAAGAGTGAAGGGAGAGTCTGGATGAGGAGTGGGGCTGGGAAGGGGTGGGGCTATACTCACAGGATCCCCTCGGGGCCCAGGAATGCCCTGGAAAACAACAACAGCTCAGGAGGTGAATATGTCCCTGCCAGCCAGGAGAGCAGGAATAGATGGGATGGGATTGTGGATGGGATGGGATGGAATAGATGGGATGGGATGGGATGGGACAGGGGCTCTAGCCAAGGCAGGGATGGACACTTGGCCTGGGATGCACACCCTGGGGACAGCAGTGACACTGCTAAATATGGAGGACCCCCCCAGCACAGACAAAGGGTGGGCAAAGCTCAGGAGCAGGCAGGGCAATGGGAAAAGCCCAGCAGGCAACAGCAAACTCAGGAGGACACCTCCACTCACTGGCTGGCCAGGTGATCCAGGGTTCCCAGGACGGCCAGGACTTCCGGGTGTCCCATCAGTTCCAGGGAATCCCTGCAGGGGACAGGAGCATCATGCCAGCACCCAGCACACCCCGGCACTGTAAGCCCAGGACAGCTCAATGGCAGAGATGGGTCCTGAGGTGCCTTTCCCCCATGTGTTAAGTTGGGGTGAGAGGGACAAGCGGGGGTCTGGACCAGGACTCTCCAGTGGGATCCCCCCCATCAGTCTAGGTGAGGAGGAATGAGGGCCAGAGAGAGAGGCACCTGTGTGGCTGTGTCCCTGTGCTCAGGGACCATGGGATGTGTGGGTGAGGTGCTGGAAGTACTCACCCTGTCCCCCTTCTTGCCCGGCTGCTCGACGCTCTCTCCTGGCTGACCCCGTGGCCCCGGGGGTCCCGGAGGGCCAGGCAGCCCATGGCGGCCCTGGAGAGACAGCAGAGAGGAGGGACTGGGTGGCAGGGAGTGGCTAATGGGTGTTCCCCATTTGCCTCAGCAGCAAGGGCTGGACAAGTCCCTGCCCTACACCCACTGGCTAGCAGGAAAAAGGGACATGGGAACAGAGGGACACAGCGACCCTATAGCTGCCCCCTGCAAGGGAGCTGATCCCCATCAGGACATTACCGGCTGTCCAGGGGGTCCTGGGTGCCCCACACGTCCTTGTGGTCCCTGCAGAGACATAGCCAGTGATCATCCCCTTCAGCCTGGCATCAGCAGGGTCTGAGGAGATGCAGCCCATCCGTCAGAGCCACCATGTGGAGGAGGGGGTGGGGGGGACACCGAAACACTCACCATCTCACCACGGTCCCCCTTCTCACCCTGCAAAGGGACAGAGGGAATGGGTTAGAGGCTCTACCCTCATTCTTGTCTCCCCACTACACTGGTGCCATGAGCAAGCCTGGGGGTCCCTAAGCCCCAGTGGCACAGCATGGCATGGCACAACATGGCATGGGGATGCTCACCCTGGGGCACTGCATAGTGCAGGGCTTCGGCCTTGGCTCTGGCTCTGGCTGGCAAGACAAGGTAAGCCCATGTGAACCCAGGGGTAGGAGAAGCCTCCAGCCCCTTGCAGGGCTGGTTCCCACACCCAGGGCACCAGACCCCTTACCTTGGTGGAGATGATGGTGCAGAGGTCATCAGTGAGGTCTTCCTCCAGCTCTGACAAGGTGCCACCACTGTGGTAGAGGTACCGTGGGTCCTCGCCAGTGACCACACGCCGGAGCTGCTCGCGGTCTGCCCCTTCCAAGCCCACTGCCAGCACCTGGACCCCTGGGACAGGAGCACCCTCAGCACCCCACAGGATGCAGCCCCCTCCCTGCACACCCTGCTAGGACCCCCTCCATCCTCACCCTCAGCCTTGACATCCCTGGCTGGAGCGATAGCATCATCCCCGGAGGGGCTGTCAGCCAGGACCACCAGCACCGCCGGCACAGCAGGTCGGCGCCCCGCACCAGGGTTCAGCAGGTAGTTCTTGGCGAAGGTGATGGCTGCCCCTGGGGAAGGACAAGGAGGAAGAGGGCAGTCAGCAGGGTCACAGCAGCCACTGCCCAGCTCCCGGTGCAGCCCCTCACCGATGGCGTTGCCGCTGGGCTCCTCGTAGCGCATGGTGCGGATCTGCTGCAGCACAGCCTGCAGGTCACTGGAGCGGTTGAGGAGCAGCCAGGGCAGGCTGCGGTAGCTGTACGTGGCCAGAGCCACCTGCCAGGACACGGGGGACCAGTGGGCACCACAGCCCCCCCCGTGTCCTCCGAGCCCCCCATTGCCGCAGCAGACCCTACCTGGGTGCCCTCGGGGCCCAGGCGGCCCAGGGCGGACACGGTGTTGGAGAGGAGGGTGCGGACGGCATCAGCTCCCGCGGAGCTGTCACGGGTGCCGTGCACCAGGAAGACGATGTCACCGCGGGCGTCCCTGCAGACTGCAGGGAAGGGGTGAAGCCACCACCAGAGTGGAGACAAGCCCAGCCCATCCCTCCAGTGTCCCCACCATACCTGTGCGCTCGCTGACAGAGGTCTCAGCACCCGGTGTGCTCCCCAGGAGTGGGCGGAGGGTGAAGGTGTAGCGCTGCCCCAGGCGCAGCCCAGAGACCTGCAGGGAGCTGGCGGTGCTGGGCAGCGTCCGCCCTGTCTCGCCCCCCGCTGTCACCCAGGAGACAAAGTCAGGGGGGCCAGAGAGCCCCTGTGGGGACAGAGACCCCCATTCCGGGACCACCCGTCCCAGTGCCACCCACCCATCTCACCTGCAGGGGGGTTCCAGGAGAAGACGTACCCAGAGGCGCCAGGGACAAGCGACCAGGTGAGCGTCACCGAGTCTCTCTGCACCTCTGTCACCCGCAGGCTGGTGACATGGGCTCGGGTGGCTGCCGAGGAGGGAAGGTTGTCCTGACCCCATCCCATTCCCGCCTCCCCACCCGTCACTCCCCAGCCCAAGACTGGGACAGCCCAGTCCCTGTGTGCTTCTTTGGGCTTCAGCCCTGCCCCTGGGATCCGATGTCCCCTTGGCCACACAGAGTCCCTTACCAGTGACAGCGGTGACAGTGGCCGGCTTGCTCTCCCGGCTACCAGCCAGGCTGGTGATGCTGATGTGGTAGCGCCGTCCCGGCTCCAGACCCCCCAGGTCGTAGGAGTTGGCAGAGGCTGGGAGCTGCTGGCTGTGCTGGGGACCCCCTGCCCAGGAGGAGAGAGGGGTAAGGGTGTGTGGGGTGGGGGCTGCTGAGGACACAGGGCAGGCAGCCGGCCATGCTCACCCTCAGCCAGGCGCCAAATCAGCCGGTACCCAGCACTGCCGGCAGCCGGCACCCAGGCCAGACGCAGGCGGTGCTCTGAAGCCTCTGTCACCTGGAAGCCGCTGACGGGGGGCAGAGGGGCTGCCTCTGCTGTGGGGCAGAGAGACAGTGTCAGGGGCAGGGGCTCCCAACGTTACTCTGAGGTGTTGTCCTCCACCCCAGCACTCACGAGTGGTGACAACGATGGAGACGGGATTGCCCTCCCTGTTGCCGATGAGCGCTGTCACCTTCACAGTGTAGGTGACACCTCCCTCCAGATCAGGGATGTCGAAGGAGCTGATGTGGCCGGGAACCTGCCGGCTGTTCTCTGAGCCACCTGTCAAAGACTGTGGTGTCAGCCCCCAACCTCACTGTCTCTGCAGCCCATCCCCATCTCTTTCCCACGGTACCGTCCCTGCGGCTCCACACCACGCGGTAGGCAGTGGCTCCTGGCACACCAACCCAGGTGACACGGGCAATGTTGTTCCTGGATGCTTGCACCTCCAGCTGGGATACTGTCCCCACCTGCTCGGGCACTGTGACACCAAAAGGGCCACTGTCACCCGTGCTCACAGCAGGTGGCACCAGCCAACACTGACAGGTGGGGGGACATCTCACCTATCCGCCCCGTGGCAGTGACAGGGCTGCCCTCACGGCCCTCCACAATGGCTGAGACTCCAATAGTGTAGAGGATGCCAGCACGCAGCCCCTCGATGGTGAAGGCAGTGGGGTTGGCAGGGAGAAAACGGGATTGCTGCAGACCTAGGAGAGACAGCCAGCATGGGAAGGGCTCTGGCATTGCTGCCACAGCATCCCACTGTCCCCACACTCACCGTCACTGCCTCTCCATGTCAGCAGGTAGCCCCCAGCACCTGGCAGCCCTCTCCAGGTGACCCGCAGCTGGCTGGGACCGGCCTCTGTCACCCGCAGCTCTGAGATGCTGCCCACCACTGGGTATTCTGCACCACCCCACAGCACAACAGCGTCACCCCAGGGTGCTCAGAGGGACCCCCTGGCCACCCCAGCACCCTGAGGGCTTGTGAAGGGATAGAGGACAGATACATGCCAGGGTGGAAAACACAGTATTGTGACTCCCAGTGCCAAATCCCGATGTGGACTTACTGAGGCGGAGGGTGAGCGTGGCAGCACTGCCCTCCCGGCCACCCACAAGAGCCGAGACGCGCACCAGGTAGGTGATGCCCTCCCGGAGGTCACTCAGTTCCATCCCCGTCTGGCTGCCCGGGATACGCCTCATCCTCTCCGTGCCGTCTGCCAGGAGCAGGGCATCTGTGAACCCTCAGTGCCATCTGGCTGGGGTCCCCTGTAGTGCCACCCATGCCCACAGGCTCACCCTGGTTGTTGCGCACCACTACTTTGTACTCCGTGGCACCGGGCACGCCGGTCCAGCCCAGCCGCACCCGCCTGCCCAACTCCTCAACAAGCCGCAGGTCCGACACAGCACCCACAGGCATGTCCACACCTGTGAGGAGATAAGGTGAGGCAAGGCAGGACTTGCACAACCCAGACAGCATGGCCCCCATCCTCACCCTGGGCCATGGCCAGAGAGCTGCAGGTCTCATAGCCAAGGGGGTCACCAGGGTGAGCAATGCCATGCAGGACATTCCTCCATCTCCATGGTTTAGAAAGTTGGAAGACAACCCAGGGGACCCATGGCAGTCACTCACCTGTCTGGAAAGTGGTGACAGGGGTGGCCACCTCCCTACCATCGTAGAGTGTGTAGAGGGTGATGCGGTACTCAGTGCCTGGCTGCAGCCCTGTTAGCTGGTAGGTGTTGGCACTGCTGGGGAGTGACACTGTCCTGGGGGGCTCTGGTCCTGCTGGGAGTGGAGAGTCACTACTGTCTGCAGGCATAAGGGTGTATGGGGGACACTAGGTGCCTCAAGCCCACCTGTGGCTCTCTTCCACTCCAGACGGTAGCCACGGGCATCACGGGTGCTGGTCCAGAGCACCTGGATGGATGTGGGGCCCAGGATGTTTGTCTGAAGTGTCTGCTCCCCACCTGCCTCTACAAGAGGGATACCATGGACCAGGCTGCCCTTACCACTCTGCCACCAGTAACCTTCCCCGGCATGTCCCCAGCCACCTGCTCACGGTAGGATGGGGAGCAACACCATGGCATGGGGCCACGGGTGCTGGTCCCCACCCCATCCTGTAGTGATGGCACTGGGGGCAGAGCCAGTGGGATGTCATCACCCGTACCTGCCACCTACCCGTCCTCTGCCGGATGGTGGCAGTGGACCCCTCCAGCTGCCCGAAGAGCGGGGCCACCGTCACCACATAGTCAGTGTTGGGCTGCAGCCCCCCCAGTGCATGCGACGTCTGCCCAGCATCCAGGTCCACTCTGTGCCTGTCCTGCCCTGCAAGACACAGAGCAGCAGTCCCTTGGGGGGTCTGGGTAGGGGGTGCTACCATCTCCCTCCTGCTCCTCCTCCCTGGGGCCAACAGCAGAAGGGGCACAAGCTTTGGGATGGGCACCTACCTGTGAGGGTGGCCCAGGAGAGCCGGTAGCCGGTGGCACCACTGACAGGCTGCCAGGCCAGCAGCATGCTCTGTGCTGAGACGTTCTGGACAGCCAGGTGCTGCATGCCCACTGGGCGCCCTGTGGGTAAGAGGTACCCATCGCATCCCCCATGGGAGACCAGACCAGGGGATAGCAGGAAGCACCTTTGCCTGCAAGCAGCGCCTGCTCCAGGGGCTGGGGTAAAGCCCCCTTGCCCCTGTTCATGGATGCTGAATGGTGCAGAGTCACCAAGTGCAGCCCATACTCAGGCAGCTCCTTCAAACACCTCAGCTCCAGCAAACTGGAGCTCAGAACCTTCCTCTTAATGCCTTAAATACTTTCTGTGGGTAAAGGCTGCCTGGGGCAGTGGAAGGAATTGGTTTGCCAAAATTTGAGGGTTGTAAAGGTGTTGCCCCAGGGCCTCACCCCCGCTCCAACCCAGCGATGCCTTCCACCACGCTCACGGAAACCGCTCTTTCCTCCCAAAGAGTGTGGTGCTGGGATTTATTTAAAAAAAAACCCACTGCATTTTTTCAGTCCACATTTTTCCATCACGTGGGGAAAGCTCCAGCGGAAACACTCCCAGAAGGCTGTGAAGAAGCTGGGAGACCACACAGCACTGGATACCCTCTGGAAGCACCTTCTGGGGCTCAGAGCATTGCCTTGTAGCTGTGCTCACCCACATCCCCATCCCGGCCCCACTAGGCAGCAGTGGGGCAGGCAGTGGGGTATGGAGAGGTGTCCCTGTGCTGGGATCTCACCCCTGTCCCCAGCTGTGCCCATGCCCAGGTACAGTGCTCACGTGTCCGAGTGGTGAGGGTGGCAGGGATGGACGGCTGTTGCGTGGATCGGGGTCTGAGTGTCACCACGTACTCAGTGTCAGGGTGCAGGTTGCTGAGCGTGGCCGACTGCGCACTGGCCCCCAGGATCTTCTCCTCCCCCTGGGCCACTCCTTGGGGGACAGGGGGGAGAAGGGGAAGCAGAGGGGTGGGAGTGAGTGTGAATCACATCAGGCCCGGCAGAGAAGGGGTGTCCGTGGGCCAGCACCCTGCCCCGGGGATGCCAGGCAGTGCCAGGGGTGGGGAGCACTGGGAGAGGCTGGGATGTCGGCCAGGAAAGGGGCACCCACCGGCGCGCCTGGGGCCAGGGAGGGGCTGCCAGGTGCACGGCTCCAGCCCAGCTCCTGGCTGGGATGGGGGTCTGCCGCCCAGCTCCAAGAGCAGCAACCATGGGGGCACACGCACGCCTGCACTCCCAGCCCCAGGCTGAGGGGCACATCGGCCCCCAGCCATAGCGAGCACCCGAGCACACACCCTGAGCCCCACGCACCAACGCTCCTACGTGCAGAACACACACGCCGCCTCTGCACACACACGCGCCCCACAGCCCACGCACGATCGGCGGTCGCCGCGGTGAGGGTAGCCACGCACACACCACGGGGCTCTCGGCGTGCACCCTGCGTGCACCCCACCATGCAAGCCCCTGCCACCACCAGCCCATGGGGCTGCACAGAGGCCTCCGGGAAGGACACTCTGCTTGCAGGGAGCGCTCCCTCACCTTGCACAGTGTAGCTGAGGCTGTAGCCCTGGGGCGGTTCGGGGCCAGGCTGCCAGGCCAGCCGCAGGAAGGTGGGTCCTGTTTCCACCACACGGAAATCCAGCACAGAGCCGGCACGGCTCTCTGGAGGCACACAGAGGCAGGAATGAGCCCCCAGTCCCTGCCCGTGTCCCCGTCCCCACGGGCACAGACACTCACGGGTGCGCGCTCGGCTGGACGCCGACTCGCCGATGCTGTTGGCGTACTGTGCGGTGACAGTGACCAGGTACTCTGTCCCCGTGCGCAGCCCCCGCAGCACAGCGCTGGTCTCCTTCGGCCCCAGGCTCACCTGGGCAGGGACAGTGTCATCCGTGCGCTGTCCCCCAGGCCACGCATGGAGCCACCAGGGACACTGAGCAGGCGAGGGGCAGCACTCACCTCCCGCCTCTCCGCCACGATCGGCTGTCCCAGCCCTGTCAGTGGCACGTGCTGCACCCGGTAGCCGGTGACAGGGCCACTGGCCGCCGCCCAGCGGATCCGCAGCTGGTCGAGGCCCCGCTCCAGGATCTCCAGGTTGGAAGGGCCAGGATGGCTTGGCCCATCTGAAGAGGAGCACAGACACCATCAGTTCCAGGGTGTGTGAGACAGCAGAGAGAGCTTGCCAGGGTGGCACAGCCATGTGCCTAGTGGAATGGGATGGGCAGGAGGGCATTTTGGGGAGGAGGGGTGCTAAAGGTAAACCTGCACACCACAGGGTGGAGGGTCGGGGCCCATACCCAGCAGGCGCAGGGTGCCCCCCACGCTTGTGCACACCCTGCGTGTCATCAGTGGCACCAGTGTCCCCAGCAGCTTGAAGTCACCAACATAGAAGAAGAAGGACTCAGTCGGTGTTGAGGCCACGCGTATCAGCTCCTTGTGGTCTGCATTCTTGACCCCTGGCAGGGATGGAGATGACAGGTGAGAGCAGGGACCTTGAACCCAACAGGAGCCCTGCTCATCCAGCATCAAAATCTCACTCACCCACAGAGAAGATTTTGATGCCCTGGTTCTTAAGCTTTGCTGCTGGCCCCTCAGCATCATCCTGGGACTTGCCATCCGTGATGAGGATGCAGATCTGTGGGGCCAGGCAAGAGCTGTAAGACCCAGCCCATGCCTCACAGGCCTGCTGCATCCCCTCCTCCCCATGCCACCACCCTGCACCTACCCGGGGTACCCCAGGCCGGAGCTGCGTGGGGCCAAAGAAGTTGTCAGCGATGTAGCGGAAGCCAGCACCAGTCCGAGTGTTGCCACCCTTGTAGCTCAGCTGCTGGATGGCCCTCCGGACACTCACACCATCAGTGTGCTGGGAGAAAGAGAACTCCACCCTGAAGGGCACGGGTGGATGTGCCAATTCCCAGCACTGCCACCACGATGCCCCTCATGCCCCCTCCCTGAGGCTCACCGTGGCTCATCGCTGTACTGTGCCACGGCGAAGCGCACCGCCTTCTCGCCCACCGCCTGCACGAAGGGCCCCACCAGCTCTTCCATGAAGGTGCGGATGGCACGGAAGTTGTTTCTGCCAATGCTGGATGAACCGTCCACCAGGAAGGCTATGTCAGCCTCCAGTACGTCCTCGCACACCGCTGTGAGGGGGTGATGGTGCTCAGGGCATGGACCAATACCACAGCAGAGTTGTGCTGGGTCTCTCTAACATCCACCCCTCACCATGGACACCCAGTGTTTAGCACCCACCTTGGGTCCTCTTCTGTGCTGCAGCTGCTGGGGGGCTCAGAAGCATGGGAAGTGTGGCGAGGAGCAGGAGCTGGCCACTCATCATGGGAGCCTGCAGGAGAGGATGCTGCCATAAACACCACTCCTCTGGGGACAGTGGTGATGGAGCAGTGGGGACCAGGGCATCCCAGCACCATTTCTTGAGAAGACAAGGTGCACCCCCCCAGCACACAGCACCCATTTCAGGCCAGGGCAGGAACATGGTTGTGCCCAGCTGTGTTCCCACACATCCCCTGTGCCAGAGGGTCTGCTGGCTCACTGAAAACTTCTGGGTGGGCAGCAACTGGCCCACGGCCAATCAGGTGGCCACCACTGGGTGGGGGTCCCATAGTATGGCACATGCTGGTAGTGGTGCCACGGTTGCATGTGTTCCCGGTGCCATCCAGTGCCTGGCCCCGCTCCAGTCCTCCCGGTTGAGCGATGCCAGGCCTGGCCCACAGTCCCGCTCACTGCCCCGGGAGCTCCGCTGCGGGCTGTGCGCAGGTTCTGCCTCCACAAGCCCTCCTCGCTGCCTCCTGCCCGTCTGCTCCAAGCCTCAGCACCAGGCATCGGCACACACCGGGTGTTCCTGCCCATCGGACCCGCAGCAGGGGCTCCCATACACCACGAAGGGGGGCAAAAGTGGCAGCAAGGGTGGGCGACCCTTCCCGCTAGCCCCGCACACACACGGCTGCGTGGTGCGGGTGGGGGGTACCCGGCCTGACACCACTACGATGGCCACGCCGGGTCTCAGCCCAAGCACAGCTGAACCCAGGAGGTGAGAGCCTGGCAACTGCCCGGGAGGGCGGGAGGGCGCCCGCGGGTGCCCCCCGGTCAAACCCCGCAGTCCCCCGCCCTCAGCGGAATCCCCTCNCGGTGCCGGGGGGGGAAGCGGGAGCGGCGGAGCCCCCGCCCATCCCGGCCCCCCCAAAAGGGCTTTTCCCATCCGCTCCCCGGAGAGGGGAGGAAAGGGTCTTTTCAGGCTGTTTCCCCCCGAAGTGCCACGCCTGGCTCCCCCACCGGTTGCACCCCAGGCAGGAGCTGGGGCAGGAGGGGGCTCGACCCCCGGGATGGGTTTTAAGCCCGGATGGGGCTTGCCATGGAGACCTCGATGCAGCAGGTCTCGGTAAAGTTCAAGGCAGTTTCCCCTCCAGCATCTCCATCCTCCACACCCCAGGAATGTGGTGAACCACTCTGGGACCTGCCAGCCCCTAGCAGACTGGTGGTGGAGACCCAGCCCAGAGCTGGAGAAACAGGCTGGTAGCGTGGCCGCAGTTGGTGGGAGGAAGCACAAAGGCAGAGGATGTCCAGCAAGGTGTACAGGGACCCCGTGCTGCCCTGGCCTCAACCCCTGCCCACCCACTGACAAGCATGACTGTCCCTTAGGGATCTACCTTGGCCCAGGTTGTGCTCCTGACCCTCAAAGGTGTCCCTTGCTCCCAGGTCATCCTGTGGCACTGGCATCTTTCTGCCCCCCACCCTCCTAGCTGGTGTTTGTCCTCTCCTGGGGCTGACCCTGGCTCGTGGCTCTGGGAAGTGCCCCACACTACCTCCCGTTGTCCCCTTGCTCACCTGGCACACCCAGTGCCACACAGACCTGCAGCCTCCCAGCTGCCAGCCCAGGGGACTCCCCTCTGGCTCTTGGTGGGGCAGCAGGCAGGTCCAGGGGCATATTCCTGTGGGCAGCAAGGTGACAGTGGGGGTCCCTGGGAACTCAGGACCACCTCACAACTGGGTGCCTTGGGCAGGACCACCTGCAGCGAGCAAAGATGCTCCAGGGTGGACTTCAGGCAACTCTCCCAGGCACACACTGTTCCCAAGCAGGGGAGAAGCAGTGGTGCCCACACTCTTCTTAAAGGCACAGCAAGCAGTGCATGCCCTCCTCTTCATGAGCCTTCCTCTTGCTAGGCCGCAGCCCCCAAACCTGGTCAGCCAGCTCCGAAGTTCAGCGTGGCCACAGGTTTCCCCCTGCCTGCCTGGGCTCCATGGGTCCAGCAGTACGTCCAGCATCTCCCAGTCAGGACCATCACCAAGCCCTCTTCCCACCAGAGCTCACTTAATGAAGGCAGGGTGGCCTGTCCCAATTAGACAAGGGGCTTCGTTAAACAGGGAGTGGAGGGGTCTGCCAAGGGCTCTGCAGCTGGCCCCGGGCCCGGAGCTGGCAGAGCAACCCCAAGGAGCAAGCGGGCCGGCATCGCCCAGCGGGCACCACAGGCGGTGCCAGAGGAGCAGCGATCCTTCACAGCTGTGCCCCGAGCTCTGCCTGCCCCCTCAGCACGGGGAACACAGCCAGACCTGGTGTGAGGTGGTCCCTAAATCCTGCTCCCCCCACGGGCAGCCCAGGAGCACCTCAGCCATCACTCCTGCTGCATCCTCCTTGCATTGGCACTGGAGGGGGGCACGCGGCGGTGCTGGGTACCAAAAACCAGAGTGCCTCCCTCCCCGCAGTTCCCCCGTTCCACCCCCTACACACACACACACACACACATACCAGGGCCGGGGAAGGAATCCGCGGCCCCGGGCGCAGGACGGTGCTGCCTCTGCGGAGGGAGAGAGAGTACCAGGTGCGAGTGACTCACGCAGCCGCCCCACGCCGCTGCACGCCAGTCCCTCCGGGAACATCCCAAAAAGCTGTCGGCCCTTTCCCAAGCCTGACGGGCTGGCAGCCAGACCACTGGTCCTCATTCCCACAGTCCAGGCTTGGGATTCCCCATCTCCCAGCTGGCTTGGCCTCAAAGCATGTTGACTGCTCTTCACTGACAGGGATCAAAGCTTGCAGTGCTGACTCTAACCCCAGCCCCTCTCCACTCTCTGCCCCATGCATGACACCCCCATCCCCAAATCCACTTGCCAACTTGTCACACATCCTCTGTGGCACAGCCTCTACTGACCCCCATAAGTCTCAGATCATGGGAACCCCCAACACCAGTCCCCACTGGTTCTAGTCCCTGCAGAACACTGCACCAGGGCTGCAATAACAGGGGGAACACCAGCAGGTCCCACCATCCCCAGGGACAGGAAATCCCCAGTTGGAGAGTGGGCAGGTGGGAAACTCTAGAGGTGAGTCCCTCCCTGCCCAACACTTGCCAGGCAAGCAGCCTTGGTTGGAAAATCTGTTTTCTTCAGCCCCAGGTGAGGTTTCAGATGTGTGTGGAGTGGCAGGAAATATGAATCACGGGGCACGGTGTGATGCAGCACAGTGAGATGTGTGCTGGGCTGCAGAGCCAGCTGCAGCCACAGTGCTGTGGGTCCTGCACCCCATCCTCTGCCCACCCTCTCCACATCCCACAGCCTTCAGTGCTGATCCAGCATGGACTGTTTTCTCAGCACGTGAGAAATCCTTGCAGGATTTTAGTTTCCTGGCCCCATGGTGGTCCAGCAGCCCTCCCCACTCCAGCACAGGGGGGGCATCCCCAGCCAACAGGGATGCATGGGGCAGCTCTGAGGCTGCTGGAAAGGAGCTGCCCTCTCTCCAGTCCCTCTTAAATTTGGGAGCTTTCAGGTAGAGGGGAGCAGCGGGGGGCTGTTGCTGAGGTGGGCAAGGGGAGGAGGAGCTGGCCAGAACTGGTGGGGGAACCTTGCCTGCCACAGGGGCTGGTTGGGACATGCTCCAGGAATGTCTCCCAGCGCCAGACACTGCTGGCTTCCTGCTGCAGCACCCAGCTGCCTGCCTCAGCATCCCAGGGAAGGGGCCTGCAGACCCACATGACCATCACCAGTCAGCCTGGGGACACCACCAAAGGGATCAGCATCACACTCATGGCATGGGCCTCGGTGACCCCTGTGCCACGACACAGGTCTCCCCGACAAGCCTAGAGGCCATGAAATGGTGCAGGACAGAGAACTGGTCACTCCTTACCTCCTGCTGACCTACCCCAAGGGTTGTAAGCCATGGGGCCTTGCCAGCCCCTCCAGCTGCACTTCACAGGAACAGGCAGCAGAACCCCAGCTCCTCTGTGCCAGAGGGGATGTCTCATGGCACCCCAGCCCACATCCCTGTGGAAGAAGGAAGCAAAGTGTCACATCAGGATGAAACTATGACCAGAGAGCTACCCTTCTCTGCCCAGCAGCTCTAGGGATGCCCAAAGTGAGTGGGATGCTCCCAGCTGTGGGGACCACTGCAGTCATGGGAATAGCAGCAGGAAGGATCTGGTGAAGGATGATGGAGGCAGGTTGTCCTGCTGCAGCCATGCCTGGGGTTGGGCTGAGCCTGCTATGCCCCTGTGCCAGGGCTACCCGTGGGGTAGGAGCACACCCCGGCTTTCCCCCAGATGCTGCAGAGGGATGGAAAGATTTTTCCTGCCTGTAAACTGTTGTGTCTGGAGGCTGCTGCCAGCGTGGCCGCACACCAGCATCTCACGAAGCTGCACTGGACTGCAGCCAGGCTCTGCTGTCCACAGACACAGCTCAGGGAGGGAATGGTGACACTGCAGAGATGTGACCCCCCTCTTGGCTGAGTAAGGCAGGAGAAGGCAGCCCTGGGCAGTCTGACTGTGGAGGACACACTAGCTCTCAGGGTCAGCCAGGGAGGGGAAAAACAGGCACCACTGAGGCTCTGCAATGGCATGGGATCAGGTAGGGAGGGTGATGATGGAGACAACGGCAGTGGGGTGAGGAGCCAGCAGCTTTGCACGGGGCTAGAGAGACCCTGGTTGACAAGCTGCCTTCATGAGCTGCACCTTGTGGCCGGGCTTTGGGGGATGTCCAGGAGGCTGTGCTGTGGTTGGGGCTGCGTGTTGAGGAGGCAGGGGGAAGCAGGGTGAGGGCAGGGGCTGAAGCGTCCCTGAAGGTGACATGTCCCCATGCTGCAGAGAGCAAACACCCAGGCAGCCCAGCCCTGGCAGGCAGCACAGGGTGGGTTTGTGCATGAAGAGGGACGTGAGGACCCACGGTAGAGCAAGAGCCGGGGCTGGCAGAGCAGAGCCTCAGATGCCTGCAGGAAGGAGAAGATAAAGGAAAGCAAAGGCAGAGCCGCCAGCCCCTGGCATGTGTGCTCAGGGCATGTGTGGGCCGGGGCTGCGGCGTGCAGAGAGTGACTCAACACGCTGAGCCCCGAGCCAGCCCGTGCCCGCCTGCACCGGGCGCCAGCACAGCCCAGTGCCTCCCAGACACCCGCCTGCCCCTGGGGGTCCCCGGGGACCAGCGGCACCAGCAATGTAGTGCCTGGGGCCCAGCGGCAGGATGCAGAGGTGAAAGGTGGCATTCCTCCTGCCGTCCCCTGGGAGTGAGGTTTGGGGCAAGGCCAGGTCACCCGTGCTTCCCCCCCCAAGTGTGGGGGAGGTGAGGAGGTTGTCTTACCTGCAAACACCAGGGTGCATCCAACCAGGAGGGTGCTGGAGGCTGTCACCAGGGCTCTGCACCCAACCTGGCTCCCAGAGGCAGGGCAGGAGGGGCACCATAACTCTGTGGGACCCAAGGGGTATGCAGGAGCCCAGAACTACTCCCAGGACCTCATGGAAACACTTACCAGCACCACAGGCAGAATGGTACAACCACTCTGTTTCAAATCAGACTTAACCTGGGAAGCAGCCAAGCACACACAGGATCCCAGGATGTAGAGCCCATCCCCACAGCACCAGAGCACTTGACAGCACATGGGGATAAGCTGCCCACCAGCTCCCAAACCCTGCAGCACCTCCACACCCCTTCAGAGCAGTAGGAAACCGTGTCTACCCCATCCCTCCTCCCCCAGGCCGGGAGCAGCCAGTGCAGGGGTGGATGGACAAGGCTGCCCAGCTCTGAGCTTTTCCCTCTCTCAGGGCAGGGGAACAGTGGTTGCCCAGCTCCCTGCATGGCATGCAGGGCCATAAGGTCAGCTGAGGGCTTACATGGCTGTAGGAGCATCTCCATGAGAGAACAGCCTGCAGGAGGGTGCTCAGGGTGGCAGGGGGTGCTGGGGGCAGCATCGTGGTGGCAGGGACGTTCAGCAAGGGCTCCCTGGGCAGGGAGGGGGAATGGCAAGTGGGCAGTGAGTGGGTCTGGGAAGCTGAAGCTGTTCCCAGGGTGCTGCCAGCTGTGCTGCAAAAAGCTGCTCCTCGCGGGGGTTCACACAGCTTGATGGGGCCGGGGAGTATTTGTTCCTCCCTCCAACAGCACATCAGATGCCTCCCCGGCTGCAGCGGCTCAGGGTGGGTGTATTCCCAGGGGAGGAGCGTTGCCAAGAGAAATAGCAGCAGTCCGAGGAGGCAGCCCTCAGGGGCCCCTACCCCAGACCTGAAGGCAGGGCGTGAGGGCAAGCTGTACCACTGTCCTGGGAACCTGCTGCTGCATTAGGGCTTGCTGGGAATGGCCACCACCTTCCCAAGAGACAGAAATAACGAGTCACTAATGGCTTGTGCACTGAGCCTGGGTGGAGGGACAGAACTCTGGCAGAGCAGGATGCCAGCCGGCATGAGGGGCACACTCTGCAGTTGCATGAGGGGGAGTTTGCCCACCCAGAACCACTCCAGACCCACTGCCTCTGCTCCAGAGAAAGGCTGCCCCTTGCTCGCACCCCTCTCAGCCCATCCTGCTCTCACCTCCCCCCTTCTGCATCTGGGATGCGGCTCAGGCGGCTGGGAGGACGGAGCGGTTGCTCAATGCCTCCTCTCTGCCTCCATTCAAGCGTTTCACAATCTGCACCAACACCCCCTAAAAACTACCTGCGGCTCCATATAAATTCTCTCCGTGTGGCTTGGCTGTTCCTTGTGGAACATGTGCCCGAGGTAGCGGCGGGGAGCACCACCGGCAGCCCAGGGGCCGGTGGGCGACGTGCGGGGCAGGTAGAGGCAGATGCTCTGCCGGGGAGGGACGGCACAGCTCACACCCAGGCGCTGCGGGGGCCCTGCCCGGGACAGGCAGGGACATGGAAGGGGGTACGTACCGAAGGAGAGCCGGGGACACACCACAGCCTCCAGGGAAGGGGCTTTTGCGAGCCTTGGGCACGGGAGGGGCACAAACTCCTTTACCTGCAGGGAGACATCGTGACTCCCCTCCCCAGGGCACGCCAGCTGCCAGCGCTGGATCTCCAGCAGCTGTGGGATACTGCCTGGAGTGTTTCAGGCAGCAGCCACGGCCCATAGGAAGGGTGATCCAGCTTTGGCCACGAGTCTGCTGGGGTGGTCAGAAAGCTAAGAGGGGTGCTCAACACCCACGGGACTGAGGGGCTGGGAGCACCCCTACCTGTGTGGCAGCAGCCAGGGTGCAGGGGGGGACCATGCTCCGGAGGGATTTGTGCAGCTCACGAGACCAGACTTGTCCTCGCAGCTCTCCCCTGCGAGGCTGTGCCATTGCTCCTTCAGCTCTTTGGCTGGTTGCCCGACTCCAGAAGAAAAGAATAAAAAGGACTAAGCACCCGCCCTGCCCCATCGGGTGAATCGCTGTCTGTCACCATGGGAACTCCTCCCTCCCCAGATCCCCCCCAGGATGACTTCATATCTCCATCGAGCAGGAGGGCTGCGTCACCGGGATGGCACGGGGCGGGTGGCCACGTACATCTCATGCAGGGACTTCAGCAGCTGCTGTGGAGAACACTGGGCAGGGCTCCGAGGGAAGGCTGAGCAGCCTAGGTGAGGGTCCCAGAGAGGATGGGGGTACAGTATGCACCAGTGCAGCACATCCCAGTGAAATAACAATGGGGACAGGGCTCCCAAAGCTCCATCTCCTTGCCAAAAACATGTCTGCAGCACCTCTGCACACCCCTTACCATCCAGAAGGGAGGAGCCTTTCTCTTGCTCCCCAACACCTTTGGAGTCACCAGCCTGGGACTGTGTGGACCTCAGCCCTCTCCATCATCCTCAGCAAAGCTGGGGCAAGGTCACCTGTGAGTCACCCCTGCGCGTGCAAGGCAGAAACAGGAGAGAGATACTTGTATTCCCATGTCATAGGGGCTCCTGCCAAGTGCTTCACATCTGGAACAGCTGTAAACAAAGCAGAGGAAGCCAGAGAGCCACAGCTGAGATCAGCCAGGGGCAGTGGGGACCTCCAGCCTCGCAGCAGCCGGATGGGGGGAAGGGATGGAAATAAATGCAGAACAGCTACGTGGAGCCCAGACACCCAGGGCCTGAGCAACCTCACCCACAGCCTCTTCCTGGGAGCCCCCAGGCACACCAGGGTACCCTCCACACCCAGGGAGGCAGGAACTTGCCAGACACACTGCCTGCCACTCCAGTTCCTAGAGACACCCCTCACCAAACCCCAGCCCCACACACCATCTCCATGGGCAATGATAACAAATCCCAACTTGAAAAAGTCACATCTTCCAGGTTTCATCGATAGCACCTAGTCTGCCTCTCAATTGCTACAAGTATTACTCAAGAGAAATGTGGTCTCAATGGAGAGACCATGGTTTTGGTATAAATAAATCTGTACAATATTAAACTGTACATAGAGAAGCTCAGAAGACTGTTTTCTGAAGCTGAATATACACCAAATCCTAAATCTCAAAGCAACACAACTTCAATTACCTAGATTAAACATTCAAATAAGGAAGGGAAAAAATCCCCCTCCTAAAGAGTCAGCTCTCTTCACTAAATATAACAAATAAGAGATAAGCAGCACATTCCTTTTGCAGATTTATCCAAGTGCCTGCTCTGAACAAAAGCTACACACACAGCAGAAAACAGTGCACAGAAATAAGCCTGTTTTACAAAACACATCCGAGTTGCCATGTGCTGAGGGCAGTGCACATGGAGCAGCCTTACTCTGTGAACTGCACAGAGTACCAGTACCCACATTCATGGCAGGGCAACACAGGGCACAGAAAACCTAAATGCTCAGTATTGCACTGCAGGCTCTTGGTGAAACTTTGAAGAGTGCTCAGATAGCCAGCTTCTGTTTCAATATCTTAATTACATAATTAGCCTCACTCAAACCAGGTCATGAGGCATTTGATCCAGTTTCCTTCACCGTCCTCATGCTGCCTGTGCTATGCAGTTCTCACGCCCAGGCAGTGTACAGAGCCTTAAATAGTATCAGAACATGACAGAGGCTCAGCAAGTACTGGTGGGACATCAAGAAGCAGTGACTCCAGAGCACCTGGTGGGTGATCCAGCACAGATACTACTCCCACCAACACCTCTTTGTACAAAAATATCCCTCCTGCTCTCACAGATCTGGGCTGGGACCACCCCAGGCTGCCACCCCCAGCATCTTAGTTCTGGGCCAGCAGCTCCATTTTCCATTCCTGGGCGGGTAAGGAACCTGGGCAGATCCTCCTCCAGGCACTGTGTTTCTAGGAGCTTTTCTGGCCATCACTGGCAATGGGTTCAAGAGGCAGCAAGGCCAAACCTCAGCCCAGCTGCCCCACTAAAAACCTCAGAGCCCTGAGGAGGGAAATCGTGTAAGAGGAAAGATCAAGGAAGGAAGACTTGCATGGGAAAGTGAGAACCACTGATCCTCTTTGGATGGCGTGTGGGGTAAAGAAGCTTTTAATGAGAGTGTTCAGGGCTCAGATTCAATTCCTTCTGACACACCACTGAAAAAAGAGCTGAGACAATGGAGACAAGTCCTGCCACCAGGCCTGCTCAGCCTGGTCTCTCGTGGCAGTGGAGATGGCTGTAGCTGGCAGTCAAGCCTGGGTGGGCCCTTTGTCCCTTGCTGTTTACACACAATGAATACAGTAAAGCTTTAGATGAGCCATTTTCCTTTTCCAAATAGGAAACTGGAGTTGTTCTGGATACACGTCTACATGCCACTGCTCACTGTTCCTCTTTTCTGGTGTACAAAGTTCTGGCAGTGCACAGAGGGGCAAAGTGAAGGAGGGCCTGGGCAGGGTGAGTCTGACGAGCATCAGGTACCATCCTCACCTCAGCAATCCTGCAGCCCTGCTGGGTGACACTTCATCACGGGGAAAAAACAGCCCTCCTTGGGCCAAGCCACAGGATACAGGGGCTGACCAGGGGTAAAAGATCTCTGGACACAGCCATGCCAGTGCCTTGGTCAGTCCCTACACCACAGGATCCAAGCAGTGCGAGGCTCCATCAACACAAGGCAGCGGCACAGCTGCAGTTCCCCTGCCCTGTGTCTTCTAAACCTCGCTCACCCATTGCTCCTGCTGCCATTTTTCACCAGCCTCAGCAGGGGAGTGGGTAGAGAAGCACCCCTCAGGGCTGCAGGCTCTCCCAAAAGCTCTCTGGCACCAAAGAGTGGCACGGCTCCAAGCCTCTCATTTCTGTGAAAGCCTCTCTGCAGCTCCCTGCTTCCCTGAGGATAGGTTTGGCTCAGCACCTATGATTAGTATCAACTGTACTTTCCAGGGGGGGTAATTAGTTCAGGTGAGGCAACTACCAACAATTGGCTGCTGTGGGCCCTCTTTTGGCAAGCGCCTGGATCCCAAACAAGCAGCTCACATATCAAAGGGGCTGCCTGCTCCACAAGCAGATCCACCCTGTGCATCTGCCCCAGCCCTGCAGCCCCATGCTGGGGTTACCAACAGCTTTTCCTGCTAGAGACCAGGGAAACCTGGAGCACTCTGCACAGGGCTCTAGGCAGCACTCCCCCCATTTTCACTGCTAGATTTTATGGTGGAAAACACAAAGTGGTGTGCAGGTGACATTGCAGAGCCTTGGATAGGCACACACAACAAGCAACAGCACCTTCCTTTCAAATTCCTCCTCTCTTCCAGCCAAAAGACAAAGTGCCAAGGTGTCAGGGAGGGAAAGCAATTGCTTAGAGGTAGGTGGAAGGCGTGAACTTCAAAGAGGGAATGGCAGCGAGAGAGGATAAGAAGGGGAAGGAGCAAAGGCCAATTCATACACCAGACTAAAGTTATCAGCATAGTTTAATGGGATCCCAACCTTCCAAGTGAAGTAGCAAAATAAAACACTTAAGCCATTGAAAACTAGACTGGTCAAAGAGCCCCGCTAAACAATCCCACATTGTCCAGGGAGCCAGGAAACAGATTTATTAGGTCACCCAGGCCATCTCCAGTTTCAGTGAAATTGCCCTGTTCTAGGGACGGTTCCAACTCCCTCCTCTGGCACTGCCACTGTCCTTCAGTGGGCAGTGGAAACAGCAGGAAGGGGAGGGGAGAGGTCCAGCAAAAAGTCTCTTTTTCAAGGTTTGGGAAAAGCACTGAGGCAGGACACTTCCATCATTCCAGACATTTCCTATTTTGGTTTCCCTTGGACTGAGGTTGCTCCAGTGGAAGGACACACACCTCTACAGCTCAAACAGCAAGAGACCCACCAAAGAGATTAGAGCTCCAGTTCCTTCAGCACCAATGGATTCAGCTACCAAATGCTTGACAACTCCATACCAGTTCCAGGTAATGCTTCCCAAACTGCTCACCAAGGCTCAAAGTGTGTCTTTGGCAAGCAACAATGCTCTTGACTCCTGAATGGATTTCCCTTTCTCATCTTTTAGATCCTCAGGCTGCCTGCTGAAAAAGGTTGTTTACAAAGGAAAAATGGTATCACAAACCTCTCAATCCTCAGAGCTGGTGAGATGCCCATGTTTCTGGAAGCATGGACTGCTGCAGCACCCAAACATGACAGGCATTACAAGGCAGAGTGCCACTAGAAATGCAGCCAGAGAGCAGATGCCGACATCTTAGGCACAGCTCAGCCTCAACTCCCAGCTGTTAGTGGGCACCCAACAGCACTCTGCACCCAGCGCTACTCACCAGGGCACAAATCCTTGTCTAGATCAGCCCAGATACTCAGATTTCTACATAGATAAAAGCATCTACAAAGTACCTTCCTGCATAAACCAGCCACCCCTGCAGAGCTGCAGCCTCTTGGGCAGGAGGAGGGAAGGGGTTGTCGTCCTCACTGAAAAGGGAGCACTGCCAGCCACTTCTGCCACAACGGCTGTCTGGAAAGCAGCAGTGGCAGAGGTGTTTGAATCTGCTCCTTGTACAAAGTAGCACAGGAGTGACTGGGGAATTACTCCAGGAAAACAACCATTCCCAAGCAGATACCTCCAGACAAGAAAACTTGTAGGAAATGCTGAAGCAAGAATGTACATTTCCCTTTCCCTGTACTTCTCACCAACTGCAAAGCACCCTGGAAGCTCACCTGGAGGGGGGGGAAATACATAGCAATGGAAGACAAAAGAGGATTATTGTCTGATTGCAGTCACAAAACCAAGACAGAATCATTTACTGGTTCCACAAGGCTTGAGGCACAAGTGAGCTTGTTTAGTTTTTGAGCCCTCAGTGCACTTGCAACGAGCCAGAGCTTGTGATGATAGCTAAACCCCAGTTGCATCCAGAACATTTAACAGTTTCAAACTTGCCTAGGATACGCAATGAGTTCAGACACACTGACTCCCTCATCAAGAATCCAAATTCAGCACAAATGATTTAGTACACTGGATTAGTCTCAAGTGTAATGACTAACTCCTAGAAATTTTTACACTATTTTTAAATCGCACTTGTCAGGGCAGCACCTGGAAATTAAATGACAATCTCAGAGAGATTTATCCCAAAGACAGAAATGAAACAGGAGTACCTAGCAGCTTCCAAGGGTAGCTATGACAGGCTGGTGCCACCTGGTGGGAAGCTCTTCTCTATACCCCTTGCTCTGTTTCATCCTTCCTGTTCCACGTTCCAGCTTCCCAGAGGCAAGACAAGGGAGCAACAACCAGATTACCAGCAGTCAAGGTAGAAAGGGTTGGGCAGTTCTTTCAGCTATTCAAACCTAGATTATCATCCAGGGACAGGCCAGCTTGCCCAGTACTTCAGTCAGCAGCTTCTCAGCTATTGCACAGGTGAAGCTGGGTAGATGGATGCTCAGTCTCCAAGAGGAACATGTAGAGCAACACCAACATACTCAACCACCATCTCTGCTCATTAGTGAGCTGGCTGACAGCTGAGAAGCTCAAGGTGAGAGGTACCATACTCCTGTAGTCTCTAGAAAGGTGTTTTATCTAGCAACAGCTCCAGCTCCTCACACTATCCCAGCTGTGCCAGAGCCAACAGCCTCAGTGGTATTGAGGCAGCCTCAGGCAAGGTCAGGCTGATCCCCTTCACCACCTTAAACCAGTGGTGGCAACTCAGGAAAGAAGTTTTGTCTGTAACTGATCAGGGACAGAGGGACTGGCACAAACTGCTCCTCCCATAAAGCGATCACTGCAGCAAGAGGGTGACACCAACAGCCAGGCCAGAAATGCTATCACCATACCCTGGGGTCAGGAAGAGGACCACCTTCCCAGAGACACATCTTGATCTCCTTGAGAAGCAGGAGAGCAAAAATGTCCCCTCAGATGAGGGCCACTCATTCTTAGGTCAACACAAAGAGCACTGCTACAGCCCAAGTCTGACCAGCAGACAGCCAGAGCTACGCTGGCAGCCTCGTACCAGCAGAAAGACTTCTTTTCACCAACCTAAAAGCAAGACCTCTGAACCAGGACACTATCAGCTCCAGCTCAGCACAGAGAAGGCAGGGCTGCAGACAGACACACAGAGAAGTTTCTGGCATGAACAATGTCTACACACACAGTCCAGCAGAACACAGTTGACTCCCAGCAGAACTCCATATAGGATATATTTATTTTTATACATTTAACACCAAGAGGACAGCCATTTTGATGGGACTCTTCTTGCCCCTGATGCACAAGACATTCAGAGCCAGAGGGAATCTGCCACAGTCCACAGCTTCACTGCTTCCATCCCGCAGGAACGTCTTAGAGACGGATCCAGTACATGGCACTGCGCAGACGGTTGTAATCCAAGAGCTGTTCAATGGGACCTGAGTCAACAGAACAGGAGACAGTCACTGAAATGCAGCTAAAATTCCTGTACAGTTTTTCCATTGGTCTTAAAGCAGATGGGGACAGAACAGAATGTGGTCACAATCCAGAGCAGCTATGCACGAAACCAGGCAAGCACAGCTCAAACCTGCATCAGAAAAACCAGCAGATACCATCCCTCCTGACAGATAAACTGTTTCTCGTTTACTCAAAGTTGTTTTCTCATGCTGCTTTATAATGCTCAGGACAGCTCCACATACAGATATGAAATACAGGGAGCCATCAACTCATGGGAGATTTTGGCTAGTTCACTCCAACTTCCTCTTCAAAAACTCTCTCCCTTTTCCAAGCTGCTCTGCTTTGAAGGGCAGAGGAAACAGCTGCATGGAGGAGGGGAATCCACAGCACACAGGAAGGAGGTAGCAGAGCAGAGCTGAGCTGCTCAGGCAAGTTTTCTGAGTGGAATTTATCCTTGTCCAGACAGACATGCCAGGGCAACACAGGAGGATCAGGTCCCTTTATTTCCCTTACATAAACCACCATGACCCCAGGGTAAGGACACCTGGCAGACACTGCTGGGCCTGCACCCAGCAATGGGACTCCCAACCTTAGTTCCAGGCTCTGCAGCCAGCAGAGAGGTGGGAGGACAGCCAGCAGCCCACTGCCACCACGCCTCCATCACCTGCAGGTTTGATCTCCTGGAAAATGTGCCTTGGCACATCTCATGTGCAGAGGCAGGAGAACACCAGTACAGACCCAGGAGGGTTGGAAGCCACTTCAGACACATGAAAAGTGGCTGCAGCTCCCTTCCACTCTATTCTTGACCCTTTCCTGCTTTTTGAGTTACTGTGTACTAATTGCTGCATGCTACTTACCAACTGCTGCAATTGCTGGGCATCTGTCATAAATGTATTTACTGCAGACCTCTCTCACCATTCTTGCATCAACAGCCTAGTAGATATCAAACAAGCAATTAAGAACCCCTCTAGCAGACCTGCGTTTCTCCAAGCTGAAAGCTACTGTTGCCATCACATACCATGATAATTAAAAAGACATTCTCAGACCCTTTGGGGCCATCTGCATGAATTGTACCACTCTTGTCTGCGAGGATGGCTAATGTTCTTCTGAGGGTATGAAAGACATGGCTGTCCAAAACCTGAAACCTTGCAAGGGATACTGTGGCTGCAGAGGTATATAAACTAGATGTTGGCCACCTCCAGGAAACTCTTATTTCCAGATGTACTGCTTAACTTCCCTGGATGGACTGAATCCAGCCTCAGGGACACGGGATACACTGAGCCTATGCCAGAGATACATATATATGTATGGGCATATTTATATTGCAGTCAGTGAACTGACTGCCTGGACTCCAAGCAGCCTGACTAAGGTGTAAGCTTCATGTTACTGCAGCAAACTAACACCAGAAAATGCTGACACCAACCACACTCAGGTACCCCAACCAAAACAAATGGATACCTACAGAAATCCTGGCATCCCATTCCTCCAGAGGGATACGGCGTCCATAGTTTAAGAGATGGCTTCCAATGTTCTCACACACTGGGGTAGTGCCTAGATGTTAAAGACATCACATGGTCAGCACAGCAGAAAGCCTTCCAGAACTGCACAGCCTGATCATCAGTCAAACCAGAGTGAAGCAACTCTTAAACAGCTTCTAGCAAAGTACCTGCTGTAGTTACCATACTAATCAGCTCCAGTGGGAGTTAAGCAATAAAAAAACTCCTTCACTGGTCTCTGAAGTGCTCCCACTAAGGCAGACCAGTTTGAGGGTCTCACTTCTAACTTTACCCTGCAGCACATTATTCACCCTCAGCCACACAATGACCAGATGACAGCCAGAGCCAGCCTGGAGCACAGCGGGCTGGGGTCAGCTGCTTCAGCAGCAGGGCAAGAGGAATGCAGAGCAGAGAAAAGGAAGGTTTGCCCAGTGCCTTCCAGCAGTACTGAAATGTCCAGCAGAGCTCTGGCTCCCCAGGAGAGACACAAACAGAAACTCTCTAAAAGCTGTGCGTGGTCAATCTATAAACCAGAACATACCATCCAGTTGAGCCACCATGGCATTTCGGACATAATTCTTGGCTCTCTCCACCTCTGAATCTGTGGCACTAGTGCACAGACGCATCCTGGAGAGGAGATGGAAAGACTGGTAAAGCTCTTATGTTTGTCTGTTCAGACAGAAAGTGAATGCCTCTCTTTCCCAAGCCCCTGGACAAGCTAGATATTATCAACATCACTTGTCTTACAGGCTTGAGATTCATTCTTCATCACCAAAAAGCAGCTAAGAACTGGGGAGCACTGAACAGTAGAAGGTGAGAGAAAGAGCTCAAGCTTACAGGCAGGGGACACCACCCAGCAGGTTACACGCCCAGTTACACACACAAAGGTCTGAGCAGCCCTGGTGCTTGCCCACCAGGCAGAGCAGCAAGCAGCCTGCAGCACGCTGTCACAAGAGAAGGAAGGCCTGTCAGCTATTCCCACGCATGGCAAGCTGCTATGGAAACTGATGCTGAAAGAACAAGACAGTTGTACAGAGTCTGTTTGGACTCCAGCTGCGAAATCCCTCCCTCCTCTGCCAACTGCAACGTCTCTGGGGCAAGGGCTAACTCCATCTGCTGCAAACACAGCGTGGCTGGGCTCTGCATCTCAGATGTAGCCCCAAACCATTAGTGGGACATACACATATACAATAAGGACAGACAGAAGGCCCCCAAACACTGGCATGACTCCAGCATTGGGGTGTTTTTCAGCCACAGCACAACAGTCTGAAAGGCAGGAACTCTGCCTGCTTTGCTCAAGCTTAATGAGACAATGGAGATATGTCTCTTGGGCACCTGGGAAAGCCTTGTCACTAGGGAATGATTTAACTTGTAAAAAAACGAAAACAAAAACAAAAGACAAACACAAAGCCTCAGTGCAAAAACTTGGAAGCATAAACAAAAGACCTGAAGAGCCCTAAGGGATTAGAATAGCTCCTCAAAAGCCATATCCCGAGATATTTACAGAAACAACTTTCAGGATCATTTAACCAGAATGCAAGTTACCAAGAAGTTCATAAAAAGTCTGCTCTCTGAAGATCTAATAAGCTCCTCTCACCAGCTCAGACTCCCAAAAGAGGGCCAGATTTTAAACAAGAACTTCTGCCAAAGTTTTACTTACCACTCCCCCTGAGCACAAAACATCATATCATCTATGGACAGAGGATCGGAAACAAAATGGAAACCAAAGAGGCCAGTGTCAGAGTAGGAGGTGTTGAATGTCTGGAAGCTGTGGCAGAGATTATGCTCCACAGCAAGCGTAGCCAGCCTGCTGGATTGATTCTGTAAACAAGGAGAAACCATCAGCCATTTTGGTCTTACAGCTCCCTCACAGCTGAAATTCTTTCCAACTGAGCTGTTTTCACAAAGACCACAGACAAGACAGAAGAGCACTTTGCTGAAACAGAGCTTAATTTAGACCTTTCATGTGGTCAGCAGATGAGATTCACTGGTGGAAAAGCCACAAACAATGGCCTGAGTCCATCCAGAAAAAATATTTCCTTTTCCAGCCTCAGATAATGCGCTGGTATGTGTATCACCACAGGAGAGGGAGAAACTGGGAAGTGCAAGGTCTCCCAGAAGCAGGGGTTAGCACAGTTATGCAGGCCAGACAGATTTCAGCTGAGAACAGATGCAAGTCCCACTTGCTTTGCAGCTGTAAGGCAAGCTTGTGTTGTGAGACTAAGAAGTACTCTGTCCTGCTTGCCATCACTGCCCCCACAGGGCAACTAGTTTGTAAGGGTAGAGTAAGCTGCTGAGAATTCATCAGCTAAATCTCTTCCAGACTTAGCAGAGAAGGCTCAGCTCATGTCTCAGCATCACCTCTCAAGGCTGTCCTGAATTAGCCTCAATTACACTTCTGTCTTCCTTTCCAGACTCCTAACCCCTTCACAGCTGGAAGCTAATGACAACAGCCTCCCACAAAGCACACCCAGCCATGGCCTCCATAATACTTCTTACTAAAAGGCTCCAGGTTCTCCCTGTCACACAGACAGGCCTCTTACCTTACCACCCCCAAAGGTGCGGTCGTAGCGGCCAATGATGGCGTTAGCCACGTTGAGGACAACGTTGTCTGGATGAGCCCATCCTGGCCCCTCCACAGCCAGAGCAATGTGGGCAACAGGCAGACCATCATCTCTGGCACGGATCTAGAAAACCATCAAGGAGCAGGGGAGAACTGCATGAACACTGTGCCTTTGTCTGCAGCCTGCTGCAATGCCAGGCTGAAAAATAGCAGAATTGATTTTATCTCAGTGAAATGGTCTTGGGCACTGCTGAGCTCAAAGCCACTGCTCCAATGAGCTCTCCAGCAGATGATTTGAGCAACAACTTCACATTCCTAAAGTAGTTGGGTCTTATCTGAAACCCAACACACTGTGGCAATAAGCCCCAAGAACGGAATGTGTGGGCACTACCAAGATGTTGCATCCTCAGCTTCTCTAAAATAGACAAGAGATTTTCTCTTTCAGAAGCATCTACAACTGTTTTCACATTTCACAGCAACAGCTGCTTTTTTTCTTTGGGACCAACACTTTACCTCACTCCCTGTGAAGCGGCAGCGCGGAACGGCAGGCACCGCGTCATCTTTGTATGCAGAGGACACTCCACTTAAGTGCTGCTTTGCTGCATCTACCAGCTCTTTGTGGGAAATACCTGCAGTGGGAAAGAGAGAGATTTGTCATCTTAAAGCAGCTTCATTTATCAAGATCATCTTTACCTTGAAGATGTGTAACAGGGTTTGATCTCCAGCTTGAAAATATCCACCAGGCTTCCCAGAATTGTAAAGATCTAGAACTGACCTCCAGCAGCTGCCAGGACCATACGAGGTGCCTTGAAGTGAGTGTCAACATATGAAGCCAGATCTGCTCGAGTCAGACTCCTAGAACAAACACAGAGAGACCCACTACATCAGCATCTCTGTGCTGGAGGAACAAGAGGCTGAAGAGAAGCAAGTTCACACTGCAGAGACAGCAGTGATATTGTTGATTCTCTTAGTTGTGGGGTACGCCTTTTAGAAGCAACACTGCTCTGTCTGTGCTTTCCCTGTGCTCTAATTCAGGAGTGGAGACCAAGGCACAGAGTCAAGGACACACTCCAATAGAGACCAGAGACTACTGACCCTGGTCAGGGAGCTACCAGTACCCTAAGGGGTGTGTATGCTCAAGGCCACTGCTTTCATGAGCAGCCCCAGCTCTTAATCTAACAGCATCAAACTGACAAGTGTGGGAGAAGGCTCAGCCTGGCTCTACCAACCTCACATCCTATGTGAGGGGCACTCTAGAGAAGAGCATGTGCAGCATTTCATCAGCACCAACAGGGAAAACACTCCAGGCACAGATCACCTGTGTACAGACTGTTTTTCTCATGCAGTCACCACCACTAAGAAGCAGCAGGCACACACCCCAAGGACCAAACCCACAGGCTGTGTATCACATCTAGCCTGTTGCTCACTTGATGTTCTCCGTGGTCCCCTCAACAGTGTGGGCCAGGGGGGTCCCTTGGAATGCAGTGGCATGAAGGTAATCAAAGGTCACATCCACCAAGCTGCTGTCGATTTCTTTCAACTCCTGCAGGATGACACCACGTTCCTTCTCGATCTGAGAGTCCTCCAGTGCACAGTTCTGCACAATGTCAGCCAGAAGCTCTACAGCTGTAACACATTTCCTGTGTTAGCAATCCCACTGCCCGACTGCCACCCAGTGCTGCTGAAAGGAGAAAAGACAAGGAGGGAGCAGGGGCACTGCCAAAGAAGCAAGTAACAAACCATGCTGGGAAGGGAATGTAACATGAGAGAGGTAAGTACTACCCATTCCCACAGCACCAGAGAGGGACAAAAGCTTTTTTAGCATCAAATTTCCAAGTCAGCTTGCCAAGCACAACTGCCAGTGGGGAGCAGGCAACAACTGGAGAAGATGAAGTATGTCATAAGGCAGGGACTATTGCAGAAAGACACTGAATCCTTACAGACAGCTTGAGACAGCTACAGTATAGCCCACATCTACAGTAGGGCCCGAAGCTCTGACTCAAATCATCACTTCTGGACAGAAATGACCCAAAGAGGAGCCTGCACATGGGAGTACAGAGCACAGGCAACAACTGCAAGAGCTGCACTGAGCACTCCTGACACAGGAGCTGCCACTGCCCTCAGTTTCTCAGCTCCATAAAACAACCACAGGCTACAGACCCCCTGCCCCCTGGCAATGTAGTGCAGCCTGACAGAACTAGAGCTTTTTTGTAGAACTCGTTTTAGGAACACACAAACTTGCAGCCTTGAAGCACCACGTCATGGCAGTGCCCTCTTCAACCACCAACTAGAACCTCCATTCTACTGCTCAGCCACAGCTTCATTCCCTGGTCTGTTATTAAAAAGCATGCTGGTGGGGAAGAAACAGGAAACAGATTTGCTTCCAGATCAGACTTTGTCCATTGGCCATCCTACCTTTGGGCATGTCCTTGGCCAAGGCTTTTATGTAATAGGCAGTCTGCTCACGTGAGGTGTACCCATTCAGGTGAGCACCCATGCTCTCTACCTCCTTCTCAAAGGCAGCCCCAGGACGGTTCTTTGTGCCCTAAAAGAAAACAGACAAACACAACTATGAAATGAACAGATTTCCCTCTCAGGCAGAAATAAAGCAAGGAAAAGAGCATTAAAGACCTAACCCAGGAAAAGCTGTCACATGATTCATACAAGCCAAGAGCAAGTGCAGAAAGTAAAAGATTTAAAACTTGACTTATTTACTCCAAAGGATGGCTCAAGTGTATTCTGAGTGTGTGATAAAAGCCCACTGGGGACGAGAAGATCTATGTTAAGAGACAACAGTGGCTGAAGATCAGATCAGTGGAAGTGAACCAAGAACATGTCTAAACGAAAAGTAAGTAGTTTTTTAGCTATTCAAACAGCAATATTCAGAAGCCAGATGGAAGCAAAAAAACTACATCCAACACAGAACTGATTTCTTAAAAAGCAAGCCAGATGCTGGAGCTCCCTAAGATGGTACAACCTGGACTCCAGTCAGCAAGTCCCAGGCCTAGATACCTTCTGCCCAGAGCTACTTAGAATGGGTCTCCTCACAGTCCTGTGCCAGACCTAGCACACTTCCTTACCTTAAAGGCCAGATGTTCCAGGAAGTAACCTGCCCCATTGTTCTTCTGGGTTTCATGGCGGCTCCCTGCCCCGATCCATAGCCCCACCTGATGGAAAAAGCATCAAGTACACACATCAGGCCTCGTGCCACAAATATAACACCAGAAGCAAGAAGTTTGCTCCACAGACATTGCACCCCTAGCACCAAAATCAAAAGAAGGACCAGCAACTGTTTCCTGTACACATTTTGGCTTTTCATCTACCAGCTCTGCAAAAGCCTTTTCTAGTTTTGACAAAGACACTACTACTGTTGGTCACTGACTGCTTACACTAAAATCATTAAGGCTGAGAAAACTTAAATTAATAAAGAAAAGTTGCAGGGCCTCCACTGAAAGCTTTGGTTCAAGTAGGGGTTTGCTGCTTTTGCAAGACCAGCTACAGACTAAGCAAGTCTGGCTGTTTCAAGAAAGCCCTTAACCTGGCTCCAGCTTACCGTGCACGTTGGCTGATTGGACTCCTCTGAAGCTACACGAAGCCCATTCTCCAGAGTGGTGACCTGGGTCTCAGGGATATTTTGGAGTGTCTGGGCATAAGTGGCAGCACCTCGGTTCCTTGTCAAAGTCAATAAAGTTGCCTAAAAAACAGAAAAAAAAGGTAAATGCTACCAGCACCGCTAACCAGCAAGCCCCAGAACCAGGCTGCTGGGCACAAGGCAGGCCACTGCCCGGGTGGACCACCTCTTCCAGGGCTGTTGTAGGGTGCTCCTGCTGCACCCCCTCACCCACCCACCCACCTTTACTGAAGTGTCGGTTCANGGGTTCCCGGGGCCGGGGGTCCGCAGCCTTGCTGCTCCCTTGGCCCGATTCGGCGAGCCCGGAACGGTTCGCTGGGGGAAAAGTGTCAGAAAAAGGCCAGAGTAAGGGGGGTGGCAGGCCAGCCCACCCACGTGCAGAGCCAGCCCTGGTCCTCATGCCAGTCTGTCGGTGTCCGGCAGTGGCGGGGTGCAGCGGGTGGCCCAGCCTCAGGTCAGCTTTATTGAAGAGAACGCATTAACACCAAGCCTGAGAAACGCGACTCGGGTTTATCCGCGGTACAACCCCGCTGCTGGGCCCAGGGGCACCTCCGCTGCCCCCTAAACCAGGGCCTGGCCCAGCAGGACGGGCTTGTTCTGGGCTGAGCCGGCACCTTCTGTGCCCGCAGCAGCTCCGTCCTGGGGGGCTCATGGCCAGAGCGGGGCCCCAGCTATCAGAGTCCAGAGGGGCTGCTGGGGCTATGAGGTCTCCAGTCCTCAGGGTGAATGAGTTGGTGCTAGGAGGAGCAGCAAAACCCTCCTCGTCCATCTGGCTCCTTGGGGAGACATTTTCCTCTCTCGGGGTTACATTCTGGTGCTGCTGTCCACCTAAGGGGGACAGGCAGGGAGGGGTCAGCTTGGCTGCCTCCCCCTCACCCCTCAGTGCGGCGATGGGGAGGGTGAGGCTGGGTACTTACTGTGGCCTGGCACCTCTCCCTGCTGATGTGGACCACAGCGTCGTGCACTGAGGGGAAGAAGCAGTGCTTGGTGATGGCTGAGCTGAAGAAGTTGCCCCGCTCCAGCTGGGTGAGGACATGCACTGTGTGGAGAGAGAAACATCAAAACTTACAGCACCTGGCTGAGCCCACCCCTTCCCCCAGAGCAACCTCACTTCCCCATGCAGTACTGTGGGTCACTGGGTTTGTCACCAGGGGTTCAGCTGCCTTGCCATGGGCTGTGGTGCTAAGTCTGGATCCCTGGGATAATCTACAGCACCTGTCCCCTAGGAAACCCTGGGAGTGGGGACACCATGGAGGTCTGAGTCCCAAAGGGGTGGGCATGCCTTGCACAGTCTCCTCACCCGGACAGCAGGCAATGAAGACGTCCACTTCTATCTCACGGAAATCCCTGAAGATCTGTTAATGGTAGAAAACTCATTTGGTCGGGGAAGAGGGACAGGCAGCAGCCATTGGGCCACCCCACATGGCCCTGGGGATGTCCCCAGTGATGCTGCTGCCTTGCCTGCTCCCTCAGGTCACTTACGTTCTTCAGGATCTTGATAGAGACAGTGTCAACAAAGCTGACGGGGCTGAAGTCCAAGATGACAGTGTGGAAGTCAGGCTGGGGCAGCCCCAGGGTGCGCAGGGTGTGCTCGGGGGGTTTGCCACCTTCCACCCCACTCAGCTCGATCACTGCCACACCTGGACCATTCTTCCCATCCCCCACATCCTGGGGGAAGGCAGGAGACCCACCCTCATTGCATGGGGTCTGGCAGAGGCCAGGCAGCGTGCCACACAGCCCCCAGCTTTCCCTGCCCCATAGCACAGTGGGGCCTGGCAAGGCTCTTTGGCTGCATTAGGGCACAGGCAGTGGGTGGCCCCAGGAGTATGTGCCTTGCTCAGACCTTCACCCATTTTTGGTCTCTTTCCGGATCCTGAAGATCCACACCTCTCCCCAGTGACCCTCTTTCAGAGCTGGTGCTTATTAGCTGGCGCCAGATCAGCCTTTGCTCTTGCTCTTAATTCTGATTAACTCACCAAATGGCTAATGACTCACTAGTTCCGCCATCTAATCATTAATGGCCCGGCTTTCCCCTGGAATGGACTTTGTCCCCACCAACCCTGAGTGTGAATCCATGGCCCAGATCTGTCCCAGTGCCTCTTTCTCACCCAGTGTCCCCAGACAGAACCAGGAACCCCACAGGCCACCAAGCCCAGCAAATGTCAGGGCCAGACAAGGACATGGTGCAGGGTGGCACCGGGGGTTTCCCCCACAGCAGGGAAGCACCTTTTTCCTCTTTGCCTTCTCCTTCTCTGCTTTCTTCTGCTGCTTCTTCAGCTTCTTGAGAGCCTTCTTCTTCTTCTCAATCAGGCGGTCCACATTGATGCCACTCTGCAAAACAGTGCAGCCCTGTGTCCCCACGGGCCCCACCACCAGATGGGTGCTGGCGGGTGGGGGACATGGGGAGCACTGAGGGGCTGCTGGCTCTCCTACCTTCTTCTTCAGGGCATCAGCATACAGCTCCACATTGGCAAAATAGAGGGTGAAGGAGGAGCGGAAGATCTTCACGCCAGGGACCTCCTGTGCCTGGGGGCAGACAGAAAGGGTACTACCCCAGGGATGGAGCTCCCTGCTTCCCTTCTCTCCTTCCCCCAAAAGCCCCCTGCTCCTTTCCCCAGTGAACAGCCCCTGGGGGTGCTTCAAGATGCCCCACCATTGCAGGCAGCTCTTCTCCCACTCCCTGCTGTGGTTACCATCTCATATTCAGCCACGTCCCTGTAGATTTCAGTGTCAGAGATGCGTCCCAGGACAGAGCAGTGAGGGCTGCAGGGAGCAGATCAAGGGGCTGAAGTCACCATGGGCTTCCCCTGACCTCAGGACACGGCACCAGCCCCCCGTGTGGCAGTACTCACAGCTGGCTGCGGAAGATGACGGTGAGTAGTCCAAAGGCCACCGAGGCCCCCAGGCCAATGTCCAAGTTGAGTGTGAGGGTGGCCACAAATGTCACGACCCAGACCATCTGGAGGAAGGGCACGGTCAGTGTCACCCCATGAGCCACAGGGAGGATGGAGAAACCCTCCCCAGGGACAAGAGCAGAGACCAGGCACCAGTGTGTGCCTCACCAGGTCCACCCGGTTGGACTTCCAGAGCGTGCAGAGGTCTTGGAACTGCTTGAACATGCCCTTGAGGTTGACGATGATGATGGCAGACAAGATGGCCTAGGAGAGAAGTCTCTGCAGTCAAGAGGATGCTGAAGACACGTCTGCGGGGGGCCCCTAGCTGTTCCCACACCACCTCACCATGGGGCAGGCACAGGGGTGGGACATGGCTCAGATGCCATGGGCCCAGAGGTACCTTGGGCAGGTCCTGGAAGAGCTCTCCAATCTTCAGGATGGTCACCAGGATGACCAGGGATGCAATGACACCAGCTACCTGAGGGATGAAAGTGGGAGGACAGAGGTGAGCTCCCCCACCACTCTCTGCTCCTTGTGCCCTGGCCAGCCCTGCAGAGGGAGGCAGCACCTCCCAAGACCCACCTGGCTGTTGCCCCCGGTGCTCTCCTGCACCAGGCTCCGTGACATAGAGCAGCTGATGGCAAAGCACTGGAAGAAGCCCCCCAGGAAGTTGCAGAAGCCCAGTGCAATCAGCTCCTGCAGGGACAGAGCAGTGGTGGGGGAGCACCGAGCCTTCCCCAGCTGCAGGCTGTACAAGATTTGTTTTCACTCAGGGAAGGGCCCCTGCACCTCAGAGCATCACCTGGTTGCTGTCCACTTTGTAGCCATGCTTCAGGGCAAAGATCTTGCCCAGGGAGATGCAGATGGCATAGCCTACCACAGCAATGGCAAAGGCATTGCCCACCACCTGCCCAAAGTAGCTGAAGTTAGGGACCACAGGCGGCTTCAACCTATGGTCAAGACAGGGAGATAGGACTCAAAAGCAGGGTCCCATGGGTGGTGCAGTGCCCCAGCACAGCAACCCTCCCCCTGGCCCTGCTCACCCACTGGGGATGTTGCCCACCACAGAGATATCAAACTTAGCATGCAGGTTGACACCGTAGGAGATACCAGTGGAGACGATGATCTGTGGAAGAATGGCTGGAGTGAAGCAAGGCCTCCATGAGCAGGGACCACAGTGAAAGAGGAGGATGAGGGGATGCATGCCAAGGCAACACATCCCACCCCTCACCACCTATGGCTGCAGCCCCACAGGGAGCTGGGGCAGCTCTAGGTACCGTAATCAGCTCGATGGGTATGGGCATGGGCAGCTTGGCAGCAAACTTGTGGTTGAGCTCTTTCACAATTAAGATGGCCACCATGGCAATGATGGCTGTCACCAGGGTGCCGATGTTGGTCTCTGGCAGCTTCTTGCAGATCTCAATGACGGTCTAGAGGACATCGGAGGAGCAAACAGGCTCAGGAAAGCAGATGCCTCTCTGGCAGGTTTCTGGGGACCTCTGTGACCACTCACACAGGTGAGTGCCCAGGGGGTCTTGGGGCAGCAGCAAGCCACCACTCACCACAAATAGTGACAGTGGCCCCGAATGCTCAGACAAGGAGACACCAAAGACATTCTTGAGCTGGGAGACGAGCACATGCACGGAGGCAGCAGTGGTGTAGCCACGCACCAGGGGGTCTGAGAGGTATGTCACCACGAAGCCAAACTGCAGGAGGCCCAGGGCCACCTGGAAGAAGAGGTAACTGGAGGATTGCCCTGCAGCTATGGGGCAACACCACAGCTGCCTGTTCCTTGCCAGGCTGGGCTGGGACCCCCTTACCTGGAAGATGCCTGTTAGAACAGTGATGGTGGCCACCAGCTCCACCCTGGCAGCATCACGACGTTCCTCATTGACTATCGTGGTGTTGGTGATGTTGTCATATTCCAGGAAGTTCTCACTGGGCATCAGGGATTCAGTCAAACTCCCAATCATGACAGAGATGACGGCAAAGGGGCCTGGGGACAGGCAGGGTGTGGGCAGGAAGCCTGAGCTCAGCACCAGGATCTCACAGGTACTTGTCCCCTTGGGCGGGGTTCACAGGACAACCACGGTGCTTTGGCTGTAGTTTGGCAAATTGTCTTCTTGGTGCAGCAAAGTAAAAGCAAGAAAGGTTCTCCCCAACCACTGATGTGGCAATGCTGTGCCATGGCTGAAGTCTCACACCTCTCATCCTTGCTCCCTCCCCACCATCCCTATGGAAACACGTGGCCCCTCAGCTCACCCACAGAGTTGTGCCTGGACGTCCCAAAGAAGAAGTAGAGGAAGACAGGGTAAAAGGAAGAGTAGAGACCTGTGACTGGTGGCAGCCCAGCCAGCAGTGCGTAGGCAAGACCTGGATGTGGGGGGGAAGGGAAACACATCACAGATGGCCAAGCCCTGGACTGCCCACCTGCAGGAAGCTCCCAGCAGCCTGGACATGGCATCGCTCACCCTGGGGTAGGTGCATGATGCCCACGCTGAGGCCTGAGGCAATGTCCCCTGGGAGCCAGTCCTTGATCGGGTAGCGGGGCAGCCAGCGCAGGAAGGGCAGGAAGCGGAAGGTCAGGGACTTGGCTGAACATCTGGTGGAGAAGGAGCAGGAGCCAGGGCTGAGCACAACCACAGGGGCTTGGGGACATCAGTGGGGGGGATGGGGTCTCATGGGAAGGAATGGGTCCTATGGGACCCCCGGCTCCCTCCAGTGTAGCCAGACGTTCCTCCAGGCAGGAGGACAGGGTGGGGACAGGGCTGTCTAGGCTTGGGAGTAAAACCCTAGATTTGCACCTTTTCTGCTGGAGAGACTTGGACAGCCTGAGCCAGGCTCCCAGTGGTGGTGCGGCTGGGGCAGACAGTGCCTGGTGGGCTCCAGACACATCCCCCCAGCTGGTGCAGTCTTACCTGGCCTCACGGAGACAGCCTCGCAGTGAGGGTCCGGGGGGAGGTTTCCGCTGTGCCACCTCCTCCAGGTCAGCCTCGCTCAGCACCTCGCGGGGCGCCCGATGGCTCAGTGCCATCTCCCCTGCCATGGTCACCTGGTCCTCCCGCATGCCAGTCCACTGTGGGGACACATGGGACAGCTCAGTCACATAACTGCAGCCAGGCCCCTCCTGCAGCCCCATGGAGCCCAGTCAGGCGTGCAGGATCAGCCCAAGAGCAGGGATGAGCAGAGTTTTGGGGGTCCTGAAGAAGCAGGAGCAGCTCAGGACAGAGAGCAGCAGGCAAGGAGGAAGGTGAGGCCCTGGTGGTCGGCACTGCCTGCTCCTGCCCTGCACCAGCCCCCTCTGCCCCGATGGGGTGCACGGGCAGGGGCTGCCCCAGAGGCTTCCCCTCCACCAGTCCACGCAGGACCCCTCGGTGCAGTCACCCCTCTCCTCCCCGTACCGCAGCGCAGCTGGGGCAATGGGCCAGCACAGCTGCCGAGCAGAGCCCCGGCCACCCCACAACCCTGTCCGCAGACTTTGTCCCTTTACACATGAGGGGAGCAGGAATGTCAGCCCCCGGTGAGCGCGGCTGGGTCGCCACCTCTCCGCCGGCGCCCTCCCCAGCCCTCGGCACCGCAGAGCGGGCAGAGCCGGAGGAGCTGGGGCGGTGGGACCCGGGCTCTCTGTATGGAGCCGCAGCCTGGTCTTGCTCGGGGATGGAGCCGAGCGCTGCCCTCATCCCGCGGGGCTCACAAAGCTGGTGGCCCTGGCCAGTCCCCAGATGTTGACCCACTTGCCCCCAGCCCTCCTACCTGCTGTGCACGAGTTGGTCTGGTGTTACCAGCCAGGTGCACACTCTGCTCCTCCTATTTATTAATACCTGCCCGTGATCTTTGAGACACCGCTCCCTGCCTCCTGCCCTCCCTCCTGCCCTGCCAAGAACTGCTCATTTCCCAGCCCCACTGCTGCCCAGGACCTGCCATGCTCCCCCCTTGCCCTGTTGTGCTGGGGGCCATGGCTGGGGCAGGCCCAGGGCTATCACCAGTCCCCAGGGCCACCCCATCATAGGGACTGTCTTGGCCAGTCTCAGCTCCTGGCCCACAGCCATGGCCAGCGTGCTGCTGTGCCCCAACACCGTAATGGGGACAGGGCAGGTAAGGTCTTGACACTGGGCATATCCTGGTGCCAGTCCTCTGCTGAGAGCTGCTGGGTGCTCATCTCTCCAGGGCACTGCTCAGGATCTATCATCCCGTTCCCCCGACGGCTCCCACACAGAGCCATCCCCCCCACTACCATCATCACCACATCCCGGAGCAGGAGCTGTGTGGGGGGCAAGGAAGGTTACCTGCAGCCTCCAAGATGGTATCTGGGGTATTTTTCATAGGTCTCCACTTACTCCCACTTACCTGCTGGAAGCTGGTGTGCTGTGCCCTGTGGACTACCCTGCTCTCCCACAGCATGTGCAGACCCAGCCTTTATCTTGTTCCAAAGGTCCCCAGCAGGCACTGGGGCCCCACTGAACCCATCACACCTTCCTGGACTTCACCATGACCTGGTACCACCATTGGTTTCTGAGCATTTCTGAGTCACCTATGGCTCCAGGCATACGAGGACACAGGAGTGGAAATCCAGGAACCCCGTGTGCTGTCCTGACTGGTGTGAGGGTGTGGGATGGTGCTGGTGAGCAGGGCAGGATGGGCAGAGCAGGGCACTGCAGGACTCCTGGGGGGGTGCCATGATCCCCCGGGGCTCAGGGAGGTCAAGAGTTGATGGTCACCCTTACTCAGGGTGCTGTGGATCACTCACCTGCTCTTTTCTTCTCCAACAGCAAGGAAGGGAGGGACGGAGGACACATGGATCATACTTGGCTTCTCTTCCTCTGTCCTTCACCACAGCCCAGATGGGTCATGCTGCCTTCAGAAAGGGTTTTTTCTCCCCTTGGCTTCACTCAGGCTGCTGGCCATGAGTGCCAGCTCCTGCCACTGCAGACCTGCCAGCCAGGGCTGGGGACAAGGTGCATCACCACAGCTCTGGGTGAGCTGGCCTGGACACAGCCAAGCTCAAGCAACTGGCAGCACCTGAAATCCCTGTCACCCAAAGTCACCTCTCCCTGGGCCACAGTGTTTACCCTTCAGACTAGCAGCTGGCTGCAAGCTCCTGCCCTAGTCTTCTCCCAGCACAGCCCCAAGCCCAGTAATGCACCTCCAGTCATGGACCCCAAGTCCTGGGGAGAGGGACACAGGAGTAGAGAGGCCAGCACCATTTTATAGACTTTTATTTCCAAATCTGGCGCTTCCATGATACACTTTTACACAGCCAGGGGGGAAGTGGGGGCACCTCCCTACTCCCTGCCCACAGAATAGGGAGATGGAAAGAGGAAAAAAAATACAACCAACCAAATCCCCCAAAGAAACAAACCCAACCCAAAGAAGATGCTCCCCAGAGCCCAGGCCACAGCACTACAATCAGGGACCAAGCTACAGACCGACTCCTGCTTCTTGACCAGCCCAGCTCTGTGGGGGCAGCCACCAGCCCTGCTGCTCTCTTCTTTTTTGGCACTTGTCACTTGCTCTCCATTTGGCACCAGCAAAAAGAACCCCCATGTCCAACTTGACAGAAGCACGGGCACTACAGCATGGCAGGGACAGGACCCCAAGACTCTGGTGCTGGACAGCTGGAGAGAAACATGTAAACGAGCTTGTTCCCAAAGGCAAAGATGGGCAGCATGGAGAGGGATGGCTGTTCCCAGCATATGGGGCAGGCAGGGTTTCCCTCTATGCACCAGTCCCTAATGGCACATAAACACATCAGCAGACTCTTCCTTCCCCCTTCCTGAGAGAAGGGCAGCAAGGAGCCTGCCTTGTTAGGGCTGTGCCAGGGGCAGACAGTCCCCCACCAGGCCCCCGGCATCCCCATGTCTCAGCCCTTCTGCTCCCTCCACACTCTCCCCGCTGACTTGGGGATACAGCCAAGAGGCCTTGGCCACCCTGGGGGCCCGGAGGACAGCAGAGTCCTCTCCTGTAAACATGTCAGGCTGGGCTGCAGCAAGAAGCTACGGCAGTGTGGTTGTAAGGCAGTAAGGAGCGTGCTGTCACGCAGCTCCAAAAGCACCACGGGGGCAGCCGAGCAGAGGCATTGCATTGGGCAGGTGAAAGGGAGTGTGTGCCCCCCCAAGCTGTCTGCCCCTGGCCCAAGGCTGGAGTAGGCACAGAGGAATGTCACCTCACTGCAGGGACAGTGGGAGCCCAGGGTCAGGCCCTTGGGTGAGCATAGAAACCAACAAGGTGGTCTGAATTTCCAGAGAGGGCTAAGTGAGGTTTATCTTGGTGTCCCAAACATCAAGGCCCCTCTGAGCTGGAGTCCTCTGCCATACAGAGAGCACAGGGACATGTGCATATGTATGCAAAACCTGCAGGGAACCAGCTGGATAAAACAGCTGTGGGCAATGCTAGTCCTGAAGAGTAGAGCCACATCATGTTCCTGCAGACACTAAACCACTGCAGGGTGAGCACTGTCTCTGGAACAGCCCAGCCTGCTGTTGAGCAGAGCTAGGGGTCATCCAGCACCTTGCCTGGACCCACACACAACAGAGGTTTGCTCTACAACAGACAGGTTAAAGAGCACAACATACAGTGGGTAACAACATAGTGCTCATTTGCTGAGCAGAGGAAACCAGGACCATTCTGGTACAGGATGGGACTGAACAGCAAAGCTTGTTTCATCCCCCAGTGGGTCCCTGGTGCCAAATTTGCTGCCCTGTTCACTTGTGCTCTGCTCTGGCTGACGCACAGCCCTGGCTCCCAGACAGAGCCAGCCCCAAAGGGGTCCCACAGGAGGGTAGGGAGGGACCTGGCTGCAGGGTCAGCATGGCTGCAGGGGCTGAGGGACACCAGGCAGGAGTATAGCACCGAGATACATGTGGAGCTGCACAGGGGGACAGTGGGCCAGCTGCCCCACACTGGGGACAGGACAAAGTGAGATGCTGGCAAAGCCATGAGGGCTGCCTGGCAATGTCTCCCCAGTCCCCTGGGATTGGGGTCCCTGGTATCCCCCAGGGAAGCTGGCAAAGGGCTGTTGGTGAAACAAAACCTCCAGGTCTTGGGAACAGACCATCCGTAAAAATAACCATAGAAATTTCTCTTCTCTCTGATTACAAAGATACAAAAAAGTAGAAAACCCTCCCCTGCCCCCACATCCTGGTCTCCATTTCCATCCCCCTGCTAATGCACACAGGTGTACCAGTGGGTTGCAGAGGAAGAGCTCAGCCCCAGGGGTCAGAGACATCACCCTCACCCAAGCAGGCTCCTGCTGTACCTGTCACACCAAGCAGGCAACAGGGAATAGGTGGGAGCTGAGAGCCCAGAGGCTCCTGGCAGTGGCTGGTGCAGGCTGCCAGCCTCTCAGCCTGGAGGGCAGGGGAAGGCAGGGTCAGTTTTGGGCCTCTGACCACCATCAGTTCTGGCCCCTGCCCCCTGGAACACCAAACCTCAGCTGGCAGAGCCTGGCTAGGTGAAGGGCCCTGCTTCTTCAGTCGCTCTTGTGACAGCTTCAGCCCCTCAGGAATGGCCCTCGTTTCTTGTTATTCTTCTCGGAAGAAAGAAAAACAGTGTTAAGCTGTGGCATCTTCCCTGGGCTCCTGCTGCCTTCCCCAGCTATGCCAGATGGGGACAGGGCAGAAACCCACTGTGTCAGGGCAGTAACAACTGTGTTCAAGTCCCCGAGTTCAGGGAATAGGAAAGATGTGATGGGATGGCAGGAGTACCACCAGGGAGCAAAGCCAGAGGGGTAGAAATGACAGACTGGTACAGGGTCCCTGGGGAGAAACATGACTGGGGCAAGTGCGGCTACTGTAGGACTTGGGCTCCCTCCTTCTCTCCAGTCTGTCCCTTGCACACAGCCACTCAATGGGACCTACAACCAGCACCAAGCAAGGGCATCAGCCATGAGGTCAGCCTGACTGCACAAAGCATCTTCCTTAAGCCCTGACAGGCCACGAGCAAAGGCAATTGCTTCTGACAGAGCAGGCAGACTCAGATACATGGATGTTTCTGCTCGTGTGGCACTGCAAGTGCCTGGAGCTGTCACACACAAGGGTTCTCCCCCACTGGTCGCTATCTGGGACCAGGAGACACCTGCCACTCACCCCAGGGGCTCACCCTTGCACAGCCCTCTCCCCACAAAACAAACCCCCTTCAGGAAGAAGCCAAGCAGCTGAATGATGCACAAGACCAGCTGTACAAGGCCTGGCCAAGGAAGGGGCACACTTACTCTGAGTCTGGTGACAGCTCCGAAATGCTGTGGGAGGTGGTGGAGCGAGGTGTTGAGGGGCACATTGCGGAGGGTGTTGATGTCTGCACAGCAGAAGGGGTGGCGGTGGTCTGGGGGCCTGAAGGCGTGCTGGAAGATTGCACTGAGGACAGGACAGAGGAGTTAAAAGAAGCAAGGATGGAAGAAAGGATATCTAACTGTTCAGTGGAAGGATGTCGGCTAGGAACAGCTTCCAGGTTCTCTCTAGAAGGCTGTCTCCTCGATAGTGGCTCTAGGCTTTCCCTAGACAGCTGCCTCCTAGAGAGACTCCCCAAGTTGTCCTGTGAGGGATGCCTGCTCCTGCTAGGCACTGTGTCCAGAGGTTCTCTGGAATTAGATCTTCTGGAGAGAAAGTCCAGCTGCTCCCTTGAAGTTTGTCTAGCTGATGCTAGTTGGTCCCTTGAAGGCTGTCTTCTAGAAAGCAAATCCAACTGTTCTCGAGAAGTATCTCGACTTGGCAACATGTCTATTCGGTCTCTGGACACCTGCCTACTTGGCAATGTGTTTAGCCACTCCCTAGAGACCTCTCTTACTGGCCCACAGTCTAGCTGCTCTCTTGACCCGAATCTGCAGGGTAAAGTATCAAGGTGGTCTCTGGAGCCCTGCCTCCGTGGCAGTGTATTCCCATGATCTCTCTGACTGAGTCTAGCAGCGAGAAGATCCAAGTTTTCCCTAGACCCATGTCTACTTGGGATACTTTCCAGGTGTTCAGAAGACCCATGCCTGCTGGGGATAGTGTCCAGCTCCTCCCTGGACCCATGCCGGCTGGGCACGGTTTCCAAGCACTCTCCTGAGTTGTGTCTGCTCAGCTGCTCCCGGGACATCTGTCTCCTCATCAGCATGTCAAGCTGCTCCCGTGATGAGTACCGGCTGGCTGGCTGTGACAGACTGCCTGCCCCAGAGTAGATCCTGCCATAGGAGGCAGCGGGAACAGCTCTGTGACCCAGTGTGGAGGTCTTGTACCATGTCAGCTCATTGGTCATCCTGCCAACGGACGGCAGGCCTTGGAGAGTCGGAGGATACTGGAGGCGGTTCTTCAAAATTCCTGCACCAGGCAGAAAGATCAGTCAAATCTTTGTAAAACAGTGAAAAGAGCATGAAAATCAGGGGAGAGAAGCCATACCTCCCCAAGGACAGGACAAGATGGATCTGATGCTGAGCCTTCAGGGACACATCAACCTGAGGCAGGCAAGGCCACCCTTGACTGCTTGCTCCAGGCTGTTACCTTTTCTTTGCCGCTGAGTCTGGGTGAGGGAGTTCTCATCCCCACTGGTCAAGGCCAGGTCCGGCTGATTATTGTTGGCCGCATCCTTGTTGATGTCAAATCCCAGCTTTCGCTCAGAGCCCCACTTCTGCAGGGAGCAGGGGTGAACCTCACACTCGCCCAGAGCTGGCCAGTATGACATGAGGTCATTGCCATCCACATCTAGTGAAGGACACAGCAAAATTGGGCCAGGGAAGAGGGGGAGAATAATTCTGTGAGGGGCAAATGAAGCCAGCACAAGGCATTTCCTGGCCCCCAGGGGCCAGAGCTCACCCTCTCCCCTGCCACAGCCCCAGGACTTGCCTTTAGGAGTGGTGTTGGTGGGGTCAGTGAGGAGGCGTTCACTGCGTGCTGCACACTTCAACTGGCGCTGGAAGCGGCCCCGCAGGCGCACGTTCTCCTCGCTCTCTGAGGATGGGATGGAGAGGCTGCGCTCTTCGTCCAGAGACAGGTCACTGTCTGAGTCTGAGTCCTGGTCTGTAGGGACGGTGTGTGTTGAGGAGAAATTTGGAATGAAGGTGAGAGAGGCTCTCAGTGGTAAGGCCAGCCAGGTTCTGACTGTCTCCAGGAAGGCAGAAGCAGCCTGATGCTGGCCACCCATGAGGACAACAGCCTGCCTTACCCCTCATTGCCCTTCCCGTGCCAGCAGCCTGTGCCTGCTCCCTCTGCCCTTTCACCAGGTGCCCCAGAGGAGCCTGGCTCTGCCCTCCTTCACTTCCCATAATGCAGTTGCAAATAGCCATAAAATCCACTTTGCCTCCTCTTCCTTCAGGCAGGGCAAGCCCACCACCCTCAGCTCCTGCTCACCTGTCCCATGCCGTAGCCCAAGGGTGGCCCCCCCCCCAGTCTCACTCCAGTGGGTCAGAGTCTATGCTGTACTGGGGAACCCAGTGTCCCCAGGGACCCTGCAACAGCCTATGCCCCTGCTCCTTTTCTGTCTCCTTGGAAACTGGCCATATCCTTTGCTGCATGTCCAGGAGGAGGCTGTGCTAAGTGACACAGCTGCTGCCTCTCCCTCATACCCACAGTGTGTCTGGGAGTCACAGCTGAACATGGAATAGAGGATCTAATGGCACAGCCAGAGCCTGCACAGGAAAGGAATTCCTTAAGCAAAGAGTTAATTCAGGATGCACGGGGTCAGCCCCAAACCCGGGCACCGGGCTGAGCCTTACCTCCTCCAGCATCACGGTGGAACATGGCCACATCAATGTCGGTGGGACCAGCGTGAGCCAGCAGGCTGTGATCTAGGGCTGAGCCCTGACGTGCTGTCACATTGTCTCTGAAACACAGGAGACCCAAACGGTCACAGCGGCGGGAGCCCCGGCTCTGCCCCGGCACTCCCAGTGCTGCTCCCTACCTGAGGTAAGCGCGCTGGCTGGAGTGGGTGCGGGCAGAGCGCACGCTGCTCACTGACGAGATGGTGGAGGCCCCCAGGGTGATGCGGATGAGCCCGCTCTCCTCAAACAGAGCTGTGTTGTTGTAGGCATTAGGGCCCTGGAGAGGCAGGTAGAGAGGGTGTGTGTCCTGTTAAGGAGGTGCCACGGCAGCCCAGGGGATGGCCTTCCCACCCGCACCTGCCATGTCCAGGGGAAGTTGGGACTTCCCTGTCAGCAGCCTGTCCCCAGGCCCCTGGGTTACTCCTGCTCTTGCTCACCTGTGTGCTCCTCACGGTCTCCTCGCTTTGCCCCTTCTTGCCAAGGCAGGCCAGCTTCCAGGCTTCCTGCACCTCCTCGTTCAGCACACAGAACAGGACTAGCACAGCCAGGCCCTGCAGGGAGAGACACTGTCAGAGATGTCTCACCTGCAGTGCCAGCACCAGGACAGTTCCTGGCTCCTCCAGAGCCCAGTGTGTCAGCCCTGGTAGCCACCAGGACTGGCATGAACCAAAGAGCTCCTCAGTACTGATCAGTGCTAAACCCCCTGGTGGCCATGAGTGAGGGAGGAAAGGGTAGGGTGTCATTCTGGCTGGCAGCTGCCAATGAGCAGCTGGCAGGGTCCCCTTCAGAATACCAGCCATGGTCATGGCAGAAGGTCTGTGAGGTGATGCTGTGGGTCATATTTGGACTGTCAGACACCTCTGTTGCAGGCTTACTCTGCCAGCTGAGAGCATGGAGGCCCTTTTCACTCCAAAGACAGCCCTTGCTGCCCCTTGGGTGTCACCACTGACCCAAGTGCTTTGCAGCCACCTCCTGCTCCATGCCACCACTCACAGAAGAGCAAGGACTGGCAGGAGTGACAGCAGAAGGAACAAGGATACCAGCAGGACACATGGGCTCAGCACAGAGCACCCACTCTCCACAGATGGCCAGGGGGACCACAGGGATGCTCTCTTGGGCTGACCTGTGCCCTCCCCTAGCAGAGGCTGGGCAGTTACCTGGAGGCTGCAGAGGACAGTGTAGAGGTAGTGGAAAGCCAGGACACTGTTGTTGACAGCCAAGAGGCCAAAGAGCCAGGTAGTGCTAATAACTAGAAGCAGAACAAAGGAGCTCCGTAACGTCATGCTGGAGAGAGAGAGAGAGAGACAGACAGACAGACAGGCACACAGACACCGAGAGGTTAGTGCGTATTGTTAATCTACAGCATAGCACTCAGACAGAGATCCAGAAGGGAAAGGTTCCTCCTGCCCAGCACTGCAGGCAGATCCCTGCACAGCAGTTCAGCTCGCTCCCCCTGTCTCCCAGGCCTTCCCTTCTGGATCACACATGGCAAACACAGAGGCCCAAAGGACACAGGTCATTTGGAGCCATAGAGCTGAGCCAAGTTCCAGAGCTGGCCCAAGAGGGAGTGGGGAAAGGTCTCAGAAGGAGCATGTAGGAGAAGCAGCAGCAGACACTGAATCAACAAGGGCAGAGCATTGAATCCAAGCAGACACAAGGGGTGTGAGGGCAGGTATTGAAGGGGGACAGGCCAGCAGGACAGTGGGGAGATTGGGATTTAGGAACAAGAGGAAAGGACAAAGTTTAGGAAACATTAATGTGACTGGCAGGTGTGGGAGAGGAGAGCAGCTGCAAGGCTGACACTGATGCACAGAGGGGCACTCTGCAATGGTGGAAGAAGAAAGATGGTCACTGAGAATGCTAAAAACCATGAGCCACAGGAGCTCTGCTGGGAGTTTGGCCACTAATACTCACAGAACCGATTTCTTCTTTGTTTCCTTTTGGCCTGGGGAACAGGACATCTTGGCTACAAGCAGGAACATGACCCCATTCATCTGAAAGCATCGGCACCAATTAGAAGTTGTGCCAAGGGCTGGCTCTGACCTGACAACCCCAGTGCATGAGCAGATTCCAGGTCTGCCAAGCCCATGCAAAGGTCCCTTCCTTTCCCCTTCACGCCCAAGCCATGGCCTCCCCCAGGTTTGGCTGGAGCGAGGAGGGACAGAGAGAGTGCCTCTAACAGAGGAAGGGGAGTACAGAGAAGGGGGCAGGCAGTGGGTAGTTGAGGAAGGGGCTGGTGCCCATGGTGCAGAGAAGGGAGGTGGGAAAGGGCTGTGGGTGAAACAGGACAGGGTTTTACCACAATGACGACAGTAATGGGGCCTGCAAAGCTCCAGACCAGCTTATCATGAATGGATATCCAGCAGAAGTCAGGGTTCCCATAGCCCTCAGGATCCAGGCCAACTGCCAGCCCTGCAGGAGGAAGGGAGAGGTGAGGTCCAGACCACAGAGCCTTGAACTTGTCCAACTCATGTTGATTCCATTCCGGCACTAAAGGCTGTGAAGAGGTTCCCTCCCTGCTCTTACCCTGTGTACAGGCTTCCCTGCCACCAGGGAAAGAACCAGAACTGCCAAGCCCAAGCATCACAGCCTTTATTTCATCTTCTCTAGGGTCCCAGACATAGCCCCGCTGGCAGTCACTGCAGCAACAGGTCACCCAAGCATACAGGCTTAAAAAAACAGGAGACCTTAACCCTGAGAGGAGCCTGGGAACAGCAGGAGCCCCAGGCTCATCAAATAAGTCAAGGGAAGATGCACTGGGAAATTACTTCTGCCCAGGAGGCAAGATGACAGCCCTTGATACCTGGTCCCCAGCTGACCAGCACAGTACTGTCTGCTGCCAGCACTGCTGTCTGTGGCAGGCCCACCCTCAGCTCTCCCCACTGGGTGAGTGGAGCAGATCAGGAGGCTGCTGAGAACTGGTGCTCTTGGTGTGACTGTAGGACAAGCAGCTCTCACCAGTGATGATGGCAGGCACTCCCCAGCCAATGGCATAGTAGAAACGCATGGCCCCAAAGTTGACATTGCGGGCTTCAGTCTGCATGCGATAGATGTGGAGGCCCTGGACAAAGAGCCAGGCGAAGGTGGAGAGGAAGAAGCAGTGGAGGAGGATGGCAATCACAGTGCAAAGAAACTGGGGAGACAAAAGCTACTCAGAGACAGTCCCACTGTGCCAATGCTAACTGCATCATCCATGACTTGCCCCCATCCCCACAGATGTGCTTGTTCAAGCCCACAGACCTGGTTCTCAGTACGATTGATGCCCAAGAGAAAGAGCAGCTCAGAGAAGAAGAGGGTGACTGATATGTTGGAGTGGATGCCACGTGTGTTGGACTTGAGGCCTTTGAGGCAGGTCAGGAAGGAGAAGGTGAGCAGCAGAGCCACCAAGGAGAGAGACACCAAGGAATAGGTGACAATTGCCAAGGTTTCCAGGTCCCCTTCCAGTTGCTGCAGCAGCAGAGAACCAAAGGCAAATGTGCATATTAAGGGGAGATACAGGAAGCTTGCTGAGCTCTCAAACTCTACTTGTGTCCCACAAGGCTAACCACCCCCACCACACAACCCACAGCCCAGCAGACCGATGTTACCTCTCGGTGCGAACTGTCCATCAGAACCCCAAAAGTGCCAAACTGGGAGCACTGGCAGTGGACATGTGTGGTGTTTCGGTACACGAGCTCACAGTCCCTGGCTGTCCAAAAGCCAGAGGGGTTGGTCCTGCAGCCACCAAAAAGCAGAACACACTTAAGAGAGGAGATGAATGTGTGGTGTGTGGGGAAGGAACTGTAAAGAAGAGGGGTGAGTGGCAAAGCTTTTCTACCAGCAAATACAACTGCACTGATAGCCTAAGTACTGAAGCCAGAGCCTGCTGTGGACCCTGCTGTGCCCTCCCAGCAGAAATTAACCCACTTGGGGCAGGGTGGAAACCTCCACATCCCAGTGCTGCCCAGGCAAACAGCCTGTCACAGCCAGAGAGACTGGGGGACACGGAGGTGCCTGGGGAAAGCAGCTCAAAGACAGTGGCCCATCTGTGCTCAACTCACGGGGTGGAGTGGTTCCACTGAACACAGAGAGGCTTGCTCCTGTTGGCAGTCTCCAGTAGGTGAAATTCCAGTATGAGAGGGGTGTCCAGGGGTCCCCGCAGGAAGGTGTGATTGCTGAACACAGACACACTCACAATGGGGGAGTTCATCACGGGATTCTTGGGGAGCCTGCAAGGAGCAATAGAGCTCTACCATTATCATGCCTGGCAGCTGCAGCCTTCCAGGGACTTCCCAGATGCCCTATGCTGATGTCTCGGAAAGAACAGCTCTGCCCAGCCCACACCAAGGGGTCAGAAAACATGTGCCAGAGCACTGCAAGACTGTCTGGGTGAGAACCAAACCCAAGTCCTTGTAGACAGGCTCAGCAGCTGCCAGAGAGAGCAGAGTCCAGCCAGACTCTCTGCATTAGTGCTTGTGGAGGGCAAAGGGGAGGAGGACCTACCTGACACTGCGGCGATCCACCTGGTAGCGTGCAGGCAGCAGCCCCCCCAGGGTGCGGTACATGATGAGGATGATCACAGTGAGAGTGGGCTCGGGCTCTGGCAGCGCCTGCCTCGGGGAGGAGTTCTCCATGGTGTAGTTCCCTTCACCCCCAGCCAGCGTGGGCACTGCGGTGGGGGCAGCTGAAGCATACAAGGGGATGGTGAGAACACACACACACACACTGCTCTGAAGGCAACTCATGAGGCCATCTGGAACCTTTGGGATGTGGTGAAGTCAGAAGCTCTGAGCTCTCAGGGGTAACTTGTGGACCTCTGACAGAATGAGGTCTCAGCAGGAGCACATCTTCCCTTCCATACCCTCCCATGGGGTTCACCAAGTGATACTCATGTGCTCACCTTCAGCTTTTGGGGGGCTCAGCACTGACAGTGGCAGTACAACGTGGGTGTGGGGGTCCCAGGCGGGCTGGCCCCGGAAAAGGCTGCTGTGGTAGCGGGGGGGTAGCGGGGGTAGCGTCGGCGGATATGGGAGTGGTTCTCCATGCGATCAATGCTCAGCACTGCAGAGGAGGAAGGGAGTGAAAGCCAGCTCTAGGATGGCCACCTGGAGAGTTGCAAATATATCCCACAGCTTGGCATGATGTGAGATCCCAGCATCTACAGTGCTACTTCCCAGACCAGAGCCTTGCTCTGATGCAGGGTAGGAGACTTCTGCCACTGGGACAAGTGGCTTTTTCACCAGAGACTCAGGTTGGACTGGGGGAAACTGGAAGAGGGCAGCAGCCTGCTGCTGCAGGCAGGGATGGGACAAGGTTGTCTCTTGAGAGCCAGCAGGGAGGTGAAGAGCCTGTTCAGCTCCCTTGGCTGAGGTGCAGTGAAAGGAGGACAAGGGGACAAGGTCTGCCAGAGGAGTGGCTCTGCACTCCCCCACCCAGCTCACCAGCCAACACCACCACTCACTGATGTTGGGGGTGACGACGCCAACGGGGTTGAGGTAGGTGAGTTTCATGTTGCTGGCCAGCGTGCCTGAGTAGTCCCGCAGCTGCTCCATGAGGCTGGCGCTGCCGTGCTCGCCGTGTGGCAGCATGGCCCAGTGCTCACGGTTCTCGGGAGCCAGCACGGAGCTGCCTGCACGCAGGAGGTTCTGCATGGGAGAGACATGAGGGCAGACAAAGAAGCAAGCACTGCCTTTGGGCATCAAACTGACCACCCCCCAGCCTGCAGCACTGTGATGTCTGCCCAGCATGTGGCACAAGGGCCCAGGAAAAAAGGTACTTTCTGGTACAATGGGCCCCTACCCTCAGTGCCCAACAACCAGACATCTCTGCATGCCTGCCATCAGGAACTTGCAGGCAGCAGTAAGAGCTCCTTTTGCTTTTCCAGGCTGAGCAAACCCAGCTCTTTGCCTCTACTCATCTACCATGTGCTCCAGACCCGATGACTCAGGTGACCTCTCTGAGTTTCATTCCTGTGGGCTGATGTCTGTTTAGCACTGGGGAGCCCAGGGCTCCTGATGTGGTCTCACAACATCCTTGATCTCGAAGACCCAGGTTCAGGGTGCTGATAAGGAGAACCACTCTGATCCGGGAGGAGGACTCACCTCATTGAAGTGGGCATCCTGTGTGGCTGTCAGGCCAAAGCCACGCTGACGGCTCTCAAAGGCCATGAGGCGGGACAGCAGGCGGAAAGTGATGTGTACATCGTTGCCAAAGTAGTGGTCCATATGGTCTGTCACGGCCCGGAGCCGGTGGGCCAGCTTCTTGGCTTCAATTGTGTTGAGCTCAGTTTCATTCCTCTCCAAGCCCTCCAGCTGCCAGCAGGAAGAAAGGAAGGGATCAAACAATTAAGCAGGATTCTCAGTGGGAAACTGGGATGCTGCAGGCCCTGCTAGACCCAGAGATGATTTTTGAAACCATGGCACAAGCCATGGACACTCCCAGTAGTGTCACTAGAACAGAAAGCATCTCTGGCACGCAACCAGCCACCAGCAACACATCAGAGGTTTCACTGGCCCAGCTAACCCAGTGCCATACATGACAGAGATGAGAGGGCAGGGCAAGCATCTAGCAACACTTCTCTGGAAACTCTCCTGGTTTCAGCTACAGTTCAGCCTTGGTGGGATGCAAGAGTTTAATAAACTTGCCTGGATACTTCAAGGGAAGTTGCAAGCGGAGAGCCTGAGGGCCATAGATATCCCACTGAGCAGATATCCTGCCAGCTTCAAACAATTCAGCCCTGCCTAGGTTATTTGCTTTCCTCTTAAATAGTGGGAGTGGGGCAAGACAGGTTCTATCTGATGGGGACACTCAAAAGATTAGACTAAACCAAAGTGAACTTCAGCTCAGATCACTGCTCCCACAGGATGGGTTTGGGGGCAGGAGATGAGAAGAAAAAGGTGCTCAGCACTGGGGCAAGGGCCTCCCCTATTCTAGGTGCCTGGCTCCTGCCCTGTCAAGGCTCCAGAGCTGAGAGGGAATTACCAGCATGGAGAGCTCCTTGAAGGCAGGTGATGTGCAGTTGAAGAGATCTGGCTCCAGCCAGCCCTTCTCCTCATCACAGTGTCTGACAGCTGCACCTAAAACCAGGAAGAAGGGCATGTCTGTAATTCAGCAATAGATACCTGGCTCCCCTGCCCCAGCTAACCCAGAAGAGCAGTACTTGCAAGTTGTGAGGAGGGACTGTAACACCCCAGGGACACTCTTCTGCTTTGCACCAGTGCAACCCATTCCACTCCTGGTCTACATCACCTCAGCAAGCTGCTGCTGTCCCCTCCCCTCCAGGAGTTGGTTTTCTTTGTGTGTGCTTCTAGGCTGCATCACACCAGGTGCCCTCACACAGAATTGCAAAGAGGAACAAATGATTTGACAGGGCTCTGGCTAGTGGAGCTCCTGGTTCTTGGTGGAGGCATTTCTGTGTCCTGAGGGCACATCTGAACCCAAACACTCCTGAAGCCCATGCAGCCCTAGGCATTCCCTCCCTGACAGACTACAATGCCTGCTGAGGTTCTGCCTCTCTCTACAGGGCAAAGTCACTCCAGGAGGACAGAATCCCTGCTGTGAGACTGACAAACCTGCCCCAGAGATGAGACCCTGCAGTGGAGTGGGATGAAGGAGTGGAATAGAGAAACCCTCCCCCCAGCAGCATGGGTTCAGCACCCAGAATGGAGATACCAGGATGAATAGGATCAGGTGTTAACCACCACCAAAAGTGCTGCTAAAGCTGACACAGAGAGCAGTGTCCTGGTTCAGGAGTGTCAGCACACACACTTTGAACAAGATGAAGCTGGGCAATTCCAGGGTACCTATCAGAACTGTGGACCAGGCTCTCCTGGGGATAGCACCAGGGCATAAAAGAACACTCTTGATTAGGCTGGGAAAGTGTAGCAGCATGGCCAGGGCAGGGAGAATGAGACTGGAGCAGACTCCAGTTGCTGCTCTGAAAAGCCCAGTGATGAGTCTGCCCCCTCCCACCATCTCCAGCTCCCAGCTGTCCTCAGCCACCTTTCTCCCAGCTGCACAAGCACAGGGACCATTACCATTGCAGTTGGGAGCAGGGAGAACAAAGAAACCTCTACACTGCTGGCCTTCCCCCAGAAGAGAACAGATTGGCTCAGCTGCAGATGTGGGCAGGATCCAGCCTCCAGGTTCCTCTGCCTCCCCCTGCCAACTCGGCAGAGGGAACAGGATCTTGTGCATGCCCATCAGTTCCTGCCCTTTTTCTACTACCCACTGCTCAAGAAGCCCTCCCCTTCCTCCACCCCACAGCCATTCCCCACGGCCTCCTCAGCCTCACTACCCGTTGCTCATCACCAGCCTCTCCCAGCCTAAGCAAGCAGGTGCCAGTGCAGCAGAGCCAGCAACCATCCCAGCAGGAAGCAGAGCATGGACCTGCCCAGAGCCAACACTGCAGGCTCAGGGCAGCGTGTAGCAGGGGCTGTATGTAGCTGCAGCCAGGTTTGAGTTGGTTAGTGTGCTGGGAGCAGGGAAGAGTGTGAAGGAGTAGTGAGGCCAGGCAAAGCATTGGGAAGACACTTGGCAGCTCCAGAAGCAGCAGGAAAAGCGCAGGGGTGTGCAGGGTACCAGGCAGGGAGCAAGGAGGGAAAGCCACATGGCACAGCCCTTACAGCATAGGAGGAAGGAGATGGGAACAACCTTACCTGCACCCCTCAAGCCTGAGCACGGAGGGCGAGAGAATCAGGGAGAGAAGCGACAACAGTTAGGAGCTGAATCTGCCTCCTCCTGGGGCAAACGGCTGGAGAAGGACAGGGTTTGCATTGTCCCCTAGGGAGTGTTGGTGTTCCTACAGTCCCAGACACCCTGCTCATGCTTTTGCCATCATGAAGAATGCCCTCTTCCAGCTCAGGATGTTGACCCCTAATCAAGACACTCACCTAATGACATGCTCTGCCCTGCTCCCTTCACAGTGCACACCAAGGACAGCAGACCCATGGCAAGGCACTGTGGGCACCAGGCTTCTGTGCCAGGCCTGACCCTGGCCTCAGGCTCACTGACACCAAAAAACAGCAGGGAGAAGCAGGGACCAAGGTCAGGAGAAGAGCACAGCCCCAGGACTGGGTGATGGCCCTAGACTCGGAGCCTGTTCCTAGACCCATGCCCGTGGCCAGCCCCCTCTGCTCTCCCTCAGGCTATGGCATTTTCTCCTCCAACTTCCTTCTCCCAGACCTCAAGCCCAGCTAAAAAGGGACTGGGACAGCATGCAAACAGGAGATATTGCTGGAACTGCTACAGCCTCCAGCAGAACAGTGAGGCTGTCCTCTCCCCACCACATCCCCCACTCACCCAAGGATCCTCTGGGACACAGCACTGTGGCTGAGAGGCCAAACTTGGTCTGGGGCCACCATACGCCCGCCTTCAGGCTTTTGGGACAGCCATCATAGAGCACTGTGGAGAGGAGACATGCACCAGAGGGGTCGGTCACAGAGGGGATGCTGAGCCCCATGGCCCCAGCTCAACGCTGTGCCCACACTCACCCTCACAGCCACTGGGTGTCACCTCTGCAAAAGGGCTGTCACAGCTATTGCACTGGCGTCCGATGACCCCAGGCCGGCAGTGGCACCGGCCCGACTCCCTGTCACAGGCACGTGAGGTGGAGCCCACAGGGTAGCAGTCACAAGGCAGGCAGGTGTCACTGCCTTTGGGACGGTAGTGGAAGTCCTGAGGAGAGACGGGGACAGCCATCAGACAGCCCATCAGGACAGCAGCTGAGGCCAGCAGAGAAGGTCCTGGCCCTCCCAATTTGCAAGCAACCCTGCTGCCTCCATCGTCACCATGCTGGGGCATGAGGGCAGCACAGAGGAGATAAGCAGGGATACTGCCCTGAAGTGGGCACACAAAACAGGGCCTGGGCATCTGCCAGGCCTTTGGAGGGGACAAGAAAAAGCATTGAAGACAAGCAAGAGTCCAGGCAAGCCATGGGCCATGTCCCCATGGTCACAGCCACCCCTCACCTTGCAGTGGCACTGCCCGTTGGTTTTATCGCAGTCGGGGTCAAAGCCCTTGTTCACATCGCAGTTACAGGGCCCACAGGTGGGGTTCCCCCACCAGCCCTTTGGACACTGCTGGTCCATCCTAGGGAGAAAAAGACCTGTGTTGTTACAACCACCACATTCCCTGGGCCTTCTCATCCCACCAGCCCAGCTGGTCAGCTGCTCCAAGGAGTGAGGTGGCATTGAGAGGTCCAGGATCCACGTAGCCAGGATCAGAGGGCATCACAGAATGAGGCACAGAGACCACAGCACTTCCCGGTGCCCCACATCTCACCTGTGCTCGCAGTACTGCCCAAAAAAGTTCCCTGCACACTCGCACACGTAGCCCAGGGGTGAGCCTGGCTTGCGGCGACACACAGACTTGTTCTTGCAGGGGTTGAGATGACACACATCCACGCAGTCACCTCCATAGTACCCTGAGGTTTGGACAGAGAGCACCATGTAAAGCAAGCACCTTCCCCTTGAGAGGAGCCAGAGGACCAAGGGGCTTCAGGAGGGATTCTGACCTCCAGAAAAATGACTAAGTCTCTAACAGGGATGTAACTTGTTTCATGGATAGACAGGAAAGCAGTCATAGGCCAAGAGAGAGCCACAGGGGGAGAGGAGAAGACAGACAGACAGAGAGAGCAAAGGGGTGGCAGGACGCTGCAGGCCCTACCTGGCTGGCAGATGCAGGAATAGCTCTGCCACTCATCCTTGCAGACACTGTTGGCTGGGCAGGGGCTGGAGTCACAGGCGCTTGGCACGCTGCAGCCAGCCTCCACCCGCAGGGCATGGCTGGGCTTGGGCAGCACGGTCCCGGTGATGCTGTCACCCAGCCGCACACCCTACAGTGCAGGTGACAAATTCACAGTGAATCCAGGACAAGGAAGGCTCCAATCTTCCTGACCTCCACAACTCCCCGGGGGCAGCCATCCTCCATCACCCTGACTGTGTAGGTTTATGGCTGCCTTACAGCACCCTCAGATCCTTGAATACTCAGAAAAAGTGTCAGCTGCAGGATGGATGATGGCAGCAGCTGCCAGGCCTAAGTTTCTACCCCTCCATGTAACAGACCCACTATAAAGGAAGGCTCAGAGCAATGGACTCACCTGTATGCAGCCTCTCAGTCCATTCTGCACTTCGCCAGAGCCCAAGACTCCCCCCACGTGCAGGTGTTTCACCTTCAGGCCATGCAGTTCATTTCCAACAATCACCGTGTCCTGTAGGAGGAAAAGGAGTAACATGGGGCAACTGGCATCAGCCCTGCTCCAGTCTTCTCCAAGGGTACAGCCTGGCCAGTGTACACCAAGCATCCCCCACAGCTCCTGTTTTGGTGCTGGGGTCTCAAGCAGCACCTACCTGGTAGAGCCCAAAGTCCAGGGTGAGGGTGATAACATATCGTGAGTCTCGCCCGCTGCGGACATCCCGCAGCTCCAGCTGGAGGTCGTGCCATCTCCCATCACTGAGCTGCAGCTGGTCCAGGAGGAGGCTAGTGCTGCGGCCTGAGCCCCTGCTCACCATGAAGGAGAGCAGGCCCCCAGCCAGCTGCAGAGAGGGAACCAGCAATGGCAGCAGTGAGCACCAACTTCAGCTGCCTCCAGCCTACCCTCCCTCTGGGCATGGGAAGGGAAACCCAGCCCTGCTAAACCTCTGCCCTCAACCACCCCCTACTCAGGCTGGAGTCAATATGGACGGCAGAGTCCTTCTGCTCTCCTGAGCTGGACAGCAGCAGAAGTTGGGGCACAGTGCTGCAGCTGAGGCCATGGCCCTACCTGGCAGAGCAGTGTGGTGTACTGTCCAGCATGGGCTTGCACAAGCACCCCGTCTGGCTGGCGCGTCCGAAACGCCAGCCCCAGGTACCATGGCACTGAGATCTTCACATCTGTCTTGAAGTCCCAGGTCAGAACACTGTTGCCCTGGAAATAGTGGGCATGGTGCATGGCTGGAAAGGAAAGTGGAGGTGAGGAGAAGGGATGGGCACCATGCAGGGAGCACTAGATGCTGGGACAACAGAGCTAGCTCACCTCACACAGCCCCCCTAACCTTGCTTCCACAGCAACCCCAACACAGTCTTGCCCACATGTACCCTGCCCACGCCCAGCAGCACCCGCTCACTCACTGTGGCGGCAGTCTTTGCCTCCGAAGCCAACAGGACAGAGGCAGGAGTAGGTTCCCCAGCTGACAGAGCAGGTACCACCGTTCTTGCAGGGGCTGGAGTCACAGAACGTGTGCTTGGCATGGCAGCCTAGAGGTACCAAAGTCACCCACATCAGCCTTGACCTGCTCAACACCTCCCTCCAGCCCATAAGGAGAAGCACCACTTTCCACCAGCCCTGTCCTTGGCTGCCAGAGGGGCAACCTCAGTCATTCAGCCTCTCTGCAAGGGCACTGTTTGCTCTGGGATGAGGATCAAAGCTGTTGCAGCTCCTTACACCAGAAGAAAGATACTGCAGAGCTGGACTGACTCCCTATAGCACCTCCCAGACAGACCAGCTCTGCAGGCTCTGCACTTGGCATCACAGTCCCAGAACATCAGCTGAGATAGGGACTGGCTTATGAGTGGGATCTGGAGGCTCTCTTTCCCAACAGGAAGCTGCTTAGCTCCAGCTGTGCTGCAATAATGCTGTTATAGCCCAGCAGCGCTGCTGTGTGAGCAGGCAGGGAAATTCCCAGAGCAGAGGATGGCAGGAGCAGAGGCACCAGTACCTGCAGTGGTTCCATTGTTGGCGATGTAGGAGGCCAGGTCGATGCGCTTGCTGTCAATGTAAAGATCTCTCATGCATCCCACAAAGTCCCGGTGAGTGACGGGGAAGTTTTCTGGCAGGTTGGGGACTCCTCCAAGGAGCAAGGGACCTGTGAGGTCCAGAGACCTGCAAGTACAGAAACCCAGGGCTTTAGGAGCCAGTTGGCTCCTCAGCGCAAGGGGCCAGGAAGCAGAAATCCTCAGGGACAGGTATGCACAGCCGAGGTCCCAGACGGAAAGGGCTGACTCCATAGGAGACCCCAGTGCCCTGCTCCTCTCCCCACCACAGCAGTGCTCAACAGTCCCTGAGGAACTCACTTTTTTGAGCTGGTCTGCACACCCTCTGCAGCACAAGAGTAGTTTCCAATCTCACTGCCGAACTGCAAGGCCACTGAAGCATCACATTCATCCACTGTCAAGATGGCCACCTTGTCCTTGGAGGGGCCCTGCACCACGCCCAGGGTGCTGACCTTGGGCTGGAACCAAAGGCAAAGCATTAGCAGCACCCACGTCCCCAGACCCAGGCACCCAAGGAAAGGATGGGCATGGGCTGTGGTGAAGAGTACTCCTACAGCCTCTCAGTGTGGTCCTGAGGGTCAGTCTCCCACTTGGCCCAGCTGTCCACTGCACCCACCCCCAGCAGCTGAAAACCACCTCTACCTTCTCTCCACAGCCTCCCCTGTGGGGCTGAGCCAGAGAACAAAAGAGCCAGAGCTGTTCACTCACACCTCATGGGGGGAGATACCCACATGCAGGGGGACAGCTGGGGTACACCTACCTTGTTGTAGTAGCGGAGCTGCAGCGTGTGCCACTGCCCATCACTCACACCCCCCGGCACGTAGGGGCTCACCACTGTGCTGGACTCTCCTGCAGGGACAGGGATGATGGCACGCTGAGGGACAACCCTCGGACATGCCTGCCCCACCTAGCTGCTAGGGCACTGTGTGGCCAGCCCCACCACCACTGGGCCTTGACTGAGGAGACCAGTGGAGAAAGAGCTGTGGCAGGTTGGCCACTGGGTGCTTTGTGCAAGACAGTGGGGAGGAGTGCTGGACCCAGGATGGGAGGGAAGCCCCAGCTGTTAACTCCTGGCAGCTGACCCTGGCACCCCTCAGGACCAGCAGGATGGGCTGAGCAATGCCACAAATCAGCTCTGATGGATAGAGAACACACTCCCAAGTGAGTTCTCTTCTCCAGACTGACTCACAGCAAGGCAAAAGTTGAAGCAGTGACATAATAGGGCAGAATGACAGCAGAGACTCCAAAAAGGTTTGTCCTTATTTTTGCTCACAGCCCCCCTACTGCACTTGTACTCCTAACCCTAGGAAGGGTCCCGAGACACACCAAGTCCCCTGTACCATCCACTGTCACTCACCAACACCTCCCTCAACCCTGTCTCCATCAGCATGAGCTCCATGCAGGGCAGCACCCTGCTCTGCCCGCTCAGCACAAGCCTTCTTGCAGCTCCCATGGCACAGTCCCACAACAGGAAGGGTCAAGCCTACCTGTGGAGTATTTCAGCTGGACCTGCCCCTGGATGATTTCCACTGCCAGGAAGTCGTGCCTCTCATTCAGGCGCCCGTTGTAGAGCAGGAGACCGCTGGGCTCCATGGTGCTGAACCTGGGGAAAGGGAAGGAACAGGAGGGCAGGGTATGCACAAGAAGCACACCAAGATCCCTGCTCTCCTGTGGTACACACGTCAGCGTCCCAGCACAGAGACACACTGAGAATGGGCTGGGAGCTTGATCCAGCAGGTGCTTTGGAACTGTGGGGGACTGGCATGGAGGCATAGAGCTGGCAGCAGGGAAGGGCAGAGGCACTGAATGAAGGGGTGAGCTGATGCCAGGGAGAGGTGCTTGTGCAGATTCAGAGCCCTTTGGTTAGAGGCACCAGAGTGTCCCAGTGATGAAGCAAAGCTGGTAACACAGGGGCCTGGGTCAAGGTGCACAAGAGCCACCAGAGCAGGGCCAGATGAACAGGTGGGTGCTGGTGTCCCACAGAGGAAGGAAAAGACTCACGAGAGTGCAAGGGTGAGGTGGAAGCGCTGGCGCAGGCCCCGGAACATGACGAAGGATCGTGGTGGGAAGGAGCGTGTGGACACCTCGCAGAAGGGCGTCTCAAAGCCACCCGCCGGGCACTGGCAGCGGAAGCCCCCGTCAGCACCATTGGTGCAGGTGCCACCATTGCGGCACACGCCGGGCACGCAGCGTCCTGAGCGGCTGTCCACCTCACAGTTCTCACCTGGTGGAAACAAGATGAGAAGCTTGGGACAAACTGAGGCGAGATGCTGAGATGAGAAGCATGCACACAGCCACCCAGCCACTCCCTGACCCAGGAGTACAGACCTCAGCCCAGATTTGGGGCAAGGCAGCCAAGAGGCAGGAGTCTGTGGGGCAGCTGTCACAAAGCATGCGACAACCCAGTTGTCACCCAGGCGTTCCCCACAGCAGCCAGCAAGCTGGCTACCACCACCAGCCCTGCGGCCTAAGCCCCAGCTCCAGCTGAAGGATGGCAGGGGCATGGGACAGGAGGGGCTGGCCACAGATGGGCTACACAGTCTGAAGGATGGAGAGGTAACGATATGCCAGGGAAGTCCTGACAATGCTGAGAGTGCCCCTTTGGGCACTGCCACTGCACAGGCCTGGGGTAAACATCACATGTGGTGTGTGAACTGCTGCCCACCCAAAAAAGAAGGGAATGTTGGGCCCAGCTTCCCTACCAGGCAAGATCCCATCCAGATATATCTAGTCCTAGCTGTGGGGGCAATCCCTGAGCCAGCCAGTCTCTTGTTGCCACAAGTCCCAAACAGACTGCAGAGACTCATGCCAAGCTGCTGGCAACCTGGAGATGAGGGAAGATGGCCTCTTCCATCACACATCACATTGGTGTGGGTACAGCCCAGCACCACTGAGCCTCCATGCAAATAGCTATGCAAACCTCTTACAGGACCAGAAGCTTCCTCCCCCTGTGTGTAGGCTCTGACATAGGAGCAAAAGTCAAATGCAAAGCAGCTATATGCAGGACACCAAATACCCTTGCACCTTGCTGGCATCAGTAGTGGGGATGCCCTAAGCCAGCTCAGCAGTGCTGTGCAGGGGCTCTGGCCAGGTCCTTTTCCCCTGCTGTTCCCACAGCCCCCAGGGAACTGCTCAGCTGCAGTCCTATGTTCTGGGACTTGCTCCCATTACTTGCTCCATGGCATGGAAGGAGGATGAGGAGACAGCATGAAGTGTCAGAGAAATGAGCTCATTAACCCTTCTGCTAATGGCTGTTCACGCTTCAGATGCTGGGGGTTAATTACCACTGACTGCTTATCTCACCAGGAGCCACCAACAGGAGAGTGGCTCCAAGGCAGCCATCTGCTGCTTTGCTCCTTTCAGCAGTGAGGGCAAGGCAGGGGCTCCCTCCTCAGTAGCCACAGGCCATCTTTCCTCATCCCCAGGTTGCCAGCAGCTTGGCATGAGTCTCTGCAGTCTGTTGGGGACTTGTGGCAACAAGAGACTGGCTGGCTCAGGGGTTGCCCCCACAGCTAGGACTAGATATATCTGGATGGGATCTTGCCTGGTAGGGAAGCTAGGCCCAACATTCCCCTCTTTTTTGGGTGGGCAGGAGTTCACACACCACCATGTTGGGCCTGGGTGGGCTCCAGACCTTTGCCAGACCAGCTGAAGACTGGCATGGGCTGAAACCAGCACTTCTGACAGTTCCAGAGCCCATCGCCCCACTGGCACGGGGCAGTGCCAAGGAGTCTCCCATGCCCCAGCATGGCACAGCCCCGCTTGGCCTTCCCACACTCTGATAAAGGCCAGGAGGTGGTGGCCAGAGTCCCCAGCTCCCTACAAGACTCATTTCTATGATAAGGTCAGCCCTGCACATCCAGCGCCATGGAAACGTGGAGAGGCAGCTGTAGAGCTGGACCTCTGTGGGCAAAGAGGGGCTCTGACACCCACCACCCTGCTGGGAAGAGGACCCTGACTTCAGTGACAGCAACACCAAGGGACCTGCTCACCCATTCCCCTGTGGTCCCCAGCTCCAGGCACTCACCGCTGAAGTGCTGGCGGCAAACACACGTGTATCCCCCCTCCTTGCGGGTGCAGATCCCACCGTTCAGGCAGGGGTTGGAGTAGCAGAGGTTGATCTCTGTTTCACAGTAGTCCCCGGTGAAGCCCTGCGGGCAGCGGCACCGCAGGCCGGTGATGGGGTGGATGGGCCGGAAGAGGGTGGAGGGGGAGGCAATGAAGGGGGCCGAGCTGTCAAACTTGAGGACGGAGATGCACTTCATGTAGTTTTGGCAGGGCTCCCGCAGGCAGACGTTGTCATCAAAGGGCAGCACATCCAGCATGGAGGCACCCGTCAGCACCATGCGCTTCATGTAGAGCTGCTCCTGCAGCTCCTCTGAACTAAAATACCGCCCGCCCCGTGGCGCCAGGGCTGAGAAGCTGACGTTGAGCACCGTGCCGCCCACATCGGTGTCGTTCTGGATGTTGAAGATGAAGATGTCTTCCTTGGGTGTTGCAAGCACAGTGGCCACCCCTTCCAGGAAGGTGGACAGCAGAGGGGAGAGGAAGCGCTCCTGCCACATGTTCTCCAGCCGCACTGTGATGCTGTTGGCCAACATGTCCTCTGTGATGATGATCACCCGCAGGACACACTGGGCTGTCACACTGTGGATCCCATCTGTGGGACAGGACAAGAACATGCTTCAGGTCTTTCTTGCTGCTTGGAGGCTCTCCTCCATCTTGCCCTGGGGCAGAGCCCTGCACCCCAGTGTGGTGCCCAAAAGTCCCAAGTCCTTGGTAAAGAAAGCTCGGTGCCAGAGCCCCAGGGGCTAGCAGTGTGCCACTTGGGCTGGAGGGGAAGGGGTCAGTGTGGCTGCACTTTCTCCCTCCCATCAGGCTCTCCACTGAGATAACTCTAAGGTTTCTTCCCTGTTCTAGATTTCAGCTGCAAACTGAGATTTCAGGAACAGAGGTGCTCTTGCCTTTCCCCACACTCTCCTCCTGCCATTTCCTTTCTCTCTTCTACAGGGTCTCCAAGGCTTTTGTGTCAGTCTCCCTGCTTCCCCCCTTCTCACCATCTGCTCCACATCTCTTCCTCCCTTGGCCCGTCTCCGGTTTGTTTAATTCTCTTTAATCTTTACTTTCCTTGGAAACAAACTCCCTTCCCTTGGGACCCTGCACCATGACAGCAATCTCCCAGGCATGAAGACAAGAGTGTGCATGCACACTCAGAGTGTGCCAGCCTACCCACCTACTCTCTCTCAAGACCTTGGCCATTGGCAGCATCTATGCTGCTTCAGGACAACTCCTCTCTCCCTGTCTTCCTGGACCCTCTGGCAGGCAGAGCATGGTGAGGCAAGGACTCTGCCAACCTCTGTGGCTCCAGAAATGCTCTATGAGGCTCATAAAGAGCCTCACTGCTTCTAGTGAAATAGGGTGATCTGTCTTCCAGTCCACTGCCAGCACCCAAATTTTAATGTCCTGTGAGTGTTGGCAGCACCTGGTTGCCACCCTCTCCAACCTCACATACACCAGAGCTCCAAAGCTCCTTGTTTCCTCAAAGATTTGCCTAGCATCATCCTGAGACAATATTTACATCAGCATGTTGATGGTGACTCCTTGCTGTAACATCAAATATGTGACCAAGAAGTGACAAACCCAAACCTTCCCCTGGAGACACTGGGTTCAGCTGCCTGTGCAAAGGCAAGGCCACCCAAACAATGAGCAAAGAGTTTGCTGGGGTGCTTCCCCCTCCCCATCTGCCACGCTGGCCTTTGCCAGGTAAATCAGCTCCACATGCATCCTCTTCTGGGCATCTATGTCAGGTTCAACACTCAATTTAAACACTGATGTAGGAGGGGGCCTTGTGAAAAAAAGGTAGGCAGAGTGGTGGGTCTCGCTTCAGAGGAAGAGCAGCTAAAGCAAAGATGCCCCCACAGCAGCACTCAGAGCAGTCCCGCCCTGCCTCAGCCTGGCAGACCCAGCCAGACCCTGCTCAACAGTGCTTCACCTCCTGAAACCCAGGGCAAGGTGGCACAAGGGGCAGCAGACTTCCTGGCACCCTGGTCAGACCCAGCCCTACAAGGACCAGGGATGTAAATGCCATTCCCCCCTGTGCCCCAGCTCCAAGCCTCATGTGCAAAGCTGCCTTTACTGCTCCTCTCTCTCCAGGGCTGCTTTGCTGCAAAGCCTTTTGATTTCTCTCAGCCCTGTTTGAAGTTGGTGGTGCAGGAGGATTTGAAGATTGAAATGTCTCTCTTTTTCCCCTATCTCTCTCTTCTCTTCAGAAGGTGAAAGCTTTCTGGTGACCCTGCAAATTCCTGCACAAGCACCAGCCTGCACGCAGGGGCTGCTGCTCTGGAGATAAGGCTGGCAGGGGGCTGGGGGAGCAGCTGTGCCAGTACAGTCACCCAGGAGCTAATCCCCCTCAGGAAGGGGATTGCTTCTCTCTGAAATCAAACTATTCCCAACCCATACATCAGCAAGGTGAGAAAACCACCCCATTGTGTGACAGCCTGATGGCTCTAACATGGAGGGCGGTATGGGCAGCAGTTACCAAACAGCTCTGTCCAGCACCTGGCTGGAGGTGCTGCAGGATTTAGATCTGCCTGGCCTCAGCTCAATGAACTGGCATCATCACCTGTGTCTCCAGAAGCACCTTTTCTCTCCTTGTGGCTCAGGGGCTGCTGAGATCACCCAGTGCTGGGGAAGCTGGAGCAAGGGTAAAAACACAAGCCTAAGGTGCTCACTGAACCACCAGCAGCCTGGAATCCCTCCCTGAGAGACCACCTAGTGAGGCAGCACCCTGGGATGCCACCACTTTGACACCATCTGCCTTCTCAGCAGGAAGCTGTGCTGTGTCCTGCTCTCTCTCCTTTCCCTTTATCCCCTCCTCTCAGTTTCTCTCTCCAGACAAGGAAAGTGTGAGCTCGGGTGGAGCCCAGCTGCCTCCTGCTTTCCCTGCTCAGTCTCATGGCCCACCCAGAAGGAGCCTCAAGGCCCAGGGGTCTCACCCTCCCTGAGGGCTCCTCGGCACCCAGCAACGGGCAGGCAGACACTTGCCTGATTCATGGCTGTTATTTGGCCTCAGCTGAAGCCATGCTGAGTCCCTGGGCAGGCTGGAGGCCAGCAATGCATCCAGAAGAAGGCCATGGCTGGGGACTTTTCAGCAGGCAGGCTGCAGGATGCCCAACGTTTTGGACACTGTCCATCCCACAGCAGAAAGGCCCAACTGTCCCTGTCCCAGTGTCCTGCAGCAATTTCAGGGACAGCTCTGGCCCCACAGTCCTCCCCAGCAAGCTCCCCCATAACATGGTGTTCCACTTCAGCATCACACCCAGGACTGCCTCTCCCTCAGCTCTATGCAAGGGGAAGCAGATGGCCAGGAGAATGACCCACTGCAAATGGGGATAGAAAAAAAAAAAGCTACCAAAAGAAAGCCCAAAGCTGGCTGAAGGCACTGACCCCCCTGGGAAGCATTTTAATCACAAATGCTCAGCCTTTCTGATTAAATCCTGTGTCTGGAGAGCTGGTGCCTGGTAAATATTCATGCATCAAAGCAAGGAGCCCTGGAAATATGCCTGCAGGGAAAGGAGCAGGGAGAAGGGACACGAGGGGCTCTAACCCCCATGCTCAGCAGCACCAGGTCACCGTGTCGGCACTTCCAGGACTGACAATTGCCAGATTCAAAATCAGCAAAGCTACAGGAAGAGCAGCACAGATGGAGAGCAGGATGGGCAGCAGACCCCTCCTGAGGGCTGTGATGTCAGTCAAGGAACAGAGCTCCAGGACTGTGATACATCCATATCCTTCAGTGAGGACCTAGAGCTCAGATAAGGGCTCTGAGCTGCAGAGTCTAGAATCTAAGAAAGTGAAAGCCACTGAAAGCTCTGACTGCAACACCCAGAGAGTCCACCCCAGAGATGGTGAAGAGTGTTGTAGGGATAGGCAGAGGCAGCTTTCACATTTGCAGCTAAGGCATAGTAAAATGCCTCCAAGATGGAGAAGCTAGGAAAGGAGGAGAGAGGAGTAAGGTGAACATTCCTCACCGCTCTGGCAGATCTCTCAAGATTTTGATGCCCCTTTGACATATTAAGAGACCTTGGAAGTAAATCAGACTCGCCTCACACAGCACAGAGCATGAATGTCATTCTCCCAGCAGCTCTAAAGACAGGATCTAAAATCCAATAAGCATAACGACTCCAAAATTGTTCCTAACCAGGAATGGAAATCCGTAAGTCTCCTACCCCTTCTTCATTGTCAGCACCTCCAGCTGCAATGGACCTAACACAGAAGGATGGTCCTGAGGCTGGGCTCTTCAAGAGAGGAGAGACATTCCATTTGTGGAAGGACAGGGCAGCCCTGGGACTCTTCTCCAGCTTGAAAAGCTGTCTCTGATGTGTTTAGACACAGAAGTAAGGATAAATGTGCTCTAGAGGGTCCTTCCCTGACAGGCTAGGATTTTAGGTGAGACATCTAGGACAAATGGGTCCCCTCAAGAGAGCAGGCTCCTGTGCTGCACACCAAGATGAACCGTGCACAATGCTTAACGGGTACAGGGGCAACACAACTGATTGTGGCTGAGCCTCCACCCTTGCCACCCGCCCAGCAGTGTGTCCCAGTGAAACCAGTCTGGAATGGTTTAAAATCAACATGATGTCAGCAATGCCCTGCTCTCATCACGCTGCTGGCTGTGGACACAGCCCCACCATGCCACCATACTCCACCTCCAGTGGCCAAGAACCATTTTTTAGCAGCTGTAGGTGACCACACATGGGTGAAGAGCTGGCATCAGTTTGGAGGCTTTACAGGCTGTCCCCCTGTAAAGGCACAGTTTGTGATGGCCCATGCCTTCACTGCCTCCTGCAAGGGGCTGAGGTTCGAACACACACAGCTCACAGGCAGGCAGAAAGGCCCCTTGCCCAGTGATTTAGTAGGATCCAGCCCCTCTCAAAGGGACCATAATGCTCACAGACAGGCAGGGAAGCTGCTCCCTCCCCAGAAGCTGAACCTTGGGGCACCCACTTGGGTGCTATTGTGTTCTTCCTGCAGGAGAAGGGTGCTCCAGCATGGTGCTGCACCCAGCCAAACAATGCAGCCTGGTCGGCATGTCCTGGCCACCAGCTCTGCAAGCCCACCCACCCCCC
>JAAWXA010000016.1:9254012-9308841 GCA_038090715.1 Florisuga fusca | reverse complement strand
ACCCCCCCTGCACACAGTGACAGCATGGGGCTGCCAGCTGGGCTTCAAACAATGAAGAAGGAAAAAGCAAACCGGACCTCCACTTCCACAGCTAGTATCAAAGCCAACAAAAGGCCCATTTCCCAGAGCTTCACTTCCCTCCCCAGTACAGCTCTTCCCCTTCCATCTTTGCCCATTCATGAGCACACCTCTCCCGTCTCTCTTCCCGCTGGAAGATGACGACACTGGCTGCAAGGGCCCCCTGGCCGAGAGGCGGCTCAATGCAGGACTCCGGGATGTGATTGTCTCCTGCCTTTGTGCAGGGTTAAGTGTGCAAGGAGGCAGGGCTTGCATAGACACATTCAGGCAGAAGCTGGAAAGGTCAAAACCACCCCCCCATCACCATCGACTGGCATGTGTGCTCTCAGCCAGCCCTGCAGTTGTAATTAACCCCTAGAGAACCCCAACCCACCAATGGGCTGGTGCTGGCCATGCAGAATCGCCTTTAACAGGTTCCCTCTTAAAGCCCTCGCTCCATCTTTTGAAAGAAATCCCCTTCTCACTGAATAAGCCAGATAGAGAGAGGGTGAAAAGGGAGGGTAGCTGCTGGCTGTGAGTCAGAGGAGCATCATGATTTAACGTGCAGCTCCTCAGGCACCCTTGGTAGTTCTGTGCTTGGCCCCTCCAAAGAGGGCTCTTGCCCTGCCTCTCCAAAGCTGCTCCTCAGCTCACCGATGGACAGATGCCTCCATTTCACATCACACATCCACAAGCAAAGAAAGGCTGATAGTGAAGGCAAAGCTCAGGCAGTGCAGAGCTCCAGGTCCAAACCCTGCTTGCTTACAGACAAGCCCCTAGGTACATCTCTGCCCTGCCCTCAGCATGGCCAGAGGGGACTCCAACAATCCCCAAAGCCACCATGGCAGCTACCACCAGCATCTGCATTTGGATACTCCAGCAACACACAAGATGAGAGTTTTAAGCTCTGCACTACAAGGTTTGTCATACTTGTTATACTGTTCTCTGCAAAGCTAAGCTGGCTGAAGAAAGGTGCCAGGTTTTAAAAGCCACACCAGAAAGTCCAGGTGTTGGCAGGTGCCACAGCCAGAGACCAGACTGAGCCATTTGCTACCAGAATAGGTATTTTTAAGAGGGCTCCCTCCACACCAAGTTCAATCACCCCGAGCACAGCCAGGGAAGCATTCGGTATCAGCAGGGAGCGGACCCTCCAGTGCTTGGGAAGGAAGCACTGTGCCAGCCCCTGGGCCAGTGGCTTGGCCACCACAGGAACTGGGCCACTTGCCCAGCCAGAACCCTACAGCACACATCACAGCCTTGCGGGAGACAGCACCTCCAACAAGCAGACCTCACAGCTGAGTAACAATGCTTTGTTCTTGCAGACACCTCCAGCCTTGGTCCCCTCACAAAGGGCTCCCCCACAGCATGCCCCCACTCACACCCTTCCCAGCCCCACCAGGAATTCCCCATTTGAAAAATTTGAAGTGACTCCTCATTCAAATCTTGTTGCCAGTCCCCAACTCACCCCTGCCCGTGCAGAACAGGCTGCTTGAGGAGGACCACACAAACCCCCCCGAAGGTACTGCATTAAAGGTTTAATGGTTTTCACACCCTACCTGAGACAGTCACCAGCATGGAGGCCACGAGTGGACGGTTGTTGTCCAGCTTACGGCTCAGCCTCAGTTCCCCACTTGATTGATTTACAATCAACAAGTGCAGTTCATTTCCTCGCTCAAAGGTGTAGAAGAGGCGGTCAGATGCATCTGGGTCATAAGCTGGGACCTTCCCTATGACCCCCGAAGGGAAGGTATTGGACCTATTGGACACATAGTTATTAAACAGGATCTGGAAGTTCTTGAGAACAGGGCTGTTATCATTCTGGTCAATAAGTTTGATGTGGACCGTGGCCCTGCTGACCAGAGGGGCAGAGGTAGCCTGCACTACAATCACATACTCAGATTTTGACTCATAATCCAGGTCTATCAAGGCTGTGAGTTCCCCAGAAAAGATGTCCATCTGGAATATCTCAGGGATGTTGCCTTCCACAATTTGGTACATGATCTGGGCATTGGGTCCCTCATCTGGGTCAACAGCTGTGATTTGGGCCACAACAGAGCCTACGATGCTGTTCTCCTTTACCAAGACCTCAAACTCTTCAGCAGGAAAGACAGGCGCATTGTCGTTCACATCCTGAATGGTAACCTGGATATGGACAGGAGTTCTCTGAGAAGGGATGCCCCTGTCCACAGCATACGCAGTCAGCTCGTAGACAGGAACATTCTCACGGTCCAGCCTGCGGACGGTGCGAATGATCCCTGAGGTGGGCTCTATGGTGAAGTCTCCATCCCCATCCTCCCCATTCTGGAAGGTGTACTGAACTCGCCCGTTGGTGTGGGCATCCCGGTCAGTGGCAGAGATCTGGAGCACACTGGTGAAGGGAGGTGCATCCTCAAAGATCATGCCCTGGTAATGAGGGTTGACAAACTGGGGGGCATTGTCATTAACATCATTCACCATGATTTCAACATAGGTGGTGTCTGCTTTCTGGGGGATCCCATTGTCCTTGGCAGTGATAGCCAACGTGTAGGTGACCTGGTCCTCATAATCCAGTTCTGCCTGGAGAGTGATGGCCCCAGAGTCTGGATCGATGCGAAACTGAGGGACGTTATCTTCTAGGTAGTATGTGATGCGGGCATTTTCCCCCACATCATCATCGGTGGCACTGATGACTACCACAGTGCTGCCCACGGGACGGTCCTCATTGATGTTCACAGAGTAGTGAGCACTCTGGAACACCGGCCGGTGTGTGTTGGCATCGGTGATGTTGATGTGAACGTGGCAGTTGTCACGCAGGGTGCGGTCAGACGCCGTCACGGTGAGCACGTAGCGCCTCTCCTGCTTATAGTCCAGTGGCAGAGACAAAGTGATGAGCCCCATCCCACCTTGTGTGCTGATGGAGAAGCGGTTCCGCGTGTTGCCTCCTGTGATCTGGTAGGTGATGGCACTGTTCACATCCCGGTCAATTGCTGTAACACTGAGGACGCTGGTCCCCACGGCTGCGTCTTCATTCAGGCGGATGAAGTACTCCTTCTGAGTGAACTCAGGACGGTTGTCGTTGACATCCATGACAGTGATGGTGACGCTGGCGGAGGCAGATAAAGACGGAGACCCATGGTCCCGAGCCTCTACCCCAAAAAAATAGTGCTCAACCGACTCTCGGTCCAAGGGCCCACTGACTGTGATCCACCCCGTGGCACTGTTCACCACAAAGGGTGTGTCGGCTGAGACCCCAGTCAGTTTGTATTCCAGGCGCGAGTTCTCGCCGTAGTCTGCGTCCACGGCCTGGATGTGGATGACAGAGTGACCAAGGGGAGCGTTCTCCAGGACAGAGATTTGGAAAGGGGTGCTGACAAAGATGGGAGCATGGTCATTGATGTCCACCACCTGGATGCTGGCCATGCCAGTGTTGTTAGAGAGGGGAGGGCGCCCTGCATCCTGAGCACGGATCCTCAGGGCATACTCGCGTTCCACCTCAAAGTCCAGTGGGGCCACCACCTGTATTTCTCCAGTGATGCTGTCAATGGAGAACTGGCCCCGGCTGTTCCCACTGATAATGTTGTAGTGGACCAACGCGTTGTTGTCCTTGTCCAGGTCCGTGGCGGTGACACGCAGGATCTCTGTGTGAGGCCGTATGTCCTCCCTCACCTGGACAATGTAGCGCTTCTCACTGAACTGAGGGGTATTGTCATTTTCATCAAGGACTGTGATGTAGACCTTGACAGTGGCAGACCGGGGCCCTGGCTCCCTCCCTTGGTCGTTGGCCTCCACCACCAAAGAGTACCTCTCCATCTTCTCCCTGTCCACTGGCCCGCTGGTGGTGATGAGGCCGGAGCGGGGATCGATCTCGAAAACGGCGTGGGCAGCCTGCTCGTTGACGAAGCGGTAGCGGATGTTGGCGTTGAGCGGCGAGTCAACATCGGTGGCCCGCAGCTGCAGGATGGGGTATCCCTCCTCCACGTTCTCCCGGATGGTCTCCCGGTACTCGCTCTGCTCAAAGACAGGGTCGTGGTCGTTACGGTCAGCCACGGTGATGGCCACCATGGTGGTGGCAGAGAGCCGGGGTGCCCCATGGTCGGCGGCTGTCACACGGAAGTAGTGCAGCTCCATGCTCTCGCGGTCCAGGGCCTGGGTGGTGGTGATGAGCCCGGCCCGCGGGTCGATGCTGAAGAGCTCCAGGGAGCGGCTGTTCATCAGAGCATCCATGGAGTACACCAGCCGCCCCGCCTCGCCCCCGTCGGGGTCCTGGGCCGCCACCGCCACCACCGCCGTCCCCGCCGGCTGGTTCTCCGCCACCTCCGCCTGGTAGTTGTACTGAGGGAACAGCGGGTGCCGGTTGGGGGCTGCGCGCCGGCTCCGCCGCCCCGGGGGTGCAGGCGGGAAGGGGAGCGGTGNCTGGGACGGGACTGGCCCCGGGGAGGGGATGGCGGGCAGCGTGCTGGGGACGTGTTCCCCCATGCCAGCTGTGTCAGGTGCTCTGTGGGGTTGTGGCCACCATGAGCGGGACACCTGCCAGGTGCGAGGTTTTTCTGCCCTAAAAAAACCCAAACCATTTTCCCAAAGAAGATTCCGTTTGGGGCCCATGCATCAGGATGGTTCATTAGCGCATCAGTCTCGCAACTTAGCTGTTGGTTTGATCTCAAGACTTTGTATCTCAGACTAATCCCCTGAAGCTTATAATAGGTTTAGGAATAACGGGGTTGCATCCTCGTTAGCATTCAGTGTGCCATGTCCTGCTGAAGAAGAGGAGAGCCCGAGGCATGGCGGATGGGGCACATGTTAAGGAAGAAAGAGCTGCTTCGGGGACAGAAACAGAGTAAATTTAGAAGATGTCAGGAATTATGGGGTAGGGAAGGGCACACAGGATACACAGTGCCTCCATGGACATCCTAGTTCCAAAGGGGCTGCAAGACCCCCATGTGCCGCTGTTCCTTTTGGGCTGTGGGTCAGGGTGGGTAGACTGGAAAGAAACCTCTCTCTCACTCCCGGGAAACCTAACTAGGCTGTGCAAGGTCCTGTGGTCCCTTGACAGAAACCTGAGTGGCTGCTGTGGAGCTGTACACTTCTTTTGACAGTTCAGGCCATCTGCACAGGGAGGACAAGAGAGATGTGCTGACCCTGGGGTGTAGCTGGTTTGGGGACCTCGAGAGGGTCCAGCTGCCACTGGCTGCAGTAGTGGCTTCTGCACCTGCTGCAGACTGGGCTGCAGGATCCCACATGCTGCTGCTGCAGTGCTGAATCCTAATACCACCATCGCTTCACCTTTATCCAATACTCCGTGTTCCTGTACCCCCCCACCAACCATGACCACCACTGTCTCTCACCTGGTGGGTGTGGATTTCTAACCCTCCAGAGAAGTGGCCATGTTAATTTATAAACTACATAGGATTCCTGAACATCAGTAATCTGCTACGATTATCTCCTCAGCCACCACACGATGCCTTTGGCTTGGCTGGTCCTGCACCATGCCAGCCATGTGCACATGGTGCTATGGGGGGATTTACATTTGCACCCCCCAGGCCCTGAGCACACAAGTGGTACCGTTAGGCTAATACCAGAGCAGCCCTGGCTCCAGGTGCAGCTCACCCAAAAAACCTCATCCAACGAAAGGCAGCACAGCACCTGCGTGAGACAAAAACATGCTGGCCTCACACCAGTCCCCGCTGCTGGCTGGATTATACATCACAGCTCCTCAAAGTGGGGATTTGCCATCAAGAAACCAAATCAGGAGAGAAGAGATGCTTTTAAAAAATTATGAGGGCTTTCAAGTTTATTTGTTCTAATTACCCAGCTGACAGATCAGGGTAGGAGGAGAAAATCATTGGGGTATAACTGCCACAGAATAGCTGTAATTGAATCATTCCAGACAATAAAGCAGAGGCACAGGTCACAGGCAGCACATTGGTCCCTCTGCGCCAGCCCCCCAGAACCCCTCAGTGTTGCACCACAATGAAAAATGCGAGGAGATATGGCTCTAATAGGGGCTCATCACCTCTAATGGAAACACAAGTGTGTTATCTGCGCCTGTCACTCGCACGCAGAGCGGGAACCACTGAGCAGGCCCAGGGATAATGAGTTTACACGCTGCGGTTTCATTCCCTGCCTTTCCCAGGCAGCGGGTGCAGCTCTCCCCTGGGACCCCCACAGCAGACTGGCCCCCAGCTCTTCCAGCTCCTGCAGTGGTGACAGCACAGTGGTGATGCAGGCTCACACTTAACTGTGCAGGGACAGCAATGGCTCAGGGATGCTGCCAGCTCAGGGTGGCCAGGGCTCTGCCAGCCAGGGCACTGTCACAGCAGGTTTTGCCCAGGCTGTGCTCCTGGCCAACAGAGCTCATGGTCCTTCTGGGCTACTCCTGGGGTCTGGGCTTGCCCCAGCGTCACACAGCAGAGCCTGGGCTGTGTCACTGAGGGCGAGTGACAGAGGAACATCCCTCTGTGACCGTGGAACACGAGCGGACAAGCCCAAGCAGCACCCAGAGGCAAGCTGTTAGCTCAGAGGGATGTGCAACCATACAATGCACAGAGCAAGGGGCTCCAGGAAAGCCACTGCAGGGTGGGCACCCATGGGTGCTGGCAGCCCTCACCCATTGTGATTCCTCCCCAGGAGTGCAGCTTAACACACTGCAGGGCCACAAGCCCTGGCATCTGGGAGACAGACCAAAGAGGCAGGAGCTGGGTACAGCCCTGGCCCCATTTCTGCAGGCAGCTGTGCTTGGTGCAGCCCTCAGACTGAGGGTGTCACAGCCAGCACCTGGCATTACACCCCTGCCCTTGGCCAGGCTGGGACCCCCGGCATGCAGCCAGGAGCAGAGAGCACCTTCCCTGCTGCCAACTCACGGCTTCACCAAGCACCCACTGCCCTCTCACTGCACACACTCACCATCCAAGGCCCCCCCAAAGCAGCTTACACGGGGCTGAGGTTTGGGAGCAGCCATCCACAGCCAAACCACGACTCATCAGCACTCGATAGAGGCTGATAAACCCCGGCCACGGGTTCTTGCTGCCTCAGAGCAGGCAGGAGCCAGCTGAGGCTGTGAGTGCCTGGCAGGAAGCAAGCTGCTGAGTCCAGCTCTGCCAAACCCTTGACCTGGAGTAGCATTCTGGACAGGCCCTCAGAGGTGGATGGCTGTGTCCCTTGACAGGGGCTGCTGCCCACCACCTCTCCTCCTCTGCCAGCAACATGGTAGGAAAACACTGTGCAAGAAGCTGAGTGTGGGAAAACTGCTGTCTTGCTGCTGTTCGAGGGTCAGCACCCAGAGCAGGCAGCAGGCACCTGAGCCACCCCCAGGCCCCTGTGGGGAACCTCCCACAACAGGACAGGGTAGGCAGGGCTACATTCACAGAAGTCCAGTTTAAGACATTTTTATTCCTCTGCATGTTACACATAGTGTTTAAGAAAATACAGGATCCCTTTTGACATTCATACATTTTTACAGGGGAAAAATACTTTTCTCTAAGAGGGTGGTTGTTAAGCTTGGGCATTCCCAGTCTGACTTCAGGAGGTCCTTCACCTCCTTGGCTACCAGGCCAACCCCCTCCATTCCTGAGCATCACTGCCCCAGTGCCCAGAGTCCAGGCCTGCAGAACAGAGCTCATGTCATTGCTTTAAACTAAAAAATAATTTAAAAAAAAAAAAAAAAATCCTACACTGGATACTGCAAAGGAAGAGCTGGGGACAAGGAGTGACCAGACCACGCACACAAATATATAAGAGACCCACGTGTTAGTGTGTGTGACTTGTCTGTAACAGGGCAACAGGTTAATCCCATTTGCTAGAAACCTAGAGGAAATATAAATAAGGGTTCCCCACACTCGTGCATAGTCACAAACAGCTACTGGACACCAGGCTCACGCTGCCTCCGAGCGCTGCCACGTGGGGAGGGAGGGCAGCGAGGCAGAGCTACTATGAAGCTCAAGGCAAGAAATCCACACGCTTCACGAACAGAGCGCGCCTGCCCACGCACAGCCCCTTGGCAACGCTGCCAAAGAGGTGGCAAGCAGCAGCTTTTGCTTAGCAGGACACGTTTTTGTGCTGTGTCTGGGTCAAGGGCTTCCCAAGGGCAGCGTCACCCGCACGGTCGTTACTTCTAGGCTGCCACAGTGTGCAAGAAATTCAGATTTAAACGTCACAATTGAAAGCAGATTGAAATAAGCAGCTGTTGAGAGAAGACCTCTATGACCCACCCAGGTGGGCTGCTACCCAGAGGCAAAGCTGAGGGCCAGGAGGGAGTGAAAGGCTCACTAGACGAGGCGTTAGACAGCGAGCGAGCTACCTCCCCTTGGCAGGGCTGCAGCACATTGGCACTAGCAGCAGAAAACAAAACAGATGTTACAAAAGCTTCTTCCAAGCACCAGCAAACTCCACTTGGTCACTGCGGGGAGAGAGATGCACATGGAAAAGATACTCTAAGGCAAAGGCCTTTTGCTTTGGGACCTTGGGACACCAGCACAGCTTAACATCCCCACCCCACCCCAGCTGCTAAGTCCCTCGCAAACTCTCTGCCCTTCCAGCCAACACCAGCTGCCTAAATTCCTCCTGCCCAAGTTATGCAGGCAAACCACGTGTCAGTGCCCACCCTGCTCCAACTTCCCCCCCAGCACCAGGGCCGGGGGCACCCCCTGCCCTTCCTCCCACTGTCATCTGTAGAGGGCTGGTGAACCTTGTCCCAGCCTTAGGCCTCGCACAGAGGGGTATAAGGTATGAGCTGTACTGGAAGAGAATGGGGAGAAAGTGTCAACAGGAGACATCGTCGATCCAAGTGGTTCAAACTCCAGTCTAAGCCAAGGGGTAGTTAGCTGGTACCAGGAGAGATTTCTGGGAACTCCTTATAAATCTCCAGGATGATCAGTTTGTCCATCTGGCACTGCTGGCTCTCCTCCTCCTCCCCCAGGATGCGCTGCAGGATGCCCTGCAGGTCGGAGAGGCGGTGCTGGTGCTGCAGATAGGGTGTGGAGCGGATGATGGCGTGCATCAGGGAGAGATACTCCATCCTCAGCTGCCAAGTGGGAGGGGAGACAAAACACAGAGCACAATAAAAGATTTAAAGTGAGATAAACAAGCATGCCAGCCTCCATTACAGCATGAGCACAGGAGCAGCTGCTGCTGCACCAGCAGCCAGAGAGCGACCCCAGAGGCACTTGCTTTTCCTTAAGGCTCATTAGTAACTATGGAAAACTCTGCTTTTCCCACAGCAACCCAGTGCTGCTTCACCCATGTATCCCCTGCCTCTTGCAATAACCAAACCAGAGAGATACCTCCTACTTGTACTACTCAGAGAAGGTCCCTGTTCCCAAAGGTCCCTGGCAGAAGGGTACAGACCACGAGAAGCTTAGCACATCCTTCTTTAAACATGCCTGCTGTGTGCTGGGCAGGTTAAATCTCCCCTTCCTCCTCAGCCTCCAAAGTTTACTGAACACCCAGAAATGTTGTGCCCACCCCAAGACTCCACTCTTGCCTGCACCAGGAAGCCCTAAGGAGGACCAGGAGACTGCGGCTTTGGGACTCTGCTCCTTTCCCCACTATGCCCATCTGTCACTGTGAGCACCTTGTCTCCTGGGGAGAGATCAGCAATCTGCCGCACCAGGATGTCGATCAGGACCATCATGTCCGTGTGGTAGAAGACGCTGGCGGTATCCTTGCTGGCAAAGATGTCCTGCAGAAACTTCAGCACTGAGTGTGGGGGCTGAGGCTGATGCTTGAAGATACAAACTGGATCATCTGGGGGAGGCAGAGACACTGTGCTAAGCCACATTGCACCTGTCCTCCATCTTCTGTGCAGCTCCCTTCACCAGAACCCACAGGCTTTGGAGAGGAGGCTGCCTGTGGCCTTGGCTAGTCACCCCCTGCCTGGTTGGCTTTGGTGCTGGCAGAGCTTGGTGCCTTGCACAAAGCTGCATAATCAGGATGGCATCTCTGCAGGGTACCAAGCTGAAACCAAACTCATTAGCATTAATCATTGCTTCTGTTTCACCTACCAACCCAGGTGAGAGCTCATCAGCACACTGCCTCTCAGTGCCTCCCTTTTTTGCTCAAAAACTACCACTAGTTTTCTCCCCAGTTTAAGTCTGGTCCAATGACTCCTCTGAAAAGCCCATCAGAGCCTGTACCAGAAACAAGCCTGCACCACAGAGACCAGGCTAGTACCATCCAGAAGCAAGAAAAGAAACACCTCCAAGTTTAAATGAGCCATTACAGCCTGTTTGCTTCTGAAACATGTCCCTGTAGACCCCGAGAGGGGCTCTGGGACACTGCAGCCCCCCCAGCAGTTGTCAGGAAGGTGGGCAAAAGAGAAGCATCTTCATTAGGTTGTGGCCCCCCTCTTTCTTCCCCCAGTCCTTCACAGTAAGGGATCCCTGCAGGGAATCTGGCAGGGAAAGGGCTAAACAAAGGCTTTGGGAGGAGGCCAGACAGAAGAGCACTGAGATGACAGCTGCCCTCAAGCTGATACAGTGTGCAGACAGTGATTTGCAACCCCAAAGAGAACTGAAGCCAGAGTAAGATGAGCTGGAGGCATCACAGGATGAGTTATTTACCATCAAATCAACAAAATGCATCTCAGACAAAGCCCCTGTGCTCCAGCAGGTATTAGAAAGCAAAATAGTGGCATACAGCACAGGCAGAAATACCTGGCACCACTCCTCCTGTGGAGATCTCCAGCTTTCTGACAGTCTGTTTTGCAAAATCTCGACACGTACAGTGGATTTCCCTCTATGCCTGGAGCACACACAAAGCTAACCCTCTGCTGGCAATTCTGAAATGGGAAGTTCCACTCTAAGCATTTTGGAAGGCAAGACCTCCCTCCAGATCCGTTCCCTGAGGCAGATGATAGCCAGCTCGCAGTGCAGTTTGTGTGCCAGAGCTGAGGGAGCCCTGTCTGACTAAGAACAGAATGGCCCATGACCAGCTTTTCCCCCAGACAAGAAGTGGCCTACACTGCAGCTGGCTGTGCCACAAGATGGGGCTGATCTGACCCAGGGGTGCGAGGGGGCCAATTTGCTTGGAAGTGCCAACCTAGAGGCCCCTTCTCCCTTTCCTAGCTGCCACCAGCACCACTTTGTCCTCACCCATCCCCAGCAATGCTGCCTGCCACCCTCACCGACTCACCAGGAAGCAGCATGTCTCGCCTGAGCCATCACCTCCTCAGTGACCAGCATCCCCAACACATCCCACCCCTTCACAAGCACCAGGCTCATCTCCCTGAGTCACCATTAGCTACACCCTGTCAGGCATGTGGCAGTGACACCAGCACTCACCTCCTCTGTTCAGCAGCAGCAGCAGCTTTTCTGTGAAAGTCTTGACATTTGAGTGCTTGCTTATTGTGGTCATGATCACACTGTGTTCTGGAACTAAGAAATAAATTTGTTCACAGCACACCTCTTTGTTTTCTGAAGACCACAGTAACAAAATACAATAGTAGAGGGCTCCTATTTTGCATCAATATTCTGGGGAGTTTTGGGGAACCACAGTGTACCAGGGCTATGAAAGGTTTCAGCCTACAGAAAGGGTAAGCAGGGAGAGGGAAGGTGAAATAAATCTGGAAGCTATGTACAAAACACTTGGGACTTTGTGCTGTCTGTGTGCATCTGACCTACATGCAGGCTCCAGTCCAGCCAGCCACACACTGCAAAACATCTTGCAAAAGCTTTGTCTTGGGAAACATCACCTCTGCTCTCAACACACTGAAGTCAAGGGCTCCACTCTGCAGTATCTTCATACTTTGTATCAGCAGCACCCTACTGGAATTTATCACCTTCTCATAAGAAAGGACAGCCAGGTCCCAGAAGCAGGCCAGAAGGAAGAAGTTCTTTCCAGCACTCAGCACAGGGTTATGCAAGGGGAGGTGCTGAAGACTTCTTCTAGGAAATGTCCCATGGCTGCTTTGGGGGTGATTTCATGTAATTAAAATATGTTCATTTTGGCAGACTTTATGCATGTGTGTGAGCTTGCACACTCAGATGCATGCAAACAGCTCAGTGTGGCTATTTCTGTGGCACAGGGCTGGCAACCCTGCGATGCTTCACAGGCTGCAAAGTGCTTTAGGATGCTTCACATTGAAAAGCATCAATATAATATGTTTTAGCAGAGTTTTTAAACTAATGCTGCATCACTGAACTGTACGATAGATGCACCTTGCAAGTAGAGGAATAAAAATCTAATCCACTAATAAGCAACCTGAACAACATTTAACATGTTCTTAGCATCTCAGAAGAAGTCACTGCTCTCGGCTGCACCCCAGGTGGGCAATAATCCCTGAGAAACACACTGCCTGTCATGCAATATTGTCTAATTACTGCAGCCAGGAACAATATAGGTAACTGTGGAGACTGGTAATGAAGGAAAGCAGCAGAGACTATACTTAATCAGTTTCTGTGCAATCAACTTTCACATGGAATTAGAAAACTTTCACATACATTTTAATGAAGCGCAACTCAAAATAACAGGTAAATTACTGGACATGTCCTTGCTACTTTATCCTCCCCTCTCTCCACTAAGCCATGAAGTAGAACAAGAGGAAGTAATTGACTGAAGACCATGGGAGTAACAGATTATGGGTTAAGGAGTGGCCTCTCATAGCAGGACTTGGAACTGCTCTTCAAAGTTCCAGTAACAAGCTTCAGAACTGGCAGGCAGCAAAAGGGAAAATGCCCTTCTCATAGAGCTCAGCAGGAGAAGGAGGACAGGGAATGAGGGCACAGCTCAGGCCAACACTGAAGAGCCTGGTCCCAAAACATGGGCACTCAGTGAGCTTCAAGAAGCGATGCTGGGCAAGCAGGTTTCTCAACACCTACAGAAGGCAGAGGACTTTTGGTCTGGTACCAAGGAATGCCTGCTGAAAAAATTTCTCTCCCAAGTCAGCTCTGCCTAGGAGTAACCCCACTCATTTTCTGCAAGTGCAGCCAAGAGACTGTTTTGATGAGGGCAGTGTGGAAGTATAGAGAAAAATCTGCTGGGCTTCACAGAGCTGCTGTGCCCCAGAGGGTCAGTTGGTTGGACATGGGCTCTCAGACTTTTTTCTCTCTATGGTTTTGCACAATAAACGCAACGTATCACCAGAGGCTGGGGAAGCTGGAAAGGTTATCACAGCACCAGGAAGCTCTAGTGAGATTCTCCTGCCCCATTCTTCACATCCTCACTGCTCCAGACCATTGGGATCCTTTTAAGGCAGAGCAGCCCCAAACTAACCTGGAATGTGGAGATTGAAGGCCAGAAGAACGTTAACAAATAAGTCAGGCAGCTGGTCAGTGGTGTCCGAGGGAAGCCCATCCTCAATCACATCCAGCAGGAACTGCACAAACTGAGAGTTGAGATGTTCTGCACAAGGAGAAAGAGGGGCGTTCACAGAGCAGTGAAAATAGAGCAGCAAGGGACCATGCAAGCCATTTCTCCATGGCTTTTATGGTTAAAAACCATTAGTGGAGTGGTAATGGCAGCCTCCAGGGAATTAACAACCCTGTAATCAGACTAGAGAGACAACTCAAGTGTCTTTGTGCAGGAGGCTTAGTGTCTCAGAGAACTATTCACAGTGCAGGAGAGCCCTGAAAGTTGATCCTCCACTGTAGATTTTATTTTGAGTAAATAAAACACCTAATCCTGCTCTGGCTGTCATTTCAGCACCACTGCTGCCAATGAAGGTTTCAAAAGGAAAGAGATTTGTATTCCTGACCACTGGTTTAATCCATCTATTAAAAAAAAGTAATAATTCAGATCACTAGTAATAGCCCATTTTTCAATTTAGCCATTAAGAAAGCTCAAGAGCTCAGGCAAATGTATCCACCTGCAGGAACTAATTGCCAGGGTTACATGAGGAGAGAAAAGCAGGAGGTATGGAAGCTCATTTTGCAATCTCTACTGCACCTTACATCTTGTACATGTTTACCAGAATGTTAAGGCAAAGCTGCTGAGGAGGTGCTTATAGCTGCATTTCCAGCATTTCCCTACTGCATTTCCAGCAAAACTGAGCCCAGAATTTCCCAACAAGGGGAACACAAGGCCAGGGGAAGAAGCAGGCAGGCAATGCTTTCTATCTGAAGGTTGTAATGAAAGGACAAAGGATAAAACAGGCAGGTCTGGCACATTCGCACTTCCCTATTGCCTGCAATACCCTGAATCATCTCTGCCTTCCCAGGGAGCTTGAAATACACAGGGCTGCCCCATCCAATTAGAAAGGAGTCCAGGAAGAGGCCACATGATGCAGCTGCCAGCTTTAGGGGTGTTCATGGGGTGATCTGGGCTCTTAGCCCCATCAGCAGACACCATGTCTCTAAGACAGGTAAGCAGTGTCTGCTTCCATGCAGGGCAGAGGCACAACAGCATGCTGCTTAGCCACAGTGATGGGCAAATCCACTTCTTCTGCAGCATGGTAACACTACCTCTACTGCTCTAACTGCCTCTGAAATCTGGTACCTCAGCCCAGTGTTTCAGCACCTGGGCTCTATCAATAAAGGGCAGACCCTACTCTTACTCTACTTGTCCTGGGCTTTGCCCTGGCTGTCCCCGCCTTGGCTACCAGGAAAAGTCCCTTCCCTGGGCTTGCTGACACACCCTAGATGTCCCACTGTCACATGTGCTGTCCTACCAAGCCACAAGCATAAACTGCTCTTACCATAGTGATGATATGGCAGGGGCTCCCCCATGGAGAACATCATTGCCAGCACCAGTGCCGAGTAGCACATCTTTTGATGATCTGCAAGATAAAGGTCCTGTCATCATTCTTCTGAAGATGCAAAACACTGTTCCCTTAGTGGCAGCTGGGAAGTCACACATTTAATATGGACATTTAGCACGGATTAGACTGCTCCTCATTCCTGTATCTACTGAGCTATAAGGGTGTTTTTCCCCCTGTTTAAGCACACCACACACCTTGTGTGCCGTGTGTTTCCAAAGCAATTTAAAAATAATCACAACAACAATTCTCGTTTTTTTCCCTTCCACTTCAGAGGATCTGGGCAAACTTGATCTGAATAGTTAACAGCCTCCCCTCCCCTGCACAATCCCAGGACACATCCCATAGTTATGCAATTACTGAACCCAGAAAAAGCATCCATCTGGCCACCTTGAAATACCGCCTCTTCCAACCAACACCACCCCCGTGCTGCTTGTTGCTGTCTCTCCACTGCTCTACTTTTGCCACCTCAGCTCTGCCTGGAGGCACAAGAGGTCCCTGAGGAAACTAGACCCCTGCTCATGACTCAGGCTGTGCATCTGCCCACCTCCCAGGCCACTCATGTCTCCAGCATTAATACACCCCACAGGCTGCTAGTCCAACACAATTTTCGCTGGAAGCAGCTGTATGTGAGTACTCCACTGAAACACAGCCAGTGCCTTTCCTGAATTTTAATTAACAGATACACCTCAGCAGATATTTGTGGAAGAAAAAAAAGAGAAGTCATGGAATAGGAACTGTGTCAGCTAAGCAAGTGCAAAGGTGATAGGAAAAGGAGTATTATTTTTGTAGAGTAGGTTAGCACACAGGTTATTGTGTGAAAGAGCTTCAAGGGCACTCATTGCAAGAAGCCAAGGGTGTATTGATAAACAACTGACCAAAGTTGTTTTGGTTGCTTTTCATTAGAGGAGAAATCCCCTTTAATCTCTGATGCTTCTCCCAGCAGTACTGCTTCCCTGGACAATACATGCTGGTTCTAGTTCCTCCTCCAGATGTTTCTCTTTTCTATGCACAAATCAATCCATCTCCAAGCACCTGCACCCTGCAGTGTGGTTGTACTGCACAGGTTGATGCCTTGGTTGTCAATGGATATTCCTGGGCTTGGCCAAGGCCTTGCAACGCTTGGCAGCTCTTAGATTTATTGTTAGCATGGAGGGAAAATGCTAGAGATTCAATCCAGCCTTGTGCCCAGGGAAAGTCAACACTGTGAGGAAAGCCTCCATAGACAAGGAACATGCAGACTTTGTCAGAAATCCACATAATGCTCATTCAAACAGCAAATACTTTGATTTAAAATAGAGCATTTGTGGCTCAGCCAGAGATACTACAGCATTAACAAGATTAAGAGTTTGTAGGAGAGCACGCTAGATGATGTGGCAGGACAGGAACACTGGAAACTGATCTTTCCTCTTGGTAAACAAAGAGAAGGATGAAATAAATATAATTCATACTTCTTATATAAGAAGTCAAAGCTTCACTATAACAGAAAAAGAATCTGGCTAGCCATTCACAACATGGTTTCTTCATTCTTTCCTCCACAACTTCAGTGAGTTGGGTATCAGAGGCAGAATACTGCAGTAGGCAGATGCCCGGCCCTGCTGTTACCATGTCCCTAGTAAGGATTTTGTGAATAAAACATTTTCTCTTATCAGGAACAATGAAGAACCAGAACCAGACAAACAGAGCCAGAAGCCAGTGGGAAACATGTGGTTGTAACAAACATGGAGGAAGAGATTAATTAGAGATGGGAGGGTGGTTTTACACATCCTTGGCCCACCTGCCATGAACTGATGTCCATTCATCTCAGCTGACAGAGAAATCCCCTACTAGGTGGCATATCTTACTGGGTTTGCATAAGGGCACCGAATCAAAGGATGCTAAAGCCAGTCAGAAAGCTGAACTTGGGCTGAACACTGACTTCACAATTTTTTGGAGCTTCTCATCTGCAGCCAGACTCATTCAAGACTGACCCCGTTGAAGAACAGAGTAATTGCCAGGCAAAGCACAGCTTACTTTCCTTCCAGAGCAGCAAGAGTGTAAGCAGCATTCACAGAACTCTCCTGAAGCAGAGGGGCTCTGCTGATGACAGACTGATAAACATCACTCGAGTGGCCATGAAGGGCAGGAGAGATGTGCCTGTCCGCTCACCAGCCTGCACTTCCAAACCCTGCTGTGATACTGGTAAGAAAGATACTATTATATATGAAAGGAATTTCTGAAAGGCTCTCAAAGACCTTGTTTCCAACCTCTAAACACAGCAGTGCAAAATCCGGGGACTGGGAGCAGACACAACTGTCTACAACTCAAATAAAAAGAGCCCAACAGCTGACTTGCACGTACACTGGGCTGCATCAAGGGAGAAAGTCACCATTACAGAGTGGATTATCCCTGTCTGTTTTCTTTGGAATTGTTCTGGCTAATTCTGCCTTGCTGTGGCTTATTATAAGCTCTTCTAACACTGATAGATGCACAGGCCAGCCGCAGCAGAGGGAAATGGCTGTCCAGAAGCAGTAAGACTCAAGCATCTGAGAGAAGAACTGGCCAGCAGCCAACATGCCTGCATCAGCCCTGGGGTAAAGTGCCTCCTCATCAAAGGCACCCAGCATCCACGCACAGAGTTTCCACCTCCACTGCTCTTCAGTAACAAGCCAGGAGGGATCCCACAGAGCTGCTGCAGCCAGTTCAACACTCCCCAGTTGCTTAATGCTGGCACCAATTGCTCTGGCTCCTGCCATCCACAGAAGGGATTAGTTATTCCACAGTATGTCACGGATCAGCTGCTATTCCCCAGTTTCTACTACTAAAATAAGCTCAAGTCATTCTAGGATTCAAGGTCATGTTTTCATGCAAGGTACCACTTGACATTTCCTGGCAGGAAGCACCAGAACAGCAGGAGGGAACTACTGATGCCCTAAAACACCTCTGGAGGACAGACACATTTGGGTCAAGGATGGTTAGTCCTCTGCAGCCCCGCTGCAAGGCCAAGGGGACTGGATGCTGCACAGACATTTGCACAAGTGCCTGCCACAAGCTTAGCATGAGAAAGGCAGCAGAGGATCAGGACACAGACATGGGAGGCTTCTGTAACCAAAAGCCATCTGTCAGCAAAGGAAAAGCAGCTTTTTGCCCTTCAGCTGTACAGTCTGTATTACAGTAAGGGGGAAAACCTCTCACCTTGGGACAAAGTGAGGGAGAGAGAAGCTGTGCAGCTGTGGATAAATCTATCCATTCATCCTGGAGCCCCAGGATAAATGTCTGGGACAGCAACACTGTGACCAGGCAAGGAGTGACGAGGGGCTGCATGAAAGCTCAGGACCAGTCTGTCCTACCTGCACAAAGGCAAATAGCACTACCTCCAGGTAGGTAGGGCTGTGGCACTATCCTGCAGAGGATCAGGACTGCAATTTTATTAACAGCAATACCATCTCCCTTGGTACAGTGGTGGAGAGAAGGTCTTATCCTTTAATCAGCACACATCTCATTCACCAGCAACAAACACCACAAAGATTTGGAGTAGAAACTACCTATAAGAGGCTGCAGAGATCTAGAAATCTGCAGGTATCTCCTGTGAACATCATGAAACAAACTGGAACAGCTCGAAATGTGCTGTAAGACATTTACAAGAAGTGAAACAGATCACTTATGGCATGTTCAACAGCTGGAGAACCTTGCATGATTGCACTGAAACACCTCCTTCCTGTGCATTCCCCACTCACAGCTCTAATAACCTGCATAACCTTAATGACAGACACCCTTCTCCCCAGAGCACTGGGCAGGCAGAGCAGTCTGGCAGCGAGGGGCCACCAGTGCTGCTGTAGATCATCCAATGGAAAGAAACATTCCTGGGGACCTGGGAACAGCAGCTCTCTCTCACCTTGTGTGTGTGTCTGCATGTCCCGGGCCAGCTCCATTGGCAGCACAGAGTTTACAAGTGTAGAGATGACTGCAGCATCCAAGTTGCACATGGCTCCAAAGCACTTCAACAGCAGCAGCCGTAAGGGCACCCTGTGCTCCTGCAAAAACAATTTATTAGATCAAATGATGTCCCAAATGGGGGCCTGCTCTAAGGCAGAGCCATAACTTAAGTTAGAAGTTGCTGCTGTTGGGAAGCTACAGACCTGCCTAGGAAGATGGTGAGCCCAGAAGCTCTACTAGCTTTTAATAAAAGACTAGGAGTCCTTTTATGATGATGTTCACAGCTGGACTGGCTGCTGCAGGCTTCTAGATGGGAGGTGGCACCCAGAGCTCAGATATGAAATACCCCACTTGATATGGTACAAATCAACAACTTCTACCCATCCCCAGCAGGTTTCCCTTGCTGGGTATCCAGGACTCTCACAACACTCCGAGGTTTTGCAAACACTGCTCTGAAAGATACTTTCTGACCACACAGTATCTGCAAACCTTCTTCATCATGTGATGGTTAACAAACAAGATGGAACAGTTGCCACCACTGTGAAGCTGTTTGGCTTGTGCTGGGAGCACAGGGTATAACCAGAGAGTTTTGTGACATGCAGGGATTCCAGCAAACACTGTTCTCAACCTGCAGCTCCCATGCAGGAGCTCTGGTGTTGGGGTAACCTTTGTAATCTAGCCTCAGTCAACAACCCCAGTGGCCAGGAGTTAGCCAAACCCTGGCACTGGGCATGAGTACCCAGGACAGGAAAACCAACTGGTGTCCACCTGGCCACCTTTTCTTGAAAAGCCACTTAGAGTAGGTAGTGAAAGCCAGCCAGCTCCAACAAGCCTGCACTCCCAGTGCTCTCAGACACGCTCCTGCACCCCATTGCTGAGCACTGGGTTCAGACAGACAAGTGCCAGAAGAAAGCCAAATGCCACAAGGCTTGATGTGCTGCAGCTGGGGACTAACGGACAAGACAATGACAAGTTGCCTGCATCTACAGAGTCCTACAATACCAAGTTCCAGGAAGGAGAGGGACACTCTCCTTCACTGCACTGCATAGGCATGGAAGGCAAAAATTCCATTTCTTCCTCTGAACCAGATTTTCTCACTCACTCCCAGGGCTTCTACTCACAACCTACTTTCCTAAGCAAAGCTATTTACTAACACACTAATCAATTAAAAGAGGAGTAGTCACAACCCATCAGCTTTCCCAAGGCATTCTCCTAAATCCTTCCTCTAGACACTAGTGATGCTGATTCTGTCCCTCAGTGGAGCTAATAACAGCAGCAAGCTTTACCCTTCACAGTGCTAGCTCCTGCTTCAAAGTCGATTGCATCCTCAGCTCTTCCATAAAGCTTTGGTGATAGCACTGACATCAGCCAGCAAGCAAACAGTATGTGCAGGGACTTCATCTAGTCCACAGAATTGTCCTATCCAGTGGGAACATCATCTATATATTCATCATAGCAATCCTACTCTTTTACATCATGGAAACATCAGAAAGAGATTCAATGCATTCTGCCACCTTACCATCTGATAATACGCCACAAGGGACAGGATGGATTCAAACTCATTCTTCTTGCACATTTTCTTGCAAACTTCTGGGTCTGCATCTGTCTGGAAGCAGGAATGAACAGGTCAGACCAGTGGGACATTAAAGCAGCAAGGTGCCCACTGCAGGAGCTCAAGGGAGAACAGTTGTTATCAGATCTCAGTACCCCCAGCCTAACCATCTCACAAAGAAACTGAACACAGAGCATAAACTGAATGCACAGGTCAAGAACTGCTACCCAGCAGATTTTTTGAGAAACACCTCTGATATAACACAGCATATGACTTGGGCTGAAAACATCTAGAATGTCCATGACTTGAGCAGCAGGTTCATGAGTACCTCATTGCACATGGCAGCTTCAGCATTCTTCCCACCCTGTGAAGTATTGCACATCTCCTCCCTCCCCTAAATTATGGGGAAAAGGTTGCACAAAAGTCCCCTCTACCTTACCCTGCAGGCCCACAGCAAGGTGGTAGGCCATATGTTGAGTGACAAAGACAATGGCATGTATTATGCAATGAAATCTCTGGTTTGGTTATGTCAGAGCTGGAGAGAGCATGAAACAGGTGTCAGAGCAAACCCCACACCAGCATCCCTAACACAGACCACATCACTGTGCTGTGTGATACCATCACACTCCCTGTACACGTATGGGATGCTGTGTGCTAGTGACAGCTTTGGTACAGTATTTCTTACTGCTGCTCACTATGGGGACATACCTCTCCCCTGAAGTTTGCTTTCAAGACAACCAAAGAATTTTCTTTGCATTTAAAGGAGCCTCACCCTACAGGTACTTCCCAGCTACAGAGGACATTATAAATAGAAAACATTTTATTTGGGCCTAGGAGTGCAACAACACTCACAGAAAAGTTCTAGGATTGCTGAGGGATGACAGCTTTTTGTTAGAGAGGTGAGGGTTTATATTGTGATGGGTAAATACCACAGTTATGATGAAGAAAAGTTCTGTAACTCTTTTCAGAACAGCTTTGTAAAGTGGAGTGGAGGGCAGGTCAAGAGCACTTCAGACCCCATACTGGAGGGCAGGGCTGCACATGGATGGTAAGGGATGCACAAGAAATTTTTGCCCTCCAAAACAGCAGATCAGATGGCAACGCAAGGGCAAAGGAAGTCAGTCCCAATGAAGTTCCTTTTTTCTATCTGCTCTGCCTATAAAGAGAGAAATTTACTCACCAGAATGCGAAGCAGCTCCTCCAGGTAGCAGCAGATGACATTCTCATCCTCATAGAGTGCCCAGCTGCGCTGCTGAGCATCATCCTTGTGCCTGGCCAGATCTGCAAAGATCACCTCCAGCCGCTGCTCATCGTGGCAGATCTGTCCTGAGGGCAGCCCTGCACTCAGATTCTGCACAATAGCAAAACCACTGGTTAGTGGGGTTCTGACAGATAGCTGTTGTCTGAGTGCCTGTTTCCTCTAATCTTTGTCTCAGGACTGGCAGTTGGCCTCATTCAGTCAAGAGCTGGCAGCAAGAAGACAGCAAGTTTAAGACATGTTATTTCAGCTCTCACACTTGTGGGCCCTCTACCAGCCTCCTTCCATTGCACAGTGAATGAACCAGAATAGGTGCCAGAACAGGTGCACAGTCAGAAAGCCTTTAAATCCAGGCTGTCCCTATAATTCTGGAGCATTAGCTGTCTTCGGAAGATGTTGAAGAACCCCGGAAACCCCACTCATAGCTGTACCCTTTTTTACTTACTGCTTTTAGTAACCTAAGGCTGCTCCAGGCAAACCAACGTTCCTGAAGCTCTGGGCATTAGTACCCGTGGCTCTCTTGTAACCTCTTAGCACACATGCACTCCACAAACTCCCCCACCTCCCTTTGCAGGAAAGCAGAGGGCATTTGTAGAACACCACGGGCTGCCCTGTGGAGGGCAAACACTGAGGTAAGTGCAATGCCTATTTCTTGTAAAGAGAGGGACTTAAGGCAGGAAGCCAAGTCATACAACCACAGCCCTTTGCACATTTAAAGGAAAACCCAATATGTTTGGCCAGAGAAGGCCACTCAGTGCCAGCTAAATCCTCACTTGCCATTCCCACCAGGCAGCCAAACACCCCCCATCTTTCACAGCAGCACTGCAGTGTGCCAAGAGCAAGGGGCAACCCCCTCCCCACAGGGAAACCCAAGGTACTGTGTTATCTCTCCACAAACCCGTAAAACACTTGGTTTCCCTTCAGGTGTGGACATCAGGCAGGTGGTCAGAGCCCTTCAGAGGACATGCTATAGGCTCTGAAAATCATCCTGAGAATGGGGAGCAGCAGGTGAGCACTGCTCCAGGCTTACCCCCAGTAAAACAGATGTATCCCAGGACACAAAAGCACCACACTGCACAAGTGCCTACAAGAAGGAGAAATTCCCTTCACTGTGCATGGCCTAGTGGAAAACCAGGTAACCAGCTGTGAGAAAGGACAACAGCTTTCCAGAACTGAGCTCAAACACAAGAGAATCACACACTGAATGGCCATGTATGACAGAAGTAAATATGTTAAGAGTCTCACTTGGTCTTGCCAACTCCTCCTCTCTCTGGGAGGACCTACAACACTGCAGTGTCACCTGCTTGTCCTCATGCATCCCAGCTGCTTAGGAGAGGGTTCTCCATTTAATTACCTTAAGCACATCCCCCTCACCAGAGCAGAACAGGGCTGGTCCTACCTCAGTCCACTGCTGGGATGTCTTTTCCTGGATGAGCATTTTAATGAGTACTCATTTTAATGATCAGTCTATTCAGCCTCTTATCACTAATCTGCTTCCTCCAATCCTTCATCTGCAGCCCATGCAGCTCCACCAACCATCAAGCCCCTAATGGACTTGGATGAGGTCAATCCATTAACAAGCTCTTCAATCCAGTCCCTGTAATGACATCACACACCATCTCAATGCACTCTCAGCATCATTCTCAGCCCTCCCACTACCGAGGTCAGGTCTCTGCTTATTAAACATCTTGGCAGCTACTTTAGCCTGCAACCTCATCATATGGTCATTTCCAGGAATCTGCTGGAGAGCCCAGAAGTAGGAGGAGGTTTTGGTATTTCTAACAGTGCCACTTTGCATTCCCAGCTCCCAGCCCAGCAGAAAAAACTGGGAGGAACTGTTTTTGTTCCTCCTGAGCATCTCCAAATAATTTTGGAAATCTCATCACACCCACTGCTCAGAGGTGGTCACGTCTGCCACAGAAACCCAGATGCCATCCTGCAGAGCTCTTCCTGCTATTTTTCCCTCACCCCCTCCCATGCCTCCCAGCCCACCACAATGTCAGCAAGCATGGTGGATCACCAGTGTCATGGGTACGCACACCTACCAGCACACCTACAAACAGTTTCCCTTCAGAGAAGCCCAGGTTTACCCTTGGGTAAACCACACAGCAGCTTTTTATACACATTTCAGCAGACTGCTCTGGGAATCTCCCTCTCCTCTGGGCAGCAAACCAACCCCACTACAGCACTATCTATAAAAACCAGGCAGCTGACACTGCTCCGACACACACAGACTGCCAGGCTGCTTGGCAGCTGCTGAACCAGAGGAAACATGGTGCAGGAGAAATGCTTGACTCCGGTCAAGCCAAGATGTCCATGGCATGCCTTTACCAGGCCCTCCTTTGGCAGGAGCAGGTCGGCTCCCAGCTGGGCACCCCAGGGACACAGCTGTGCCACGAGGCAGCCCTGGTGGGCACAGACATGGGGGTGTTGCAGGGAGAGGGGAGCACTTGGCTTTCAACCACCCCGTTAGCTGCCCTTCAGTCAGGTCACTGCAGCTTTCCCTCTCTGGGTGTCCCACCCACCTGAGCACACTGCCCATTTTATCACAGATGTCTTCAGCTCTCTCTGGATGAGTGTGGCCCATCTACCGCTGAAGTGAGACGGCTGCATGTGCAGGCTCTGTCACAGATCTTCATAAAGGCTCCTCTAGCAATTAGCAAGCAAAGGACTTGTCTCAGCAGTAATGCATTCCTCCCACCCTCCAGATTCACTTTTGTTACAGTATTTCACTAAGAAGGAGCCCTACACAGGCCTAGCCAAAGGAGTCAGCCTTGAAAGCACTCCCTGCTGACCTTCTCATTGTTACCAGCCCAGCAGACAGACAAAGCTCCTGCGGTGAAAAGCCGAGCCCCAGAGCTGCATTTGTGTCTTGTGAAAAGCTTTTCTCCTTTAAGCAACATGGAAGCAATGAATAAAGGGGAAGTGCATGCAAGAGGCAGCCCTCCTGGATTCAGGGGAAGCGGAGGGAGCTTGGCTCTGTTAGCCACAAGGTTTGTCAGGGCTCACTGGGGACACCAGATGGCCACCAGGAGCTGCTAGTGGGCAGCTGGGAGAAGGTCACTATAAGGGGAACCACCTCCAGAAATAAGTCATCTCCCACACCAACTTCCTAACTTGTTGCTTCATACCCAAAACATCGAAGAACCATTCTACTCTACTCAGCAGCCTGGGCTGAACTGAATTACACACCTTTGTGAGCAGCTTCCAAGCTTAAATTTAAGGCAACCAGAGAGCGGTCTGAGTCACAAGAGCAACACAGCAATGCTAATTTAATAAAAAGCAGATAAGTGATTTCTAAGGACTCCCTTCTCAAGGTGTAGCTAGCTTGTGTGTTAGGCCATTTTGCTTGCCTCACAGTTAGTTTAATAAATCTTGGAATCAGCATGCCTAGATGAGATGTCTATGGTACTACCCCTCCTCCCAGATGGGAGATAATTCAGCAGAGCTGAAGGCAATCACATATCACCAGTTCGTAATAATCTGAGTGATTCTTTCTAGATGCTTGAAAATCAGGCAGCATCTATATTATATTTAGCTACACACCAAATTTCAAATGAGTTCCCACAAGAGCCAGCTCCAGAATAGACAGTCAATGTAGCAGTGCCTTTGAAAAGAGGTTTAAATCCCTTTGTGCCTCTTGCCCAGTCACCATGCCACTCACCAGGAACAGACTCAAGGACAAGAAGAGGGGCCATTTCCAAGGGCAGGCCAAATCCTCACATGGGCAAACTTACTCAGCATGCTTGCTCCTGCAGATCAGGCTTCCTGTAGTAGTATGGTGCCTCTGAAGCATCTTTCCCCTAAGGTGTGAGCACCTCAGCACCCTCCTTGACTCTGCTGTTCCCCAGAGTAGCCTCGTATTACCTCTCTAAAAGCAGGAGCATGATGCTGTCCCAGCAGAAGTGTCCTTTGTTCTCTTGAAAACAGGTGCCTGGGAAGACTCCATGCTGGAGGAGCAGCAATGTAAATAAAGAGGTAAGTGCCACCACAATTAAACCTTTAGAATGCACTGGGGATAGGAGCAAGGTAATGGATTCTGGAATTGATTTTGTAAACCAGTGATCTGACTTCAAATTAAGACAGGAACAGGAATAGAAAGGCTATAAATAATTAAAAGAACGTGATACAAAAGGTTGAAGCAGGTATGATAACTACTATGAGCAGACCAAAGCTTTAAATGAAAGCTGATCTTTGGCTCTGCTTTAGAGAGTGGAAGAAAAACATGCAAAAGAGGGGATTTCAGAAGTTACAAATTAAACAAGAAAAGCTCCTGACACAGAACTGATGACTCAGCAACAATCCTGCACAAAACCCCCTGAGGTTGTGCAACTATTTGGTATAATGAACAACTTAAAATCAACAACAACTTGTACCATTAAACTATGGCAGTAAAACTACAACAGTCCAGCCACCCCACAACTACACGACTGCCCTTCTAACTGTGAGAGGTGGTCTTCTACAACAGGTGAACCAACATCTTCCAAGACCAGGCACCTATCTACCAGCAGAGGTACATCTTCTGCATGGGATAATCAGGAGAAACACACACTACAACCACACCATTCACACCTGAGCATTGTACAAACCCACCCAGGCTCCTCTCCTGAAAGCAATACAGCTCGTAATAGGTATGAAAAGTTATTATGAGATGGGACAAGAACTTGTGTGTCTCGGTACAGTACCAGGCATTTGTAAGTCCCACAGATGTCCTAGATGATAGACACTGTAGCCCTCATGGGCAGATCCATGCTCAGCCCTGCACAGGCATCAGAATTTCTTCCCACCTTTTTCAGGTTGGTCTGCAGCAATGACCAGAAAACTGAGGTTTTCAAATCCCCTCTGCAGAAACCTGGCACCAAATGACTTCCATGGAATTAAGATTATTGTACCCTGAGAACAGGCATTAAAGATAAAAATAATATTCAAATCTTGTCCAAAGTCCAAATAACTGAAACTGAACTTCATAGCACACGAGTCAGAGCCAGAACATTTGCTTGAAACAGCTCTTTTTTTTTTTGCTGACTCCAGATCACACACTGACAATGATATTGTGACTGAAGTAGGAAGCAATTACCCGTTGGGTTATGGCCACAAATTGAGAACTGGTGATTGCTTATAGGACCCTCTGTTCAGAGCAGCCAGTTAGCCAGGCTACGATTTGATCTAACATTTGACTGCCATTAGTTTTCCAGATTCAAATGTCTCTGAACAGTTCATTATAATCTTGCCATTAGCAATGGAATTCCAATCTTAGATTTTTATATGAAATGTACTCCTTGGGGCTGTATTTAGCAAGTGGGAGCTGAAATTTATTATCCCTCCAACTAAAGCAGAGGGTTGCCCAGGTATGCTTCATCTTCTCAATGACTGCGGCAAGAAGCATCCTTTTATTTCCTTCCTTGCATGTCTGCAGCAGAGGAAAGAGGAATATATGATTGCTTTGGCATAACATTTATTTAGAACAAGATAAAGATAATGCTCCTCCCCCAGTGGCTGAAAAACTACTCTTCTGTGTTTTTTTTTAAAAAAGAAAAGAAAAGAAAAAAAAGAGGGCTGAGGAATGTGTTACAGGCTCACATAAAGAGGTTCATGTCTATGGAAAACAAGTTTTCATCACTTTGATGAAAGACCAGACCAGAGATACAGAAATTTTGGGTGATCCATCATCAGAAGAGACAAGAATCTGTGCAGATTTATAGTATGCAAAGGCAGGCAGGATCTCCAAAGAGTATGTGCAGCACCACAGAAGAAAACAAGTCTCTGCAATGCATTATTTTATAAAACGTTTCTATAAAGAAGCCCTTACTGTGAAGACTCCATTTTCCTCACCTTTCCTCATATTCATAAGAGAAAATGCTTCTTTTAAAAGTCTCTGTTCATTTCTTTCTCTAGCTCTATGCTGCCACAATGGTTCTCTGTGAGCCTTCACAGAGTTTTTGAGATCAGAGCTTCCTCAGTGTCTCCCAAGCCCTGCTGCATCCACTCCCATCACTGTTCTATCACTTGTGCTGCCTTTGGGACCCAGAAGGTTGCCACCTCCCACCTGATGAGCTCATATGGTTCAACTCACTGCCATCCATCTCATCACCCTTGCCCCAAACTGCCCCAACCTGAGATACCCACCTCTCCACCACAACCTGCCAGTTCTTCCCAGCACCATGGGCCCTCTCAGGTGGTTTCTCCTCTCATCCCCAGCTCCAAACGCAAGGTTGTACCATATGCCTGCAGCTCATTTGGGGAATAAACTCACCTATTTTTTGCTTCCTAACTACCAGTACTTGAACCTCGTTTAAACCCCTGCTTCCCTTGGCTACTCCATCTAGCAATTCTCCCCCTTTCCCTTGCTGCACTTCTAATTCTAAATATTACGAGGGCTCACAGAGCTCGTAGCACCATCTCCCTGATGCTACGATGTGGTTTGCAGCAGCCCCCCAGCCCTGTGCACGTTACCTTACTCTCCACGACGGAGATGAGAATCTGCTCCATGATGCTGCTGGTTGCTGGGACAGAGGTCTGGATGTGGCCGATGACCACGCCAATGGCTACCCGGGACAGCTCGTAGCTGAGGTGGGTGTTCCTGCGCACCAGCTCGATCAGTTCAGCACCAATTGTCTTGGGCACAGAGGCTGCCAGACCACCGGGTTCTGCTGGCACCGGCTCCGCCGCAGCCGCCTTCTTATCCTCCAGGCAGAGGGAGCTGAAAGCTTCCAGGCTTGCAGGGGGGGCTGGAGCAGTTTTCTTCACCTGAGAAGTCTTCTCCCCATCTCTTTGGGTTCCCCCTTCAGCTGGCGGTGCTGGGGCAGCTCTCTTGGTCTGGGGAGATTTGCTGGCCCCATCCTTTGGGGAAGTCCCAAAGTGGGCCACAGAGCCGGTGTCCAAATTTCGTGTTATGGTGGTGTGGACACTCCGGCTGGGGACAGGGGGTGGGGTGTTGGCAGGACTGGAGGTGGCTGTGGGGAGACCGGTCTCTGACACAGAAGAAGCAGTGTACAAAGTATCCAGGGATGTGGTGCTTACAGAGGAGGCACTAGAACCTGACCCAGGGATAATTTCAACAGTGTCTGAAAAGGAAGAATTAAAAATGCCTTAGCAACAGCATCAAAGGAGAAAAAGAGAAAAAAAAACCAAAACCCACACCAAAAAACAACAAAACCCAAATTGCTACAGTGCAGTCCATTAAAAGGCTCATTGTGCATGCGACCAGAGCAGTTTAACTCCTCTTCCTGCCTCACTTATCTCAAAGCAAAATTGTACCAGCTCTCTCTGGAGCATTCCCACACAACCACCTCTTTAGAAAGGGGAAAACTATTGAGATGAATAACCTTCAAAGGGCTCAGTGTTTTATGGGGGGGAAGGGAGGGAGGGACAGGACTAAGGGACAGGAAAGTCTTTTCCCCCCGGCTCACTAAGGCCTTTTTCTGCATTCAGGATCTAAGCCCCCACTTCTGAGTGATGGTTTCTGAGAACTGCAAGACATCAAAGGCTTTACAGGCCAGCCCACACCTCACCAGACAAACACCATGGTTAGCACCAATGGTGAAGGAAACATTTGGCCACTATATGCAAAGAGACGTTAAGATTTTTTCTCTACCTTAACCTGGTCTAATATATATATATTTGGTAAACCTTATCCATTTGTTTCTAGTGGGCAGAAATGTACGCAAGTTCTTCCCTAAGTATGAAAACAGATACTTGGGCAAATACCAGGCTAACTTCACCTAGAGCAGATGATGTTAGTCTAGAAGAGAAAGAGTGCACCCCTGAGGTCCCCAGCTCTCAGAAAAGGCAGATTCCCCTACTCCAAAGGAAGAACCAGTGGGACAGGCACATGAAACACCTTTGCTGCACCTCTACAGGCAACCCCATCCCTTCCTGCCCTGTTGGCCCTCTACTACTCCACCTAGCACTTCACCCCAAGGCAAGCACAAGGCAGGCAGAAAACCAGGACCCTTCCTTCCCACAGGGGTTCAGCATTGCTCTCTTTTCCTTCTCAGAGCAGCATTCATGAATCATAGCTCCCACCATGCTTCACTAAATCAAGATAATGAAACTGACCTTTGCAAATTCCCACTACAACAGTAGAAAACCACTTAACACCATTAAGTACCATCAAGTACACTGGTGCCACATTTCAGTTAACTATCTGCAAGTCAACAGCTCTGCCCTGCTCCTCACAAGGGGTTATGAGTAGGCTTGAGGCGGGCTGTGTCTCTAATGGTGTGACCTCAGCCCCTGGTTCTGCTCTTCTCTGATGTGCCAGAAGATCCCCTGCCTGTGGGCAGCACACACACAGCTGTGCCCCTAGTATCTCTGCTTCTTACAGACACCAGCAACCGATTTCATGGAAATCCCACCCGAGCACTGTACGAAGAAAGCACCCAAAAAAGCAGACTTAGGCCTGTCCCCAAAGCACCACCAGTGAGCTCCTGCTGGTCAACTGCTGCACCCGGCACTGCCAGGGGAAACTCCCTCTGCCTTGCTGGGAGATTGTCATGTTGTCTGTGAGAGTAAAACACTCACAAGGATCTTAAATCACCAAAACTGTGTGCTGGCCATATCAGCCACGTGACCAGGCAGTTTGCTCCCTGGAGAGCGCCACATTTCAGAGGGCTACCAGCACTGGAAGAGGATGTTGTACCTGGCAACCATTCACTGGCACCAGCCTGCCCAGAGCCTTCTAGATCAGAGAGCACTTGAAGGCCACCAGCTCCTATTAAAACCTATACGAATATAGGGTATATAGATCTACAGATATAGATAAAATTATATAAAACCTCTCAGAATTTAGGAGATATGTAAGGATGCTCTTGTAAGCGCAAAACAGAAGCATCCAGGTGTTATATTGCTGGACAATATGCTAATGGGTACATGATATAATAGCAGTACCATAATAATGGACACTGTTATATTGTCCAGTGTACATTTTGTGCCCAAGATGTGGAAAGCAGTTTGTCCTTACTTTTGACAGAAGCAGCAATCTGTATGTTCTTGCGTTTTTCTGGAGGTGGAGGGGTGATGGGAGCAGCACGCCGGGGCTGTGGTGGTATCTATAAGAAAATATTTCAGAGCAATCAAAGAAGGTTGGCAATAAAGACATTCTCTGTTATGAAACCTTTCTCGCGTGCGTGTGTAGGTTTGTCCTTACAGCTCTCTCATCATTTGGGGAAGTTTTCTCAGGAGGACAGATATTAATAGGCAGCTTCCTAGCAGAACAAAGCAGGACTAAAGCCTGCTTCATCCCCGCCCTGTGACAGGCAAAGCAGCCCTTGTTTAATTGCTGTGTTCAGCAGCACACAGCACACATGTCGTGTAGACCTGTCAAGCATTTACTCCTCCTTTATTCCAGATGCAATCCCACACACGCACCGTGACTCCACATTACTCTCAATAGCTCCACAGAGGCTGCAAACAGAGAGCGTATTTAGACACTCTTCTGGAGAGATCCATTACATCAGCTACAAATACCCTCACAGAAAGACAAAGCCAAGGACTGGAGACCTGTAAACACCTTTTCCATACTTCCAGAGCAATTTCTGCTCATGCAGGAAGAAAACAGGGCTAGACCTTCTGTGCAATTCTGTGCTTCCTATGGCAAAACACGCTGGGGAAAGCTTTCATCAGGGAGTTGCATTACCTCTCCACATCTGGGGTTTCTCCTGTAAGTCTCCTCTGCTAGGAACACCAAGCCAGCAGTGTATGAGCCCCAGTCCCAGATTTCTACAATCATCTTTTCCTGTGAGATCCAAACATTGTGATCACTGGCATTGCTTTCACCCAGAATGACTCCAGTGAGGTGTAACCTCAGGGTTAACCTCTCATCAGTCGGATGGTGCTGAACACAGCAGTCAAGCTAAGTGGGAGCACATTCCATCAATACTCTAATCCTCACATCCCAGAAGCTCAGGCCCAGAAGACTTGGTTTCAGGGTCTCTTTTCAGAGTCTGCTGCCTGAAACATGCCTCTGGGAATCTGCAGTCACTGTCTGCAGCAACACCACCTATGGCAGCACAAGAAGGGAAAGCTGGAGAATGTCTCAGGTAGCCCTGTTTGAAGCCAGCTGGAATCTACCTACAACAGTGACATCCAGACCACCACACAGTGATAACTCCCCAGGCTTCTTTAGCCCTGGAAGAGAAGTTTTCCTGTGACTTTTCTGTGCTTAATAGCCCTATGATATTGCACAAAGCAATGCAGTAAAAAAGCTGAGACAAGCCCTTGAAAGATTTCTGTCTTAAATAGCTCAGAACAAGGAGAATGCAAAATGTAATTTTTTCCCTCTGGATCCAGGAAGGGAAGAAGCCTCCTCTGAAATGGGTGTTCCTGGAAACACAACACTTTCAGGAGCCACCACAAATGTTCAAGACTCAATGCCAAAAAGCTGACATGGTGCTCACAGCCCATGTCTGGAGCCCACTAGACATGAAGACACAGCTTACAAAGACACTTAAAATGGGATCTGTCAGTCTGTTTATCTCATCCAACACCTAATACATCCAACCTTTTACTATGTCACGTAACAAGTCACTTCTTTTACAAGTGAGTTTAGCTGCTGGATTAGTATGAAATACTGCTGCAGACTCCCAGCCTCAGCTCTCCTGCTCTTGTCAATCCATCCCACATTGTTCTCTGGGTAAAATGCTATATGATACTTGCATACAGCTTCAAAAGTGATCCCTGTCGGTCCAAAAAAGAGACTGCACAGCTGAGAGAGGCCAAACAGATCGGGGTGGCTCTGCGTGGCGTGGCTGGTCCCAAATCTGGCAAGCTCAGCTGTGCTGGGAGCAGAGCCCTCTCTGCAGAGCAGCACAGCAAACAGAATCTGGAGCTGCTTGGCATGGCACAGCCACCATTACTGAAGCAGTGGGACTGAGCAGACAGGCAGGCTCAGAGCTTGGAGCAGCAGTGTGACATTATTTGGAGACAGCTAGGGCTGGGTAATTCTGGAGTATTTCCACATCTTCATTAGCCCTTCCATATTTACTGTGCAAGTTTAACACAGCTATTACAGACTAGTGCTTGAATTAATAGATGTATAGTTAATGTTAGCTCAGAGCCCTGCCACCCTCATTTAGATGTGAAGCATCAGATAAATTTCCCTGTGCTGGTGCCTGCCTAACTTCAGCTCCTTTGGAGTTAAGGAGAAAGTTTAGATTCCAGTAGTCTCCTCTAAGGCAGCTGCATAACCAGTTGAAGAAAGCAGTGCTGCTTCCTCCATTTCAGGTTTTCAAAGCACACAGGAAATCCCTCGACTGAGCTGTTACAATTTCAAGGAGCCTAATCATCACAGAAAAAAGCTGGAAGCCCTTTGCATCCTCTGTGCCAACCAGACAGAAATTCTTTGTCAGCTCAGGAATCTGTCTTTCTCCTTTTTGGCAAGTGAGCAAACCACAGACCAGATAAAGATGTGGAATCAGCATGGAGAATGGGCCACAAGGTGCTCCATCCTTCTGGTCTGTAATGCATCAGCTTGAGAATGGAGCTGACTTAGCAGCTCAGAAAAGAAAACAAATACCAAGAAGAAAAATGGGGACTGTGATGTTCTGCATGAGCCAGAAGATGAACCTTCCATCTCTGCAAACTCGCAGCAATTCAAGTGTAAAACAAGCCTCATCTTCTCAGAGTGACAGTGTATCAGTACCCTATAAACACTGCCTCCAAACACTTATCCTAGAGAGATGAAGAAAAACTACCGTGCACATCTTCAGCTGTGGGAGGAAAAAAACCTCCATGCTCATCCTTGCTTGGCACCTTTAGCCCTAACATCCAGCTATACCTGCACAGGGTAACTGGCCACATCATTCATTCCCAACAACTGCTGCCTCTGTCCTGGGCTACTTCTTTGAAGGCTTCCTGGCACCGCACAGTAACCTTGGAACTATGTGCTGCTGAGATAAAAAAATCTGCTCTAAATCATATTTCCTGCAATTTACCATTAATTAATCATGACAAGCAACATTCAGACAAAGCAGGATCTCTGGGTTTTTTATGTTTTGAGTAAAAATAGGCAGCCACAGCAGACAAAATGCTTAAGAACCAAAGATCTTGTGCAGATTTAGCAAAGGGAAAACAAAGCAGTGCTGAGTACTGAGAGCTTTGCTGCTCCAGTCAAAACTGTTTTTCAGAGTATTCTTTGGGGAGCTTACAATTCTTTTAGAAAGATACCAAGAGACAGTCACACAATGCAGAACAGATCTCACGAGTCACCATAAAACCATGGACCCTCAAGCATGCCAAAAAAGAATCACAAGTGTGGATAGCAGAGGGATTGTTACAGACTTCTGAGAGGCAGCAGCACCAATTACACTGCAGTCATACTACGTAAGCAGCACAAACACTTCATTTGTGACTTTATCTGCAGAAGCCTTTTGTTGAACAGGACATGATGCCATACCACTGAAGGAAGAACCTAGGAAGGGTCCAGCCTCTGTTACCTGATAGGGACCTTCATCCTCCTCCTCAAACTCAGTGTTTGGAAGGCTGTGATGGCGCTCGTATCCCGTCCGGCACACCCCGTTGGGCTGCCGGGACACATCCAGGTGGTGGTCACTGGAGGACTGTGTCATAACCACCCCCTGGGGGCTGGGGGAGTGACCTTTGCGGGACACGGTCTCCTTCCGGTGATGGATCAGTTTTCTGAAAGAGAACAACACCATCAGGGACAGTGCAGCTAAAGGAAGGGAGCGACCCTGCTGCATTTAAAGGATATTTTTAAATTATTTATTGCATTTGGGCTAAATATACCAGAATGAGTTACTCTACTCTGAACACCAGCTCCAGTTTCATTAACAACTAAGGGAGCACTTCTGGGGGAGGAAGGAAGGAAGAGGCTTTGCAAGAGTCCATGATTTATTCATCAGTTTGCTGGATAAAAATGCCACTTCCTCAGGGGGGAGAGTCACATATTGCATTGCAAGCTTCAGAAATTGCCTGCACTTCAGAATCAATGTTCAACTGAGATTAAACCAGCGTGCCTCAGTGCAAAGTGTGAGGTGTCAGAGAAAAACAAAAATCGTCCTCACAAGCAATTATTTTGAGAACATATTAAGGACCCCGTGCCACATACCAACAACCTCTACAATTCCTGGCTAGTAGAGAGGAGAAAATGCACCCAGAAAGGTTGAGATTTCTCCTCTTAACCCACAGTGCATCTGACAGTTCTCTTCTTTACAGCACAGGGGCTCAAATCAATGATGTCCAACTTGACCCCCAAAAGCAGAAAAGACACAAGCATTACACAATGACCACCCTCCACCCACCAGCTCTCCCAGACACCCGTTGTACTTACTGGAGGACATCTCTCTGCTCCAGGTTGTACTTTCCACCATTCTTCATGGCTGCATTGTGCACAGCCTCAATGGCACGGTCAATGGACTGGAGAACCACATCTTGCTCCAGCACCTGAGAAACACAACATCCCACAGGTTACTTTGGCACTTCAGCTCTGACTCTCTTGCCCCAGACCTTAGGGCAGGAGGCTGCAGCACAGGAAACACAGACAGCAGGCACCACATGAGCCAAGCTGCCAACCAACAGCTCCCAGAGCCAGAACCCCATCTCAGCACCATGACACTTTTCCCTTTTTTCCACAGGAAACATATTTGAAGCTATGCTTCACAGAGTCTGTGCCCTTTCAAGCTTTATGGTTGGAAAACAAAGTCACTGTTACCAGCACCAAACGTCAGTGATCGTGGCAAGAACACCCAGAGCTTCAGGACCATGCACCAGCCTTGAATATTCAGCCTGCTGCAAGGTGCTTTGGAGATCCCACTGCAAAGCTCAGCTTATCCCAAGCTCAATTATTTCTGCTCTTACTGCCCTGCTATGGAGCAGATACACAGCTCTGAATGTTATGGACCTTACCAAAACTTGGCAGCCTTTGGAGTTAACTGGCTCTAAGTTTGTATTTTTGTTCACTTTTTTCTTGATATTTTTTATACTTGTTGCAACTTAAAGTGGATTTTCCAAATTTCCACCTAAACTCTCACAGTAACATTTATTCCTCCCGCCAGAGGGTTTAGCACTTGTTACTGTAGCTGAAATAAACAGCAGCCTTGAAACAAAAAATACCAAATACTCCATTCCAGGGCTTACACAGGGGGCTGGGAAAGCTGTGGTGAAGGGGCACAGGACAGAAAAGGTTTCCAGACTCGGGACATTCTCCGAGGCTGTTTATCAGCAGCTGACATGGCTTTAGAAAAGACCTTTACAGGTTAAGGTTGAAGGCAAAGGACATATTAGAGAGCCTTTACCCTGGATCCAGCAAACCCAGTCTCCCTCAAGGTTCTGCTGGTGCCTGCAGCATCCTTTGGATACCACCAGCAGCTCAGCCCACGCAGGCAGGGGAGGAGAGGAGAGCTCAGCCCCAAGTGCTCACTGCAGCTGTCTGAACACAAAACCCCCTTCATCTTCCCTGGCTTTGCCCCCTCCCTGCATCAGAGCAACCATTTATCCAGCCAAGGAGTGGCTGGAATCTCATCAAGGCTGCACCTTAATTGGCCTTAGGGGGCTACAGAGCAGCAGAAGGCAAGCCCTCCCCGCCGAGGCTGAAAGTGCCTGCCTCCACAGCACTGGCATGCAGTTTTCTGATAACATGCTATGTATTATTTATATCCTGATTAATTGCTAAGCCAAGTGTGAATTAACAGCAACTGCAGACTGGGGGGGGGGTGGGGAGGGGGAAGGAAAGCAACCTCCAAACACGGTGGGGATGCAAGGCCCCCTCTGCAATACTCAGCTTTGAAAATGAAAAATTTTGGTTTTTTTTTTTTTTCTGTCAGTTTGTTTTCTCAAGAAAGAAGAAAGCAACTGGGGAAAACTTTACAAATAAAACTAGGTATGTCAAAATACATCTACTGAATTCATTAAAGGATCAGATCAAGGAGAAAAACAACACTCAGAACCCAACTTTGGGATGAAGCCCCATATGGCCTAGGGAGCATTTCACCATCTCTAACTTCAGATCTAAGCAAGAAAATGGAGCAAACCTCATCTGGACATCTTTAAAGGAGCACTGGAAGGCAAGGCAAGTTATTTCAGATACATCTGATTTTATGAGAGAACTACAGCAAGCTGCATGCATTCTCTGAAGAAGAGGAGGAGTGCAGAAGTCTCCAGCACTGCTGTGCCCAGGGGAGTGCCAGAGACTCCTGCCTTCAGCATGGCCCCCCTCCCCCAATCTACCCCAAATTTCAACACAGTTCCTGCTGGAGGCTCCAAACCCCATCCTGGTGCACTCCCTGATCCCTCAGTTGTAGTTCCACCACTCCCCCATGAATGCACCACTCCACACTGCCTCCTCTCCCTGATTCCCCAGCCTGCCAGGCTTTCATCCACATGGGTTTCCACCTCCCTCAGGCTGATCATCCCAGGGAAGATCATGGTACAGTGGTCTAAATCCTACTCAACATCTCTGCTCTCTCTGGACGTTGTCCAGAGGAATCCACAGGCTGGAGCTGCTACTCACTGTGTGATGCCATTTGTTATGGAGAGAGGGCTTCTTCTCTGAATAAACACAGCATTTTCACACTAATGCAGCAGTGCTCTGACAACCGGCTCTTAGCTGCTGAGCTCCTTCCTTTGTTTCTGCTCCCCAACCCACTATTAACAGGGCCCTGTCAAAAGGGATGGAATAAAAAAGCTGCATTAAATTGCCACTTGCATTTTATGACAGTTTTGATGCTGCTCATAAATCACCTTCTTTCTCCCTTCTCCTGCTGAGCTGGGCAGGGGCTGCAGCTCAGGGTCCGTCCTGCACTCAGGGTTTGTCATGTGCCTGGCACTTGGGATCCCCTCCACTATGGTCACAAAATTAAAAAGCAGAAATCAGTGTCCTGGGTAAATCATGTGATTAGAAGGAACCTGCATGCTCCTCAGGCTGACCAAAACAGCACTGCAGTATCTGAAGAGGATGGACAAAAAAGCTCATTACAGTTAAAAGGAGGATGGGTTGCTTGGAGACAAAAGTCAGGTTGCCAACATCTCCCCTGCAGTCGCCCTCTCCCTAGGGCTCAAGGGACCACCTGCTCTCAGCAATTCAGGATAAGGGAGGTGTTTCACTCTTACCCTCGTGCAGATGAGGGAGACCACACAGCCTTGGCAGGGGATTCCTGCCTGCATCCAGCACCCGCTCCTGAGGATGCTGGGAGGCAACACAGGGCTCCATGTCTTGCAGAACAGAGACCACACAAAGGCCCCAAGGCACAGAAGCAGAGCTTTTGAGCTCCCTTAGGAGCTGATCCCTGTGCTGTGGTCCAGCCCCTGCTCCCTCCCACACTCCAGGACCCAGAGATCAAGCCCTGCTCCCCACGGGCTAAGCTGGGCTCACATGGATCAGGGCAGCACATGAAAAGGGCATTGCTGTACAGCCTGCTGTCATTCCTGTGGCATGGAAAGCTCAGGGATTCAGCTGGATTTCCTGAGGCTATGGTGGGAGCTGCAAGGGTGGGGGCTTGCAGAGCCCCCAGCAGCCACCTCAGCACACCAGCTCTTTGCTGTATCCATCACCAATCACCAGTGACACCGACATGCTAGAGGCTCCTAAAATGCAGAGGAGGTGGCAGGGACAGGACCATGACGATGGTGGAAGGTGCCAGCCATGTGTGCCCACCCTCTTGGGGTGAGGACAGGGCTCTCTGTGGCTGGCAGGCTAGCTGAGCCCGGAGATATCAGCAGGACACCACCTCCTGCCCCACACACCATGAGAACAGGTTTTCAGTGAGACATTGATCCACATTCACATGGCATCTTGCCCCAGACTGGAGTGGCCACCACTCCCTCTCTATCAGATATTTCTGGTTTAATCGAATAGAACTCTGCAGCAGAGAAAAGCTGGTCTCTACAAAGAGCCTGTCAGAACCAGCCTGGCCACACCAAGAGGCAGGGAAGAGCAGAGCAGTGATCCCTGACAATCACAGGCTAGACTGGCTGATGGGGCACAGTATCAGAGACCCAAGAACACTGTCAGCACCCTGCAGGCCAGCTGCCCTGCAGGAACAAGTTACAGCTCAATTAGAGCTACAAATATCAGCCAGGAAATAGAATTTCTTCTATCATAGCCTAGTGCAGGAGAATCACAGAAGCATCAATAAATCATTACTTCCTCTCTGCTTGCTAATAACACAAGCAAACAAAGGGTTTCCCCAGAGCCCATTGCCAATTTCCTCCTGCCCCCAGTTGCAGGAGGGGGGTCCCCACCTGAGGAGGGGCAGAGCCAGACCTCAACACTGCCCCAGCATGTTCTGTGTATCACCTCTCCCCAGGCAGGTGGGGAAAGATGCCTTTCCCAAGGCCAAGCCAGGCTTTTAAGAAACATCCTTCCAGGGTGCCTGGTGGGTAACTCAGCACAGCCAACAGGGGGGCACAGCTGTGCACAGGCAGAGATGTATTGACCCCCATGGCTCACACTGCTCTCATCTGCACTGTCCCAAAAGCAGCATCCCCAAAGAGAGCACACATGCACAGGATGTGTTGCACACCTCTGCTTCTCCACCAAAGGACTGATGAGAGACCTGAGCATTTCAGAAAGCAGCATCAGTGTCCTGTCTGTGCAGGCAGCACAACCTCCACTCCTGCTGTCCTGGAGCTACCACCAATGTCACCCCCCTCCTTCATTTGGAGTCCTTCCACACACACCTCCAGCGTTGTTTAAATGCAACCACATGGAAGAACTTGCTCAACAGTCTAGAATAATCATACCTTTCAGAAAAGCCTTTTCTAGACAAACAGGCTGACAGCTGCATCATTGCAGACAGGCTGAGCCACCCTGCATGTGTGAGACTCCCACATTTGTGAAAGTGGACCATTAATGTATGGCAGGCTTTTCTTTCACTCCACAGGGGGCTGATCCAGGAAAACATGGATTTTTTTCCTCCTGCCTCCCCAGCTCCTAGTGATCAAAGGCATTTGCTCTTCTGAATGTGCAGGAATCAGTGACCTCATTCCAGCAGCGTCTTTTGCAGCCATAGGGGTGCCTAGGCAGGGCTGCTGATTTTCATCCTGATGTCATTGCTCCAGCTCTCACAACAGCACAACAAAACACAGGCAAAGTTTTGTCTCCAGTGACAGCTCTGTTTTGATGCAGCTGCACTGACACGGACCACTGCTGAAATTAGGATATTTATCCCATTGGCGTACACAGGCACAGGCTGGTTCTTTGTTACTCAAACAGGAGACGAATGCCACCTCGAGTCACATGCTGTTTGTCCCCAGTCACCACCAGACTGTCTGCATGATCTATTATTTCCAGATTTAAATGATCACAGCATCAATTAATACAAATCAACTAGCCTTTGTCCATGGCAGAGTGACGTACCAGATGAGCTCCCCCTTTTGAACCACACTGCTCAAACAAATTGGATGAGTTTTGGTGTTCACACTGCTGCAGCAAATTCAGCTCCTTTCTCTTCCCCTTTCTGCAGCCCCAATCAGAAATTTTTAGTCCCTAGGCTGTTGGCTAAGAGACGTGCATTAACTTATTCTTGTCGCCACGCAGACACAGTGCCTTGAGGCACTTAAAAATGCGTGACAAAAACACGAGTGAAACAATGGGCAACTGTCCTGGTTACTGTGCAAATAAGACAAGAAAAGCTCCAAACAAACCTGCAGCATCTCTGACTCAGTGGTGAGCAAGCAAAGATATGGCTGAGCTCTTCTGACAAAGAGGCAGCCTAGAAACAGATGTGGAATTCCTGCTGATATGCTGCGGTGGGTTTCTAACAGTGTTTTTCCACCGTGTGCTGACAGCAGCCGCTCGCGCGGGCAGCCCGCACAAATGAGAAATGAAGAGGAAGGAAAGCTGGGGAAAGGGCTTAAGTTGTGCAAATCATGCTAAAGAAAAAGCCAGAGCTTCTGGCTAAATACTAACTGCAGACAGTACAGGCATGAGTGGTGTTTGCAATAAACAATACCCTGAAGGCATCCAAGGGATGCAGAGCAACCTAACTCCTACTGATTTCTCTTCCAGGAGCAGGCGGCTTCAGAGTGAAGAAAGGGGCAGAGACATGCTGAGGAACAATGAAACACAGGCAACCCACCACTGAACTTGTACTTCCCAAGGTGGAAATGCTTCATCTGGGTCTCTCCAGCCTTGTTCAGACCCTGTTCAATGGCCACGAGGATCAGAATCAGCCAACAACTCCTTCCCCTCGCAACTTTGTGCCCTCCAGTCACCAGAACATGACTCTTAAGCCAAAAACACACTAAGAGGATAAAAGCAGAAACAGTTTTTAAAATAAATACTTACATGCCTTGCTGTTCCCTCCTGTCCTAATCCTTGCTGCTTTTAATGAGTCAGGGGACTTCCCCAACTCAACCTGTGTTAGGTGAATGGTGGGCAGACGAGAGGTGCCTCTCTCTGTGGGGTTCACCTGTTCAGCACCCTTTTGGCATGCCATTGTCAAACCAAGTCTGTATTAGACATGATCAATGCTGCATGTGTGCAGGGGAAAGGTAGGTTTCTACTTATATGTGTTATGTGTGTGTATGTATGTATGTGTACATGTACACATGTATTACAGCTACCATCTCCACTGAAAAAGAAAACTGCAGATAGCCACTACTCTGAAGCAAGCTCAGGATCATGAACCATAATATCTAAATGTGGAAGCAAAGACACTGCCATGAAGTGCTAGCAGTTATTTCAGCAGTTTTGACATTAGTATCAAAAGTTGACAAAAAAAGCCCAACAGAATGGGTTGTGCAAGTCTTTGTTCAGTTATCCTTAGTCTTCAGTTTGGTAGCCTTAAACAAAATGCCACACATGCCTCTTGTTATCCAGAAAGATTCAGTACAGCTCTCGGATCACTTGAATGCAATCAGCACAAGTGTGTAAGAAATCTCCCCCATTAAGCATGATCAAACATGTAACTCATTTCTAATTTCCCAGAGTGCTGGGCAGCCTACAAGGTCAGCAGGTCCTGGCTCCTCTTCTGGCATTCAAGGAGGAGGGTTCAGTTTTCCCAAAGAATCTATTTCCACAGTAGAGATTGTATCAAAATGCTGGAAAGGTGAGAGCTGTATAAGAGGCAGGACCAAGAAATTAAAATTTCTGCCATGTTCAAGAGAACTCTCTTCCCTCCCATTCACCTCTGCATCATAATACATTTCCAGCACATGAGGATCAAGTAAGTCTTCAGAAGTTAAGCAGGAAAACCTGAAAGCTGTCAATTCAACTGATGCACAAAGACTCAAGAGAAGAGCATGTACCTGCATGTTAGCTGAAAGGGACTTTCCTCCTGCATACCACAGACTGGCACAGATTTAACAGCAATTACATGTTTGAGAGAGAAGTAATAACTCGTGATTCATCTTGCAAGAAAATTTATGGTTTATCAGCTTTTCTTCCATAATCCCCCCTCTCTTGTGGCCAGCCTTCTGGCAAGGGATGTGAGGAGGCAAACTGCAGCTGTGACAATGCTCTTTGGGCATAATTACTATGTTGCCCAAACCTGAAACAATGGAAAAATTGTAAAACATTTCCTACTAACTTATCAGCAAAGGGGGGGACTGGAAAAGAAAACTGCCCTGCCATCTTAGCTCCAATGCACATGGGAATGCAGACCTGGTGCTGGTCACAGACATACAACCCAGGAATGCTGGCCAGGCATGAGGGAGAAGAGGCAAGAAGAGTGGACAGGTCATCATCCAAGGAAGTACAGAACCTTGGGAACAAAGGATTTGGGTCTGCCACACAGAGAATAAGGGCTACCTTCTGTTATTCACTGCATGAACAGCCACATCTACTTTATTAAAGCCACTAATGAGGGAAAAAAGCTTCCATCCTCATGGGGCAAACACAGGATAAGTCATCACCTAGTTTTATTCCTGGACATATGTTAATTGCACTGAAGTGTAAACCAAACACAAATGCCTAGGATCTTTTTAGCAGCACTGGGCTCAGAGCTGCTGGCCCAGCACAGCTGGTGCTCCTTCCTGCAAAGCTGTTGCTGTGAAGATGAGAACCTACTTTGCTTCACCTGGGAGAGCGTTGGAAAGTTCTCCCCAAATAAAGATGATTCCAGTTGGAAGGATCAAGGGCAGCTTGCTTGCTGCAGGATTAGTTAGTAGTCTGGCTAGGGAAGAATTTTCCAGTGTCCTGAACTCTGCACACACAGCAAACATGGAGTCTTCTGCCACAGAGAGATGCAGCTCCCCTCACTTGCCTCAAAAATAAGAAAACGAGAAGGACAGGATCAGAAACACATTAACTCAGGCAGAAAACCCAGTGCTTCCCTCAGCATGGAGCATTTCTTTCCAAGTTATTTGTGCACCCTACCTGAAACACAGCTTATGACAGTTGTTTAATCAGACCTACTCTGAAATAAAACAACCCACCAACCACCATATGGAAAAGCCTGTGTGTTACCAGGAGCAGAATTGCTCCAAGCAACTGCAAAGCAGCAGCAACCAGAAAGGCTGAGTTCAGCTCTCTCACAGAGAGCAGCTCCACATTCTCACAGAGCAAACCTTGTTCCATAGTGTAGTGACCACTTACAAACAGTCCTCCTGCCACTGTCCCTTCACACAACTCCCAAGCACATCAGGCAGACCAAGATCCTTAAGGAACTTCTCCTGCTGCTGGTGCTTCAGGCCAGAGACCCAAGAGAGCAAGCACACTTAAAGTTTCTGTGCCCCATTAAAAAAAATCTTATTTCTGAATAATACATAATGCAGATCTGGTCTTCTGTCCACAGCCCTTTCTTGGGTCACAGACATGGGTTATTTGAAGTATCAGCAGTAGGAAATCCCACCCAACTCCTCCCAAACATTTTCAGGCTGTACAGACCAGCTCCCCTGTACTGGGCAGGTACTTCCCAACACAGGAACTCCAGGCAAGTCTTCCACCCAAGTAGAAAGGCAGGTCCACTGCCAGCAGCCTCCATTACTTTAACCTGGGTGCAAAATACTCATTAAGGGATTTAAACAGGAAGTGTGAAAGCCAGTCTGCCAGTAAAAGATAACACTCAAATCTTCATTAGCTTTCAGGTGGGCTGTTGTAAAGCTGATACAAGAAGGAACATTGCCTTCTGAAGGAAGACAGACATCTCCCTCACACCCCTGCCATGGATTTCAGTAGCTGTGTGTTTTGAAACACTTGGAGTAGCGCTATGGAACAGAGGATGTGATTCAGGCTTTGGGCTCATTAGTGCTAGATACAAAAGTTGCATGGAGTGAGGTGTGCTGGCTATTACAGCCAAGCCATTTGAAGTCTGTTGAGAGTGCAGGGCAGGAAGGGAAGGGGCACCAGAGAGCCTGAAATACTCCACAGGGGCTGTGCTGTCAAGAGGTAGATCATGCTAATTGGTCATGGACAAAACACCCAAGTGTGCCAACATGCTTTGTTAGCAAAAACAAAAAAACAAAAAAAACAACCAACCAACCAACACCAAAACCCCAGAAAATTGTGAAGTAAAGATCCTGCAGCCTCCCAAGTTGCTTTTTGACTGGCAGACAGTGGGAGGGCACAGCACACAATTTTATGTGCTCCAAAACTTACACTGACAGTTTACATTGACCTACAAAAGTACCTTGAGAACTGCAAATTTTTCTGTGTTTATCTGAGGAATAAGGCTAGCTTGTTATCTCCAGATTCTGCTCAAGAACAAATCCAGGGGTTTGTTTAGTGGGCTTTTTTACACTGAAAAAAAGATTAAAGGGTTCAAGTAGATTTGCTGACATTTCACCTATGGGGAAGTGAAGAGGTAAGTTATGGAAGAAAAGCAATTCTTTAGTGTCCCACAGTATCTGTAGGGAGAAAATAGCCTACTGCTCTCTATCTGAGAGGTATAATCCCATCTCCTTTTGCAGCTTAGAGAAGCATGGGCTCCCCAGAAACACGAAGAAATGGAAACAGGAGAGCAACGTCCTCCTATGACATCGTTCTACAGGCAGCAGAACAGCCATAATCCTGTTCTCCTCACCTCCTGAGGCAGTGAACAAAAAAGTGTATTTGTTGGACTGTTTGCTTCTCAAGCAGAAAACTTTCAGCCCAGCTCATGTGCCTCATTACAGTATTGATTCCTCATGTTCTCCTCCTCACATGCCACATTCACCCGTGTCAGCATCCCCCTTGTTCAGTGGCATCAGGCAGAAGGAACAGATGTATTTGAGGAAATCTTCCCAGCCCATCTCCAGTTGGTTAAACCCTCAGGGAAGGACATGGCCAGGACTCAGTTCACCTCCACCTTACCTAGCTGGTGGCCCTTCCACAGAGGGGTTCTGGATTAGGAAGCCTCTAGTGGACAAGGCCACCACGGGGCTGAGGATGTGGGGGAAGCTGCCTGACAGCCAAGCCAGGGGCTAGAGGAACTCTCAAGCTATATGGCTTGCACAACCCCTGTACATGCTGTCTCTCTCCCCCCTTTCCCTACCCTTCTTTCTCCCACCTCTGAACTCCTCTAGGTCAAAGCTGATCACTCTTTGCCACTGGTAACTCCTCATGGCCCAGCTATGAGAGGCTTGGATGGTCCTCCACATCTGAAGTCATGCAGGACCAGACATTGCAACTGTGGTTTTGCTAGATTTCTATTTCTCAGCAATTAGTAGTATATTAATAGCATGTAAGAGCTTTTAAAGTGACCAGAGCTTGAGTTCATTTTGAGATCTTCAGCTTCTGAATGAGAGTTCAAGAATACCAAAGTCTCATATGCCAGTCTGTAGCACTCTCTTACTGCTTGTAAGAGAGGCCAAGGCCACAGACAAGATCATGCTTCCCAAAACAGAATGTTGGAGGGGTTTCCTTCCATCCCTGATGTAAAGAACTCTACTGTACAGACCCCTTGATGAAGCTGCACAATTGTTTTAAAGCTGCTATCTCCTGTCATTAAGCTAGTGGAAGACAGACTCATGAAATCATGTAAAAAAAAACAAATTAAATGGGATGCATTTTTCATTTTAAGTCAATAAAGGCAGGTTTTTTATGTCAATCCGAAAAAGTCTCCAGCTACAAACACTCTAATTCAGCCAGGCTCAGGGAAATCCCTAAGCTTCTGCATTAAGTAGGTAGTGAATTTTTATCATCATTATTCTTACTTGCAGGACTGGGTTTTCAGACAATTTTTCTTTTTCCATGTTGAAAAATATGGACTTCTCTACTACTCGAGCTTCTCCTGACACATTTTTCAGGGACCAGCAAACCCAGGCATGAAGGGAAAGAGACCTTGGACCTGCCTTCTGCTGTATCACTTGGTGTGATTTGTGACCTAGGAATAACACACTCAATGTTCAAACCATGGTACCCCTTCCTCCCCCTGCAAACACACATTCTTCCCTCAGAAGGAGAGAGAGAAAGGGCATCTTTGAGCAGCCTGGGAAACCACAGAATTCACTGAGTTTAACCAAAAAGGAATTGTCATCACATCATATTGAGAGGCCATGGAGATTTGCATTTGTCTGCTCAGTGAAGAGCTTCAATTTGATCTCTTTAGGCAACCATCTGTTTTTCACAGGAGCTGCCACAGTTCTTTGTGCAACCATTGCAGCACAGAGACACCACACTGAACTCAACTGACAGAGTGCCCTCCATCCTGAAAACCTGTCCACCACCATTTCCACCTTCCACGTGCAAGTGGGTCAAAGTCACCTGCATGGCCCATCCAGGCTGTCTTACCACCTTCCAAGAAGGAGGACACAACTCACAGGCTGAACCATTGCTGGCAGGACAGACATAGGAGCTCGGGGGTAGCAGAGGTGGAACCAGTGACAGGAAGATCAGGAGATGACCCAACCACATTAGCAACTGGGGATGTAGCACCTCCCCCACAAGCTCTAAGGATAAGAACTGAAGACCTTTTCATCAAAGTATCATTCTAGCTTCCAGGTGATCCCCTCCTCTTTGTGGGTGAGTGTCTGTTTTAGCAGCTTTTTTGTCATCTTCTCCTTCATCCTTTTGTTTTTAATTCAGTATAATAGAAGGTTTGGAGCTGGGCCCTGCCCTCACTTGCACTAGGAAAAGCCAAGAAAAAATTAATAGCTATTACATAGTAGAGATCTAATCTGAACCACACACCAGTGATTTAGGAAGAAGCAATCCACAGCCTGGAATTATCTAGTGTGCTTAGCCTGACAGTTTGATTTATTCTTTTTTAAAATCAAACTTCTTGAGTGGCTGAACCAACTAAAACATCAGCCTGTGCTTGCATTCCCAAATCACAGGCACAGGAAAAAAAAAATAAAAAATCACCATCTCACAGACCATCCCCAGGCACAGCAGCGCCGCAGCCTGAGCAGAGAGGGAGCTGAAGAGGTGTAGGTGGGACCCCATCAGCAGGGCAGCACAGACAGACACCTATTGATACGGCTAACATGAAAGGCATTCTGACCCAAGGAATGGGCTCACTGCACTCACAGCCAGGAGATGATGCTGGCCCTGTATCAGACAGGAAGGACACAAGTTTCACAACTCAGTAGTCAAGAAGTGAGCAGCTTCCAAGAAGGAAGGGAGTGACGCCTTCTTCTAAACAACTTCACCAGGGAAACAAATAACCAGGAAAAACAAACCCATGAACTTCCCACCTCATTCTAAAAAGCCCACACTGTCAAAATTTTCCTTTGCCTTCTTGCTTAAGCCTTAAGCTAAAAGAGGACAAGTATTTATGCTTTGCTCCCTTGCTAGGGCTGCAAACAGCTCTGCCAGGTGAGCCCTGCATTGCAGGGTGCTAACACAGAAGAGCTGAAATGAAAATAACACTACTCTCCTGCTGCCACAGGTCTTCAGGACAACTCTATTTCTCCATTACTGTCAACAGAGCTTTGCCCAGCATAGTGCTCAACACCCCCACAACAAGAAAGTGACTGGGAAGTGAAGGGGAACAGAGAGAAGGAGCTGTAGTCATGAATAGCATCCTCTGTTCTACTTTTCACATGACAAGCTTCAAAACACTTTTTCTTTTTAAAATCAAAGGTTATGCCACGTGATAAACATTAGGACAAATTAGGCTTGACAGGTCCCTCCTGTAAAGGTCAAAACTTTGTTCATGAGCCACCAGCCAGAGAAGCCAGTGTTCCCAGCCCAGCAGGAGCTGCATCTCTCCCTGATGGCACTTCTTCACATTGTTTTCCCATCATCACTAACACCAGAATGTTTTCCTCCAAAGACAACCAATATGAATTCCTTCTCCCTGCTCCTCAGTGTCTTCTTCGCTTCATACTTCATACAGAGTAACAATCACACACACAAAAAAATCAATTTTCATAAGGTTTCCACTTTATTGGTTTCAATACAAATCTCTCCTCCTGTTGTGTTTGGGTCTTTTTCCCCTAAGAGTTCACCTGATGAGATGCTGCCAGCCCTGAAAGGACATGCATGGGTGGGATCAGGAGAAGAGATGCACAATTGCAAACACAGAGCAGGGGTGGCTCAGCAAGCCCAGAGACATTTAAACTTCATGTTTGAAGACATCTGCTAATCCCCTTTGGCTCAGAAGTGCTGCTGATGCCCTGCTCAAGATGAGGACAGCACAAAACTGATCTTCTGAAACACCAGAGGACAGCAAAGGTTGAAGGGAAGAGGCCATTCAGCAGACCTGTCGCTTGACAGCTTGACTTGGGGTTACCATTATTAATTTGGAGAGATGTACCTACACTGCTGGGCACTCACCAACAACTCGCTTTCCCATGGGCTCACAGCAGTGTTGATCAGCTTAAATTTGCATCAAGTAAATTTCAACATTAATGAGAAATTCAGCTGAGCCACAACCCTCCTGCATGGCCTCTTGCCTGTATCCTAACTTACATGCAAGGTCTGGCAAAGAAAGCCACTTCTACAGGGTCCCATAGTGAGATGGTGACAATTTGAACAGAATCCAGATTCCTGTTAATCACAGAAGCACCTTGATCAATAAATACCTGTGACTGAGTCACCACTAAAGACTTTTTTCCCTGCAGATTGGGTGAGAGGGTGTCTGTGGTTGCTGTCCTCCAGCATCAGCACCTTGCCAGCTATTTTGAACAGATGTTCCTAGTTCAAAACTGGTAGTCCTTTCCTTTGCAATGAGAAGTCAGTCTTCCAGATGTAAACCAGGGAAGGAAGCCTAGTCATCTTCTCCTGATGAAAATAATTCAAAAAACATACAGCAGGCAGCCCCCAAAAAATCTCAGTTAAAAGAAAAAAAAATCAGTAAAATTGCATGATAACAGCAGGTAATCACTTGTGCATAAAATACTCACAGCAAGACCAGCACCAGAAGGCAGGGGTGCAGATGACCTTGCAGACACTGCAGCCCCACAGGAAAGCTGAAAATCAGACAGTCTATCATCTCAGGGAAAGTGCCTCTCCAAAGCTTCTAGAAGAAAATGGCTCATTTCTTCTTGCTCTGCTCCCCCACACCTTCCCCTTCCTCCAGAAGAAACAGAGCCACAGCCCCATCATTCATGAACAGACATGGGCTCTCAGACATCTCCCCACTGCTTGATCTCTTCTGACCAAGACAGCCTCCATGCTGTAAATCATGAAACAGGCTTAACATTTCCAGCCCAAAGCAAACTCACCAGCACCTCCCAAGCATCCCCCAGGGCCACAGCACCCATGCTCAGCAGCAGCAGGAGTGATAAGCCCAGACCTCCAATATAGCTCTTATGCAGGTGTCCAGGTCACAAAGGCAAATTTCATCTGACATTAAAAAGCCTAATTACTTTTAACAGCAACAAGAACGTATCTTCACAGCCAAGCAAAAACGGGGGCTAAAGATCATTAGCGTATTTCTACTTTAATCATTCTGAACTGTGAAAGAGTGCAGAACTTCTGGCTAAAATGTCAAGTCTTTAGCTACAGTAATTAGAAATGGGTTTAATTTCCCTGACTGTGCAATTTAGTCTCGAGGATAAAAATCCATCTCAAAGAAATAGCAGCTCTGAGATGATGGCACCTCAGTGTTGTGGCAGCCCAGAGAAAAAGCTTTCATTCTTTCAATTTCTTGCATGTGTCAAGAAACGCAGCCTCAGCTGCAAAGCACTACCAGCTGCTTATTCTCAAAAATAAAACTTTATTTTTAGCCTAAGTGCTTATTCAGGGTCTGTGCAAGTATTACCATGAAGCTCTTGGGCCCATTGTAAGCTTCATCAAATCTGCAGCAGATGACAAATAATGATGCAGGCGCCAGTGCAGGACGTGGTCTGTACAACAGTCTGCACCATCATCTTCTGTTCAGAACCAACACGAGGAATTCTGCCAGTGATCAGGAGTGACAAGTTTAAAGCTGGATTTTATGTAGATGGAGGAAGAAACTCTTTCAGCAAAGCACAATTGCCAAACCTGTTTTCCAGCGACCAGTCATTTGCTATCAGAACATCTCAGCATCTGATTGACACCCTACAACCAGCTCCATGCTCCCCAACCACCATTGCCCCCATGCTAGTGAGAAAGGTTCCACAGCACCTGAGCTACCACAGCTCTGCTTCCCCTGTCCTAAACTGCTTCAGCTTCAGCACGTTCTGCTCCATCACTGTACCAATGCATTTGCTATCCTGGCAGAAAAGTAACCAGATTAGAAACAGCGTTTTCCAGCAAACCAGTGACCTGAACTAAGAGCAGGGCCCACAAGAGCAGAGGCAGTGCAGGGTAAGGCTGGGCCACGGGTTCTGGCACAGGATGAGGGATCAGACTTGAGGAGTGGCCACTCAGACCCAAGCTCTGAGCCCTGCCACACCTCTGGGCTGCAAGGAGAGGCAGCTACCACACTACCTCACTCTCCACAGCATCTTTCCAGTCATGAACAACACTACAACATGAAAAAGGGTAAAAGAGTTTCCAGCAAGCAGAGAGAGGTCAAATCACGCTCCCTGGCAGAAACCTCTCTCCTCTTTGCAGCTTGGAAAGTGAAACACCATTCCTGTGCCTGCCCAGCCGGGACTACCTGTGCTCTGCTGTTGTGCACTTGCTCATGCTGCAGGAGAATGTTTAGTTGTTGCTAGGCTGCACAAAGCAGTCTCTTATTTTTATCACAAGGCTGTTTATTCTTGTAGAAAAAGACAGGGCAAATAGCAATGCAAAGCATTCTCAAAATGCTTGATATACTCCTGGCTGGGTCTGTTTTCTCACCAGACACTCCAAAGCTCCTTCACCATCAGCATACACATCTTCCCACCCAGACAGCTCCCTTCTCCCTCCTCCAGAGGTAGACAACATGAAAGTGTGTGCCTGACCAGAGAAGGCCTCAGCTAAGCAGAGAATATAAACCCACACTGCAAACAATTTTTCAGTTATTCCAAACAAATTTTAAGCAATTCTGAAAAAGCTACTAAGAGTAATTTCAAAGCTATTTCCTAACAGCTTAATACATCTGAGCAGTTGAGCTGCAGCCACCAGCATGCTGAACCATTCCTACTTCACCAGGAGACATCCCCCTGCAACTTAGCACTTATTTTTTGCACCCCTGACATTTACCAATACAGCATTTTACAGCTGCCATTCCTCTCCTCGGCATGAGATGTTAACACTTCCACTGATGGAGAGTACAGCTCGGGTCAGTGCAGACAGATGAAGCAAGACCAGTCGTGGCACCTGGTGAAGAGAGCTGAAGCAGCCTGCTGCTCCCACACGTGAGTGCCACAGCCCGCAGCAAACCACCACAGCCAGCCCCTGCCCTGCTCCCTGTCCTATCAGGAGCAAAGCAGAATCAGTTTTCCTGGCAAGCCAAATGCCAGCCATAGTTCTGCATCCTCCTGAACAGCCAATAGATTTGTGCTCCTTGTGCTGTTGAGGTACAGCCTGAAACCTTCATCCAAAGCAGGAATAATTCCTGACTCTTTTTATGAAATTACATGTCCCATCATAATGATAGCAATGTACAGGATATTTAACCCAAAGGAAGGAACCTTATTATTTGCTGGACTCAGCATTTGTCACTTCCTAACACCGACTGAACCCCCTGCTCCTTAAGGAAGCTTTCTAAATTGAATCTTTTACAGCTTCACATAAAGCTTTGAAAGGCTGGCCTTCTGGAGTGACTGTCTGGCTCCAGAGGACACCCCAAGCTCCAATTTAATCTCCACTTTTTTGCTGTCACTCATCCATGGCTTAAGCATCAGCACACAGATGGAGACAAAAGACCAACCTTGCGCCGAGGGGCACCCTTCCATTCAATCAGAAGCCACAGCACTCACTCCAGCAGCTTCACTGCAGCAGCATTCACCTGGCATTAGATATTAGCATTTGTCTCTTGCTCCATCAATAGCTGGAGGCAATTATCCTACATGCTGCTGCTGCCCAGCACAGCACAGGGTACATGTTTTCCCTTGTCTCAGCAGCAGCACCTGTCAGCCCCCAGATTCATCACAGCTTTGCTTGCTACCTCACTGCTGAAGATCTCCAGCCACGGGTGTGTGCAGCCAGGGTTTGGTGCCTGTGAGGCTGTTGTTTCAGCAAGCAGCTTGCTCTATTTGCAGTCCACAACCTGCCCCCCGTTCAGCAGCACACAGCCCAATCCTTCCCTCTCACTGCTCGGTGGCTTCAGTACCTATCCCCAGAATGGCACTCAATTTGGAATGACTCTTAATAGCCCACCAAGGAGCTAAAAGGGAGCTATGGAAGAGTAAAATCAGCGGGAATATCAGCTGAAGTTGTGTGTTTCTAACTGACACAAATTAACTGCACATCATCTGCACCTTCTGGTGCCCTGGCTTGGCCTTAACTTGTTTCTTAGAGGCAGTGTATGTTTCTCAGAAGGGTCTGCTGCTGGTGTTTTCTTCACCTACAACTAAGCCCCTTTTAATAGCAACTCTGAGCCACTAGGATTTCAGTACAAAATCCTGCCGCATTTGCGACAAGACCTCAGCCAAGAATAAGCTTTAAATAATAAATGGGAATTACATTTTCCTCTAGAGAAGCCAAGGCATGATTTTTCTGTACCTATGAAAGCTGAGAAAAAGAAGAAAAGAAAACTGAGAGTAGCTGGGCAGAAAGCTAATGCTCCTAATAGTGGATGGCAACAGCAACAGCAGCCCAAGCCTCTCCCATGAGCATCCTCTCAGCAGCCTGATGCAAGGAGCTTTCAGGAGATTTGCTGCTGTTGGATACGACTGTTGTGCAATCTGTAGCTCACCTGGAAGCTGACTGCACTGCTAAGGAAGCCGAAGGCTGACTTTTACAATGGTGACTCCTGTTGGCCACTCTCTCTCCCTGCTAAGCACCCTAACACTAATCATTAGCTGTGGGTTTTGTTCCGTTGTGATTGGGGAAACATTAATTACCTCCTAAATTCCAGTCACTAATTAGTCTCAGCGACCTTACTACATGGAAACTCAGTGACAAGTTGATTGCACTCTCAATCCTGGACATTCAACAGTTTCAAACAAGCTTCCAGCACACAGATGACTCCTCCCATGCATAAAAGGGGGTTCTGACTGCAGATCAGCTCTTCGTAGCTGGGAGGATGTAATGGTGGAAAGAAAGTCACATACACAGAGCATTACTGCATTTGGGGAGCAGCAAATTAGATCCTGCTGCCTCATACGTTGTCAGGCAAGTTCTGGTGCTGAAAACGGTGAAAAACAGATGAGCTTATGCAGGAAAGGCTCTTCTGTTTCCTGCTGCCAGGTCTAAGGGCATTTGGGAAAGTTAGATGTAAGCCAGAGGAGAGTGCTCACAAAGTCACTGGTAACACTGCTTTAATATTAGTGAATTACTGTCAGGAGTCAGCTGTGGGAGGCTGCACACTATTCCGAGGCTATACCAAAAATAACCTGATAAATGAATTCAGCAAATAAATGCTTTTCCTGTAAGATTTTGAAACCGGTAGGAGCAAGCTGGAGAGATGCAGGAAGGCTGCTCCAGAAGGCAGCCTGGGAGAAGGCTCCCGCACCTACAGCAGTGAGAAGACATCACACCACACAAGCAAATGAATCAGGGGACTGCAGAGAGGAAACTCATAAGCAGCAGCCTGGAGTTATGCCACCATGGGGTTTTAAAATCCAGTAGTTTAATAAGGTCTTTGCTGTAGAAGTAAATAGCTCCTGTAAATAGCTTAAGGGCTTACTGATACACAAGATGTCCTCTCCTGCCAGGCCACAGAAGAGTCCCAGCCTCACAGAAAGATTGGTTTTCCAACCAAGCAGCCAGCAGAGAGGCCCAGCATTGCCCTAACACACTTACATGCTCCCCAGGTAACGCTCATCTCTGAAGTGTTCTGCAAAGCACACACCCACACTTACTTACAGGCTGAGTTACTGCTAATCAGAAATGCAATGGCATCTGAAGGAGCATCAGCAGCACACTGAAATAAAGGGGCTTGTCACCACTTTCAGACATTAGAAGGCCCATTTGTAACATCCACCTATGTTTGAGCAACCTGCTCTAGTGAGAGGTGTCCCTGCCCATACAGGGGGGTTGGAACTAGATGATCTCTTAGGTCCCTTCCAACCCAAACCAGTCTAAGATGTGTGTACAGTTAACCAATCACTGATGCAAGTTTTCAGCATGTAGTTCCCACAGATATCCCCTGAGGCCCGGGAGTGTAAAACCCCCATGACTTAGCCTTACATGAAAGGCCTGTTTTGATTTCAGAAATCATGTTATCGCCCAGAAGTCTCAGCTGGACAGACCCCTGCACTGTACAGGCTCTAGGTGAGCTCTCTCCCACTGCACCACACAAGGTTCTCACCCACAGCAGGCAGCCAAAGGTGCCCTCCTTCCTCTGACCCCACTGAGGGGTGCAGCAGCCTGCTATGACTTTCAGCAACTATCTGTATCACCAGCTTAGCTGTATTTACTGTCACCACAGGTGCGGGCAGCTCCATAGCTTCTCCCAGCCCCTAGGACAGCAGAGATCCACTGCTGGTATCTTGGTGCTGGTGGAGGGAGGACAATCACCCCTTGGCTGCCCTCACCGTGCTGTGTGAGCAGAAACCCCCGTGGCTAAATAGTGAGCAGGGAGATTGTCCATACAGGTGCTGATTACTTACACCACCTGGCAGATCATCCAATTTGTTCTGCATGCTCCTGGGAGGAGGATGCCCCTCACCATCTCGCCGGGGCATCACCTGGGCGTTTTTCTGTCTTCCTCTCACACTTCTGCAGTCGTAAAGCTGTCCCGTCAGCTCCTCACCTCCTGACTTGCATGTCAGTGTCCAAGGGACCCCCATCCAGGCCATCTCCTCTGGCTGAAGCTGTTGAGCTTTCATTTTTCCCCTGACCTACAGAATTGGAGCTCCCAAGACCTCGCTCTCGGAATCCGACCCCCGCAGAACTCCCTTTAAGCTCCCGATGCTCACTCCAGACAGGAACACGATGTCCCCAAAGGTTCCAGCCTGCTGGAACCCACAGCCCTGCGGGGAACCACGGCAACAAGGGCCACTTCCCCCGGCCACAGCCAGCGGCTCCCAGAAACGGTAGAGCCGGGACCCGAAGCAGGGAACCGGGCTGCCCCCCCCGCCCGCCCCACAACAACCCCGG
>JAAWXA010000016.1:9237063-9253992 GCA_038090715.1 Florisuga fusca | reverse complement strand
GGTGACGCGCGGGGGGGGAGAGACCCGGGCCGGGCCGGGCCGGACCGGAGAGCACCGAGGGCCACGGGTGTCCCCCCTCCATCGCGGCCTGAGGTCACTGCCGCTGACCTGCCGCCCCGCCGTCGGGCCCGGAGCTGTCGGGGAGCAGGACGCAACCGCTCCCGGCCCGGTGCACCTCTGTGTCCGGGATCCCAGGACAATGAACCTTCGGGCCACAACCCCAAGTAGCCCAAGACCTCTGTTCCACCCGCACTCATCAGCAGCTCTACGCAGTCTCCTCGGACCTAAGGGCCTGACCCCTCCTGCTGTCCTGGGGAAGTGGGTCACCCTTTTCCTCCTTCCCCAGCCAGGGTTTTCTCCGTGCTGCTCCAGGGACAAAAGGAATTTTCCACCTGGCAAGGCCAGCACAGGGAGCCCACCCCAGAGCTTACAGCAGTGGGGCTTGGGTTATAGCATCTCCCTGGGACCGCTGCACACCATCCTGCAGCCAAGCCCACCACAGAGATACTTCTTGCTGGTCCTGCTCTCCCCAGCATCCCAGTGGTATGGGGGAGTGAAGGGATGCAGAGATGGAACTAGCCCACGGACCCCCCCATCCCACCAAAGGGAACTTTGATTCACCCAGAAACCACCTATAATGAAATCTAGCAGGTGCTTAGACAGTTAAAGCCAGGCTTGCAGCTGCCACGACCCTCTGCTTGCTCCCAGCACTGCCCCCCCAGTTTTCCCAGCACTGCTGGTGAGTTAATTCTGGTGAACCTGGTTACCGCAGTGAGGATGGTGGACCTGGAGCAAGTAGTTGCTGGGAATCAGCTGAATCCAGTCACCTTCAGGCTGAAGAGGCAAGGAGCTTCTTTGAAGGGGAATTTGGAGATGTAACCAGGGCTCAGCCCTCTGGGAACCTTTTGGAGTCTGGGTTTTTTGCCCAGGCACAGTCCTTTCCATATGCCTGGAGGGGACATGGTGTAGACAGACAAGGAACAGCACAGGAGGGTGAACCTCCCCACTTGCAGGTTACACTTTTTGTATTATTGGGGTCTCCCATGGGGTCGGGATCAGTCGCCTGCCTGTCCCCTGCCCAGGGCACCACAGCCCGTCCCAGTTTCAGCTGTTTGCCCTGCCTCGACCTGCACTGGCAGCCACGTCCCTGCTCCAGGTGAGCCCTGGCTGGTCCTTGGCACAGGCCCAGCTCCTGTTTGCACCAGGATCAGGGTGCCTCATTTCCCTGAAGTGTTTGTGCTGGGAGGTGAAGGCAGAGGGGGGTGAGGAAGGCACCCAGCTCCCACACACTGCGGTGGCACCACAGCCTCTCCCTCTGCTCAGCACAGTGTGCTGGCTCTGCAGCCCGCAGCCAGGAAGGGGCTCAGATTCCTTTGCAGGGGCTCCTGCAAACCCTCTTTCACCCGGGTAGGATGCACAGCAGGAAAAAGAACCCCCAGGGCCTCAAGAGTACAGGATGGATTCCTGCTGCTGAGGAATCGAGTTTGACTTTTAAGTGCTGGGTGATTTATCTTGGGTAGGGAGGGGCAATGAGCAAGGATCCCACTGTCACTTACAGATGAATTCTAAAGCTGAACTTGAGACCTCAGATAATAACATTTGCTGCATCCCTTGCCCTCGCAGCGGGTACCAGGATCACCATGAACACTGGAAGGGCTCGGCTTGTGCACGGCAGCCTCGGCTGAAGCACTGGCCACAGAGGGGAAGCATTGCACAACAGCACTCATAGGATTGAAACACAAACTTGTCAGCTCCACCTACACTTACATAATTCTGCACTGCCGAGTTGTCAACACGTTGCAAAACAGCAGAAGGATCAATCATTCTACTTTTAGGTATACAAATATTATTGTACTCCCACCAGCCCTCTCTGGGCAAAAAGTCATACGAGGTGGGAGGTGCTCTGGGGACCCCGGGCCCATGGCTCAGGACAATGTTGCCAGCACATCCTGCATGGTCTAGGGGTGTCCATGAGCAGGACAGGGAGCACTGAGCATACCTGCATTTCCCAGTGTCCTGGCAGCCCTCACTCATGGCAAACCTCATTAAAAAGCTGTAGATGGGACCCCCCCTTTGGGAGATGTCTTGAGACGTCCTGCCAGTATTGTCTCTGGCCACGCTGCTGAGTGGAGCAGGATGGTGCCCTGCCCACATGACAGGCAGGAGAGGCAGTCTGTGCCTCCTGGAAGGTTTGCAGGCAGGAGAGCTGCCACGGCTACCATGGGACAGAGGTACCTGCACAGCTGAGCAGGAGGGCAAGCCACACGAGGCTCAGGGCCAGGCTCTGCCCGCTTGCCCAGAGCAGGGCCAGCATGGGCTGCAGTGCACATGGCAGCTGGGCACTGCATGGGCTCAGGGGGCTGCAGCAGGGCAGCTGGCACACAGGACACATGAATGTCCCTGCTCCTGAGTGAGACTTGGAGCCAGGCATGTGCACGGGAGGCAAGGACAAGTTTGGGCAGCTCTGCACCCTGTACCACGTGCATTGCCCTGAGCAAGCTGGACAGGCTCATGGCCAGGAGCATGGCCCAGCATCCAGCCTGCACTGTGCACACACCAGCATCACTTAAAGGGTATCTCACTCCTCCAAAGACATCTGCTCCTCCATGGAAGAAGCCCCTAAACAAGCACTGGACCCTGGCTGCAGGGAAGGGCTCTCTGCCAGGCTGGAGCAAACCCTGCTGCTGTCTCTTGCCAGGGATGGAGTGCTCTTTACCAAGCCCGAAAACACCAGCGAGAGGCTGCTTTGCCGGCAGCTGCTTCCCTACGGAGGCTGAAGCCACCAAGGAGGCGGGTGGCTCCAGGACCTGCTCTGCTCTGCCTGCCCGCAGGGCTCCTTGCGCAACCCGCACTGCACAGAGCTGTAGTGGGGCTGGCGGGGGCCCAGGCCCCGGGAGGAAGGAGCAGACAGCCCCTGCCAACAGCTGCGCTTCCTGGAAACGAAGAAGACAGAAGGTCGGGAGAGTTGAGGGATGGTGGAGGAGGGAAGCAGGGGGATGCTGCGGGGAGGATTGAGGCACCGTGAGTTGCAGAGCAAGCAGCACACAGCCCATCCCACCCTACAAGCTCTGTTTTTGAAAAACAAGGTCCTTTGGCTTCACGCAGCAGTGCCCTGTTCCTCGTTAAGCTCTACCCTCACATCCTGACCTGGCAAGCCCCTTGCCAGCCCACGTGGTCAGCCTGCTGGCATGGCCACCAGCCATGGCACAGCCCTGACCTGGCTCTTGCCCACCGGGAGAGCTCTGCAGGCTGCCATGTTGTGTCATGGGAATGGCTCTTTCAGAGAAATACCACTGTCTGCCATCATCTCAGCAGCCAAACATCTTGTGTAAAACCTGTGTGCAGGCAGAAGGCATTTGCATGGTGAGAGAAGAGAAGGTGGGCTTGGGGTGAGGTGCTTGGTAGCAAGACCACAGGGTGCAGCACTGTGCCCAGGCTCCCCACGCCACCCTTCCCACTGCAGGGCTGGCAGGGCAAGGGAGACACACTCGTGTTCGTGTCTCTAGCCAAGCCAATGCTGCATTGCCCAATGTCACTCCTCACACATCCTTTCCCCCTTGCACGCATGGTGTCAGGGACAAAGCTGCAGAGGCAAGGGGGTGCCTGAGGGGCACTGGTGGGTCCTGGCCCTGCAGGCTGGAGAAGCACCCCTTTCAAAGAAGCACCCTGCTGCGGTTGAATTATACATCTGATGCAATTATGAGGCCCCCATTCAAGTATTTGTCCATCCCTGCTCCTGGTACCCAGTCAGAGGCTATGGTCTCACATCCCCAAGAGGATCAGGGGCATTACAATAAGATCTGCCAGGATTGGAGGTAGGGCACATATAGTACATCACGTAACCCAAACAAGGGTTCGTGGGGACTAAATCGCAGGGGGATATCTTAAAGCTAGGGGGCCCTGAGGTGACGATTTTTCTTAATATTGTCTGGTCTTCCCATCTACCCAGCACCCATTCCCATGGTTGATGTTCATACAGACCACTAGACGGCATTATGAGCACCAAGAGTAAGATTGCACAAAAGCATCGTGCCCCCCCCCACAGGGGTTGTCTCACCCTTGTGTGGGTTCTACCGGTGCGGGAGCTTCAGGTGCGGACGGGATGCTTGCCGACACGTCATCTCCTGCCACCAGGGAATACGGGTTACGAGAGTGTCTGATGAAATGGTCCTGTGGACAATAACTCACAGTTGTCATTAGTTTTATTCTGGAGGTCTGGTTTAAGGGACTTAAGCGGGCACCACTTAACTATGTCATCTCTTTTGGCAGCGGCACACCCTCGCTCTGTTAGAACTAGTCTCCACCCATGTGGTGGCTCTCCCAACCGAGGGCAGTTTGCCACGACGTGGCCTGCCTGGCCACATTTGAAACATGCCATCACACTAGCTACTGCGGTGCGAACAGCCGCCTGGATCGGGGCTAGGTGCTCTTCATTCACGACACGCTTAATCATGTCCGCGATACTTGGCCCCGCTGGTAGTGATCGCAGGATTTCCTTAGTTTTTAAATTACACTGCTGACGTAGGCAGTCTGCAATGACCGGGCCTTTTGCTTCCGGGGGCAGGGTCGAGGAGTTGACCGCTGCGTGGAGGCAATCCACAAACTGCGTAAAGCTCTCACTTTCACTTTGCTTTATTGTGGACCATGGCGATGGCTTGGCGATAACTCTAGAGGCTGTGCGAATAGCTTCTCTAGCTGCACCAGTGGTTGTATCTGCCCCAGTTACTTGAGCTAGCTGCCTCGCACAGTTGTCCTCCCATTCTTGTTTAAGAACAATCATCCCTGCCCCATCAAAAATCAATCGACAAGTTTACTTTATATCGAACAGGAGCATATCATCTCCCCCAAAAACCCCATCTAAGAGGGTAGAGACCATGGCAAAATTAAGTCCTTTGTCCTGTTTTAACAATCACTTGTATATCCTTAGGGTTTATTGTCCCATCCGTTACCCGGACCAGGAACGCCAGCGTGGCCGATGGGGCCCAATTAGCACACTTTATTTTCCTCCAGTCCGTGAGAGGAATTTTTTCCCCTCTCAGTTTCTCCTTATTGCGGGCGGAGATACTTTTGCTTTTAACCCTGCTTACTCCCATTTCCTCCTCCTCAGAATTTGAATCGGTTGTGGGCCACTCGTCCCAGCTAGTGTCTGATCCAGAGTCGGAACTCGACTGACTGGTTACCTCCGGGCTACGATATATTTACTCGGGCCCTGGCCCCGCCCATTTCCCTTGCGGGCGGGCTGTTCCCCCCTCTTGGCTCTCCCCGCCTTCCGCTCGGGGGGTGTTTACCCTACAATGGCATTTTTTCGGATGGCCGCTCTGATGGGCTCTCCGCCCCTCGCTGGCGCTCCTCTGCCCTTCCCAGTCGCCCCCACCACCTTTCTCCTTATCGCTTTCCTCCCCCTCCCGCTCATTTGCGCTTGTTGGCTCCAGCGCTTCCTCCCCGTTCCCGCCAGGAGCATCTTCTCCGAGCCTTTCCCCTTGCCCCTCGGCGCCATGTTGAGGCGCACATGGTGGTGGTCTAACCCAGGCATTCTCGGACTCTGATTTCCCCGCGACACTCCTGGCCTCCTCAGTTAGCCCGTCCCATTTCGCTTGATTCTGTCCCTTCGTAAGGGGGGCGAGGTTTGGGGATTCGGGTCGGCGGGACGGGGATTTGGGGGGCGTATCGCCTTCCCGCGAGTCTTTCGGCTCTGCAGGGTGGCTGTTGTCTGGGGGGCGCAGGGTCTGTGTGGCTGCCCCGACTCCCAATTTTGGAATGGCTAATAAACAGTCCCTTGCCGCCCTCCAGGTCTCCTGCTCTTGCATAGCCTTCTGTAGAGCCTGCACGACTTTCCCCCATGATTTAAGATTTTTCCCACAACCCGAGGACATGGTCTCCTCGGCTAATGCTTTAGTACATTTATCCCACACCTCTGGGTGGAGAATATCCACCGGCTGGTCAATGACCCCAGTTTGTAAAAGTCTCGCAACCGCGAGAGTAAAACTTTTGGCTTTACAATCAACCCCCCACTGCTTATGTATTTGGGATACGACCTTCCCAAGAGTTTCCATCCTCCTCGTGGGTCCTGGTCGGGGAACCTTCTCCCCTGGCCACTCTGGTCGGGAACCTTCTTCCCTGACCTCCCCCGCCAGGCTGGTCCTGCAGCTCCGGCCGCCGTGCACTCTTCTCCAGGCGAATTCCCGGGTTTCGGCACCACTTGTTGCCTTCTCAAGGCGTGGCGACCTGGTTCAGAAACGGCACGGCGACCAACCCCAGGTTGCTCGGGCCATCAGCACGCAGACACCAATGTGGTGGACGGCAAAATAGCATTTATTCACTGGTGGTACAGCCTTGTATCCCCTGGGTTTACAACCTCATTCCAGTCTGCTTACATCACGGTCTACTTGCTGATAAGAGAGGGGGCCCTATCTTCCCGTACAGCAGATCTTCTGACCGCCAGACCCTATCTAACTACAGTGGCAAGCTCCCTGCAAGCCTCGGGCCAGCACAGCATCACACATGGAAGCCATAGGGACACAGGGCTGGGGGTGTTCAGCTCCAGCCAGGCTGCACCACTCCCTGGTGCTCGCCCAGCCCCTACAAAGCCCCCAGTGCAGGATCAGGCTCAGCATATCACTGGGACGGCCTTCCTCAGGCTAGGATGCAGGAAAAGGTGGGTCCTCTCCAAGCATCAGGAAGCAGCAGCCAGGGAGGAGACCAGACACAGGGGAGCCACAACGAGCAGGGACGTGCGCTCAGCATCGTGCTCCACAGAGCAGAGTGGCTGCAGAGGGGGGAGCCTCAGTGCTCCCCAGGACAGACCAGGGAGCATCCAGCACAGACAGTGCCAGGGGGAGGTTGCAGCCCAGGGAGGAGCAGAGCAGTGGGGAGCTGTGCTCAAGACATGCACAGTGAGGACAGGATTTATCCCTAGAGGGATCAAGGCACACCCCACCACTTTCTGGAGGCTTTCTCCCTGGATGGGAGGGACACCTCCAGAGCACCTTCCTCCGGGGTCAGCCTGGCACCACCTGCCACAGCCAAGGAAGGGAACATAAACCAGAGAAGCCCTCCTGCCTCCTTCCCCAGCCCAGCTGCTGCTCTCCCATTCTCTCCAGTCACTGTCCTTTCCTGTGCCCTGACAAGCAGGCAACCCCCAGGCCTCTCGGTGACCACTCACCACTCCCCAGCCCCATAATCTGCTTATCCGTGTCCTCTGAGCAGCCCAGGCACAGGGGTGAGGGGTGACATAGCTGCTCGCTGGCTCCCACCCGGCCTGTCCCAGGCTGCGGTTACGCAACTGCCTCTCCACAAACACAAGGAACTGCTCGGAGGGATTTGTGCAGAACAGCATGGAAGGAAAACAAACTTGCTCTTGAACTTCACAAGATAATATGCTATTCAAAGCCACTTGCCATCTGGGTCACCCCCTCTTTAACCCTTGAGGAAACACTCTGAACCCTTTAGATCCATGTGCAGGTGAAGGAGTTTTCCTCCTGACATTTTGCTCTTGCAGCTTTTAAAGCAATGATTAAAAAAAAAAAAAAAAAAAAAAAAAAAAAAAAAAAGGTAATTTCTGTCCCCATTTCTGTCCCCCTTGTGCTGCTTGAGGCCCAGGAAGCTCCCAACCACCTTGCTGTTGCTTTGCAGCACTGGCACAGACCCTGCTAATCCTCAGACAGTATTGGCAGAAGCAGTTGCCTTGTAGCACCTGTTCCACCTTATTATATGCACCCCCAAGTGCTCTGGATCTGACTGCTGCCACCACAACGGTCCGAGACCCTCCCCAGACGCAAGCTGACAGTGCTGGCAGCATTACTGAGAGGGCAGCTCCTCCCTGTACCCAGGGCCCTGTCTGCAGGCAGCAAAACAACAGAGGAGTTGTTCTGGAGACAGCTTCCATCAGAGCAAATGCGATTGTTCTCATCGGATTTTATGAATTCCCTCCAGAGTTTCTACGTCACACAAGTACATTAGAGTTTATCCCTGCTAATTTCAGACCACAAAGTCAAACGGTGTACCAGATGATTCTGCACAGAGAGGCTTATTCATATGCAGCACCAGCGACAGGCAACCACAGGGCTGCCAAGTGGCTCGTCATTAGCGCATTAGCTCATTAGCAGAGGGCACCACATCCTCGACAGAAAAACCGAAAAAGAAACATCACATTGCAGGCACAGCCCTCCTCCGTGTTCTGGGCACTCTGATTCATACCTACAGCACATCTTGGGGACAGGAGGTGTCGCTGCCCAAAGGATTTTGCAATTCAAAGTGCCAAGAATAAATATCCCCATCCTCCCCCCCAAGGCTTTTCACAGCCGTGCCAGGAGCAGCTCAGGGGCTGCTCACGGGGCTCTCATCAGCTGCACCCAGCACCAGAGAGCCATGGAGCAGCAACAACAGGTAGATAGGAATCAACAAACCTACCTCGTAGGGAATTATCCCCTGTACAGACATAAAATAGTGAGGTGACTGCAGGGTGCAAAAATACCTGGTTTAATACCAGCACCAATTTGTGCCTATGGATAATGGAAAAAAACAAATGACAAAAAGCACCCACAAACTAATGCTGCTAGAGCAAAGGTAAAAAAACCTCTTCAAAAAGTACAAAAGAGCATAGGACAGCCATGAGAGAGACTTTGATCAGAACTTGACAGCAACAGCCTGGGAATATGAAACTAAAGCTCCAACAAAAGGAGCAGGGCTCTAGCTGACTGAAGAGGGTGACCTTCCACTAGCACATCTGCAGCCCTTCTGTCACAGCCCACCTCTCGGCATACCTGTGGGCACCTGAAGGATGGATGAGCCACAGAGATGATCCCCGCACCACCCACCTCTCCAAACTCATTTCTACATGAAACTTCCTTATCTTGGGCAGCCCTAAGAACCAAGAACAACATTCCCACACTTACCTCAGCACTTCCCCACCCAGTTGTTGAAAACGGTTGGATAAACAAATGTTCCTCTTAAAAAAGTAACCAGTGGAGTCATTCTGTAATCTTTATTTCAGTTATACACTGTCCTCTCACTTTGACACTTCCTTCCTGTCAATTTGCCCCAAGTAAGATTTTAAGCTGCTTAGGGTACCTTTCAGGCTCTGCAGCTCTCCCCTAGCCCCTGCCATTGCAGCTAATCCTGTCCGAGTTCCTTACGCCAGTTTTGGCTCAGTTTAGATTAAAAAATGTCAATAGCTCTCTGGAAATGGGTTAAAGAGCATGACATCTAGTTTACAAGATCCTGAACACACAAAAAAATTGTTGGAGATTTTGAGACAAGTTCTCACTTACCAGAGTTCCCATCACTCTGGTTGGGAGGAACCTCTGGAGGTGTCTCATCCAACCTTCTGCCGCTTGATCCCTCGAAGCCATCTTTTCCCCCTGACTGTGCAGGCCCTGTTGCCTCAGCCAGCTTGGTGGTTCTGTTGGACTTGCTCATCACTCTTGATGAGAGGACCAGAATGGATGTGCTATTCCACAGGCCATCTCACCAGGCAGGTGAGCCTGGCTTTTCATAATCTGCTTTTGCATTACCTCACCAGAAAGATCTCTGAGCTTCATCAGTCACCAGCAACAGAAGCATCACTTACAATGAACAAAAAGAATTTTATTGGAACGTATACACACAGGGATAACAGAGGTATTTGAGTAATCAAATATGGAATGTTTAAGAAAGTTAAAATAAATAAGGATACCAAATTCTGCCAGTGCTAGGTCCAGCACCAATATAAGTAAATGCCCTCTGAACAAGTCTGACTCTGACGGGACCATCCCTGCAGAGCCTGTGAAGATTCCTACCACCAGAAAGTGGCCAATAAATCTGGAATACAAAGAGTCACAATAGTGCTTTCTACTGACGTGCATTCACACTGTTTATTCACTACTTTCGTCTCTTATTTCTTTAATAATATCTATTAAATTCTGAAGTCCAAAAACATAACCCGTGTCTTGGCCCTCATGCACCACGCTATCTTCTCCATAGTACTTGCAGGTTGTGTGGGCAAAGTCTATCATACGGACATCAACAGTACTAGCAGTTGGTTTGTAGGCATATGCTCCTGCAGACTCATCTGAAGATTCCTCCGAAAGGTCCTCTAAGTCCTCTGGGTCTGAGTCAACAGCAACCTCCTGCCTTTCCTTTCCATCATAAATGATCAGCAAGGAGCTCGAATAGAAGCGGTAAGACTCCTGTTTCTCTAGGACAGACTTCAGTTCAGTCAGTTTTTTAATAACAGACTCAAAGAGTTCCCTGCGCAAGTATTTGCCATTATGAAAGAACTGGTAAAGTGCTTCTTTAAATCCTTGGACTGAGAGTTTTCTTCCATGGTATTTATTCATGAACATCAGCTGTCCAGTGACTGCCTGGTAGACCTGCACGTACAAACAAGACAACAGAAAAGGAATAGTTAAAATTGCTGGCAACACTGACTGAAAGCCTTGCACAGAAAGCTTTTACAAGATGGCTTCACTACTCTTAACACTGCTCTTGCAGTTTCAGACACTGCTAACAACAACAGATCCAGCAGTGTCTATGGAACTTGAAAGGCATGGAGGAAATGGAAAATTCCTTTGGTTTAAGATTTAAACTTTTCCACCAGGAATGCAAAAGTGAGGAATTTAAGTGAGTTTAGGAAAGCTGCAGCCAAGACCTCCCAAGTCAAGATACAACTTGTGCCACAGACATTCATTCAACTCATTACCTGCCTCTGCTCACAGGTACAGCAGTTGATTCCCAGAATGCTGAGCTCTAAGTGATAGGAAACATTCCTACAGAAAGCTAAGATGTACCCCATTATGCTTTGTATTTAAATAAGTCAGAGGTGCTCAGCAGGAAGATTCCTTCTATAGGAAAGCAGTCTGTACATGGCAGAGCTCAGTAATGCCTAAACATCTGGGTCATGTAAGGATTGCAGGTGCCCCAAAGTTCTTCCCTGTTTTACAGCACAGGTCTCTGCTGGCAGGTGAACAACAAGCTGCCCCCACTCAGATGCCAGCACACTGTGGTTAGAAACACAGCTCCCACACTTTCATTTCTCCCTCATGCTTTTCTCTGAAGTTAAACAGCAAGCTGAAAACCAAACATGCCAATAGTCCTGATGTGGAACAAGTCCCAGCAAATACTGCTGGCATTCCTGGAATCTACTGGATGGGAGGAGAGGCTTCAGAAAAGCCTCAAATACAAACAAGTTGTTTCCCATTTGTCACTCTAGGAATACAGAAACAAGTAAACAAAACACTCTGGTGAAAGTCCACCTCAACTCTGAATCCTTATTTGACCGCCAGTCTTACCACATTCACCAAGCCACTTCTTGTCTGCATTTGCAACAAGTCTATTTCAGCCAGTGAGAGATCTGTGGCTTTTCAAAGACCAAACTGACAATTTCTTAATATTCTGTCAAATTTCCACATGCTTTATTCAAAATGCATGTACTGGCAAGACCCTCTTGTCAATCATTTCCTACGCTATCCCTGAAATGTGAATTAAATCAGTAATTATACTACACCATTCTGAATTGCTGCTATTGTGCAGGAGAATGTTTTTGTGCTCAGAGAACATTCACCAATGGGGAGTGTGTGCTGCAGCCTCCTCCTCCAGATGTTGCCACTTTCAACTGGTAAAGTGTTAACCAAAAAAAAGCCTCCCTCCCCTGCTGGAGGAAAGGAAGCACAGCAACAGATGGGGTAACTACATATGCCAAAAACCCCCGCTAACAGAACTGGCCACAACCCTGTTGTCTGCACATAGTTTTCCTCTCACCTGCATGCCACAAACTCTGACTCCAATCACAGCTGAGGTGCTCTGCTGACACTTGCGAATCTGATTGGCCTTCTTCTCCTCTGATGCATCATCTCCGTGCTGCCGCGTCCCCATCTTCAGGTCCAACACACACGGTACTTCATATCGAGACGTGAGGTTTTCCAGTAAGATGAATTCTGACTGGTTAAGGAGCAACCCTCACAATGAGGAGTACAGCTTTTAAAAACCATTATCATAGATTTTATAGTGTCACAGTCCTAACTTTAAGCACACCCAAAACACAAACGTGCCTGGGATGTAGCAGCCTATAAAGAATTAGTTACATAAACTTGGTATAAAGCAGAATGGATAGAGTTCCAGCTTCACTGGTCCCCAGAGAAGACAGATGAATTTCCACATTAAGTAGAAAAAAGAAAAAAAAAAAAATTAAGCAGGGACATACAGAAATATAATCTAGCAGCTGAGGCACAGACTTGGAATTATGAAGAATTTCCTGCATAGCAAGACAATTTTTTGTAGAAAATGAAGATTTTGTGTGCTTCAGGTACCATTCAAATACAGTAAAGCATTTTCACATCACCTCTGAAACCAAGAAATTAAAAAGCATTTCAGAACATCTGTAGTAATATTGTTTGAGAAAGATCACACACTTCTACTGAAGTAATTTAATAATTTTCTACAGTGAAATGGTAAGGATACCAGCCATGAAATGCTTTCTCTTGAACAGTTCGCTAGTCAGAGATGTTTCAGTAACCCATTAATCAGAACTCCTCAGATGAGGAATTTATTTACTTAAGTATATAGATATTAATATTTTTTGCAGGATTTATCAGTTCCATCCAAGACTGCATATGGCAAAATCTCTTTTTCCACTGAATGCACCGTGTGAAGATGTTTGCCTACAGTTCCGGAACGTGAAAATAATATGTGCTTCAGCTTTCATGGATTCAGTCACTGGTTTTGTGTGTCTTGTCCTCCAGTCCTACATGATAATTTATATTTAGCTTTTCTTTGACAAAGAGTCACTAAAAAGAGACTACTAGAAGCAGACTACTCCAGGGATTGCAACAGCATTTATCTTTAAGAAGCTGCTGAACAGGGAAAGATTACCCTAGTTTTTAAGCTCATCACTATCAAACCAGGAACAAAAACTAACAGAACTCTTCTCCTCCGAAAGCTTTCATTAGTAAACTGTGTAGAGGAAGATTCCAAACACAGTATATGCTGTAAAACCTTTCCACTAATCCACAACCTGTAGATTGGAATTACCTTATCTGAATTTCCTAGCCTGGCTGCTTTACTGCAGACTGGAAAAGCCCAATGTTCTGCAGACTGCTGGCCACCCTTCCAAAGTCACCAAACAAAACAGCTTCAGAGTCTGTCTGGAATATACTTGTGCTCTACTTTTATCTGGCACGTTCAAGAAATAAAAAGCAGAACCCTGCCCATTCCATTGGTATGAGGTACTGTCAGAAAGGATACTATATTGATTTCGGTGTTTTGCATTTTCCTTCATTCGCTGTAACTGCTGCTGGTGACATTTCATGCTCCAAGGATTATGGTGTTTAAACTGTGAACTGACATTTCCTTTTTTCTCTACAGTATAATACAAGACTTCAGATTTCTTCAGCCACTCAAATTCTTCCTCCAATTTGTGACTGGAAAACAGAACAATGCAGCAAATTAGAGGTCAAGAATAAAAAGAAACACTTTAAGCACTGTCAGCAGATTTAGCTTTACAAACCATTGTGTTCACCTTCACCAACAGCTAGCAGAAGCTTTGGTTACATACAACTCACCTATAGGACAAGTTGCTTATCAGTAATATTTCAACCTTCACAAAGCTACCTCCATATTAACATAAATCAGCATACAGCCATATGTGTCACAAGGCATGGAGTAGTTCTATTTACATATTCTTTAACTGTGTGAATTACTTGCATAGAAGCAGTGCAAGAAGTAGCAATATGCTTTAAGATTTATCCTTTGCTAAGGTCACTGTTTTTAGCACAATACAATATAGCTCACAGTTCACAGTGGGCACAATTAACATAAATGAACAATGGATAAAGCAGGATGTATGTAAAGCATAGAAAAGTATGCTGCATATAGTCACACTGAAATGTTTTGGTTTGTTTTTATACAAGTTTTGTTCTTTTGCAGGTGGGTTTTGTGGACTGCTGTTTGTTTTGCTATGTTTTGTTTTTTGTTGTTTTTTGCTTTTCCCCAGAAGCTTCAATAATAAGGTTGAGAAACCTCCAACTGACCACAGCACAAAATAATAATGAAAACTATTTCAGCACACTATGCTGAGGACACATTAGTTTCCCTACTGACTCTGCACTAAAAAGCTCAGGAAAAACGAAACAAGAGAAAAGAAAATGAAAGTGAAGAGTTCTGGAGTGTGCTCTGGAATTCTGAAGAGAAGATACTAATATAACAGCAAAAAATGCTATGCTTCAACACACCAGACTCCACTTCCACTGATGAAACTTACCTTTTCATTTTTTCCTCTTTCCTGTGTTGACGGACCCACTCCTTAGATATCTTCTCATTTTCTAACAACATTGTCTTTTTGTTAGTCCATCGCAACAGCTTACTTTTGGGTTCACAGTCTGAATTATCTAAGTTTTCTAAATTATCATGGTCCCCATTTAATGGATATGCTATTAGACATAAATTTCCATCTTCATCCTCTTCAAAGCTCACTGACACCACACCTGAAGAGAGAAAGGACACAGACAGTTAAGAATTGCTGAAGTGACAAGCGAGCCCTTTAGAAAGCACAATTTTACACTAAGGATGTAGCAACTTTTGGTTTTTTCTCTTACCCTGGTCTTTAGTTTCTATCTTGCCACAGGCCAAACCTCATCTGCCAACCTAACAAGTATCAAAAGACCTAGACAAAAATGACACCTCACAAAAGACAATTTATCATGTCGACAAAAACAATGATACAAAAGTTTATTTTCTCTTTCTGATGCAGTCAAGGAAGACTCAAATAATAACAGGAGACAATTTCAATTGATAGCAGCTTTTATTAACTTAAAAACCCTAATTGGTCTGATCCTAAGCAAGATGTAAAGCATTTGTCAACACCTTGCAGTGAAAAGTGACCTGTGCAAAAAAACCCCTCACACCAAGAGCTTGAAGTTTTGCATGACAGCAAAGCAAAAAAACTTACCCAGACAACATTTGATTACTAGAACCCCAGGGGAAAGACTGATTTGCAAATAGAGCAAAACAAGGGAAATGTCACATTACAATATAAACTACTCCAAAACCTTCCACTTAAAATCACTACTTTCAATTATACATTTTCTTCTCCTTTTTCAAATATATTTTATTGATACTGGCTACTCAGCAATCTTATGAAATTAACAAAAACACAGTACAAAACAGATCTGTTTGTGGTACAGAAACATGGTGAACCTCCAAGGCATTTTTTTCCCCTGAGTGTTTAGAGCGCTGCATTGCACTAGGAGCCTCAGCAGAGCGCTCTGACAGAGATGTGCTCAGTGCTACTTTAGTGAGTTTCAATGGTTAGTGAAGAAACCAGAACAATTGTCTGAATTATTTTTTCATCTTTCAGTCCTCTCTTTTTATGCTCATGGCATTCAGTTTGCACAGTTCTTGAAGCCCATTCACTAGGCCAGAGGGGAGAGGTCTCGGCGAGAGATTGGCACTTCTGAGCTGGGCAGGAGGCTCTGAGACCCACAGTAGCTGGGACAGGAAGAGCAGAAGCTCTGACAGTCCTACTGCCACAAAGGAAAGGACAATGGGGAAAAAGGGGGGAGAGCCAGATAGCAAATGGCCTTTGGCTTTATCCTGAAAAAAATTACAAGAGACTAACCAAGTGAGGCCCCTTACCCCTAAATCCCTCCCCACACAGCCACATACACTGTACAATTGTTCTATTACATTTTGAGAAATATTATTCAAAGATCACATTTTCTTCCAGTCCAACAGAACTTGTAGTCAGATGTGTCAAAAAGTCTCTTTAAGTGTGCAAGGAGTATTATTTTTCAAACAGCTCCTTTGGAGTCTTCTGCCAGTTTCACTTTTTGCAAAACTTCATCAGCCTTATTTTTGTTAAAATCAGTTTGCTTTAAAAATCAACTCCATTTTAAAAAAAGGGCTTCAGAAATATTATTATTATTAGACAGCAGTTGATAGAATAGAAAAGAGAAAGAAAAGTGTTTCTGTTAAATAGTGCAATGCACAGAACTGGAATTTCCACTCCTACATAACATCTGACGCAGCCTCATCACTGCTACCTGATCCTGGCCTACCTAAATGCCATGAATTTTCATTTCCTTAATGGCAGAAACAACGCTGCAAATATTCAACACGACACCTTACTGACATCAATTTACTGTGATTAGAGTCAGGAGAAACCCAGAGCCAAGAGACCACAACCAATCTTACAAACAAACACTGTCAACCTGTTTTTCCAAATCCCTGCAAACAAGCACTACACAAGTGGGAAAAAAAAAATAATTTAGAAATCCACAAAAAAGCAGCAGAGAATTACTGAAAACATTCAGAAGCTGTTAGCTGCTTACCTGTGCCTAAGGGAGATACATGGGCTATGGCCAGCAGAGCTGCTCTACTCTAATGCAAGCATTTCCACCCTGCATCTCCACAGCCTGCCTCAGACAACATCAAAATACATGAAAAGAAAACCCTAAAATCTCTTCCACAGAGAAGAGATTTCAGAGATAACAGAGCACAGCACACTTGCATTTACAGAAGAGTGAGCCCAAGGCCATCCCAAGGTTTGTAACTTACCCTCGTACTGCGGAGTGAATTTGCGCATTTCTGTTGGGAGAGTCTCATAGAACTGGTGTTCCCTCTGAATGAGGGGTTTACAGATGGTCTTGTCATTAAACCGGAGGACACAAGAGTGTCCTCCAACCTGGTGAACAAAAGGCTCGAGCAGGACTCCCTTGGAATAGTGCTGCACTTCCATAGCTCCAAATGCTGGGCTCATCCTTGTAGCACATTAGACAGAAGAAGGCGACTGGAGTGAAGGCAGTTCAGAGCCAGAAGCTTCTGAGACCCGAAGGTTTATTCCGATTCAAAAGTCTGTTAAAACAAACACAAGAGAGGGCCGGGCGGTCAGTCCCCCCGCAGGCCGGGCAGACCCGAGCGCACCCGAGCTGCTCCCGCACCGCTCTTGTGTTTGTTTTA
>JAAWXA010000016.1:9185995-9237043 GCA_038090715.1 Florisuga fusca | reverse complement strand
CGCCCCTCCGCCAGCACTGACCAATGGCAGCAGCAGCCGCGGGACACGGCCCCGCCCCCCGCATGCGCAGAGGCGGCGCTGGCAGTGGGCGGGGCCGCCATCTCTTGGCTCCTTTATTTCTTTTTTTAATTATCAAATAGTGATGCGGAGCCCCGGAGAGCGCCACTTCGAGTCACGCCTCACGTCCTCCAGCGCCTGCTCGGGGAGCAGAAGCACCACCGTGCCCCAGGACCCCACCCTCTCCCGGAGATGAGAGGCGCTGGAGGAAGTTGGCGGTTCCGCCAAGACCCGGGTAGCCCGCACAGCAACCGGCCCGGCTCCACGCTGAGCTCACACGGTTATTCGTAACAAATACTTAAAATATTACATACATCCTAACTTTTCAGATGGAAAACAAAACGCTAACGATCCATTCTCCAAGAAGGAGCGGGCCGAACCGAGCCACCCCGCGGTGCCCTGTGAGAGCACCCGGGTGGGCTGGGGCAGCCCCGGCGCCACGCACCCTGCACTTCGGTACGCAATCGAAGGAGCAAAGCTAAAAAATAAACCATGACTCTCTGGTTCTGCACTTTCCAGTAAATTTTTAAGTCGAATTGCCCTAATTTTAGACCTGCGCTTTAATCATTAACTTTCTGCAGCTAAAAACAACTTCGTACTTATTTTGCCTGAAGATCGTTACACGAACAATAATGCACTTAATTCAAAGAGATTACAAAGTGTTCTAGGTCACAGGTCTATTTTTATTTGTCCTCCTTAGATATTTAACAGCTTTACATTAACTGGAAAAGCAGAGACCCGCGGGCTTAACGCAGCGGCGCAGGGAGCACGCCCTGGGCATGAGGGCACTAATTGAATTAAACAACTAAACTGCTTAAAGAAACAGATCGATCAACTGAACTCCAGCTCCTGGAATGTTTACCTGCACCTCACGATAACAGATCAATAGTTTTACTCACTACACACCACTTAGGAAAAAAAATAATAAAAAACAAAAAAATTCCCCCTCCCCCCCTCTTAGGAGCCTTATTTTATGGGATGTTACCAGATTGTTTTGGTTTTAATGAATCATTTCACTCGGAAAACAAAACTCAGGCTTCTCTTTACAAGAATATGTAAAATTTAATCTGGAATAATATTTCCCAGAAACAATAATCTCTTTTGATACTCTATATTTTAAGATCAGAGAAAAATCAGTAAACTTGCTATCTCCACCTGTATTACTTTCTTTGTATTTTTTCATAATGCAGGTACTGCATCCCCAAGTAAGTTTCTCATCTACCTCAACATCAACAACTCGACAACCTGGAGACACACAGGTAAAGGCCTCTGAGTTCCACCCAAGACACAAGCTCTTTCCCAAACCCTATTTAATTACAACCAAGCCGAGCACCACAGCAGTGCCCGGACAGACAGCGTGGAGAGCCGAGTACCCGGGCCTGACCTTTAATTCCAGACAGTCCCTTCCTCCCCCGCAGTCAGGAGGTGGCACTGCCGGTGCTCTGGAGGCAGATCCTCTCCCTGGCTCCTCACTTTACCACCCACTCCACGCAGGGTCATACCCTCCTCACTTAAGGCTTGACTGCAAGCTGGTTTACCAGCATAGTTCTGTAACATACTTCAGCCTTTCACTAAACACCCAGCAAGCTGCATCAGTAAGTCCTGCCCAAGAGTTGCCTCTTTTTTTCTATTAGAGAAATTTTAAGCACCAGTAATTTTACGAGTCTCAAGAGTTTTTTTCATGAGGATTTCCTAGAGCCAAAAGCGCCTCCAGGCTTCTGGAATTTCCCAGCAAAAGCTAGAAAAGCGCCATCTTTCACTGGGAGGCACAGTCACACAGGTAGGTGATCTTGGGGCAACAAGAATTTTACCCTGGCACAGCCACTGTAAGTGGACATCAGCCACTCTGTCCAAGGCAGCATGATCATTTTGTGGCCACCTTCCTAATTAGCCCTGATGTACAGACATTGATTGGCAGCTGCAGCAATTCAAACTTAGAAAGTACCTTGCAACATCCCTCAACCTCAAACACCTAGTTAGGCCTGGTCCTACTGCAAGGGAGAAGAGTTTCATCAGGAGTTAAGCCTGGGAGATATTTACCTTATAGAAATTACTTTGTAGCAAGACACCTCCCACAGACAATGCACAATACCTTGTTTACCCAACACATCTTCAGGGAGCTCATTAGCAGCTCAACTTGTTTGCTTTCATATATGCCCAAGTGGTCTGGCTAGTACTCACACGTGGTGCACCGCATCAGCCAGCAACAGCATCGCCAAGCACAGAATTGGAGAGGACTGATTGTGCTACCTCACTGTTTCCTGGAAAAGTAAGATCTGGCAGCACATCACACAGCGTAACTTCCTTTTTGAGGGATAACAAAGCAAGTTTTTTATAGCTCTAATAGTAAAAAAATACAATAACAGCGTCAGTAAGGAGTTCCTTGCTATAAAGCCCTTAAGCCAGGCTCATTTGCACAGAGCAATTTACTGCCTTCTTATAAACCTATAATGCATGTATGGTACAAACACAGCAACTGCTCAAGAAAGCAAGACTGCACAATCTTGCTGATAAGTTAAAGAATCCATAGGTTTTCGCTTGCACTTGGAAAAATTAATATATTTTAGCCTTTCAAGGTAAGAAGCACCAGTTAGCTAATAAACTGTTTGTTTTAATCCAATTAGTTTCTTCACACTTGCAAAAAAAATTGTGAGTTAAGGAGTTTTTTCCTACGTGCTTTAACAGTACCACTACCAACAATCAGGATTTGTTTGTCATTTTGGTCCCATTTAATATTGGGAAATTTGCCACTCAGATTAACAACAAGACTTGGAGCACAACTGTAACGTCCCTCAGAAATGCTTCTCGCTGTTTCATTTATAAATACCTTGCTTTCATAAACAACCTCACAACTATGTAAAATTGGTTTCACTTCCTTAGGAACTTTAACTTATGACCCAACAGCCTCCAGTGGCATTGATGCCAATCTGCATAAAAGCACAATACAGTTCTTCATTGTCTTTCCTGATTCTACACCCAGTTTCTTGTCAAAGCTCTTTGGGGAAAAAAAAACACAATAGGCTCAGAACAGCTGTTTTCAGGCAGTTTTCCCAGATACCAAACACAGGCTCAGTGTACCCTGCCCTTTCCCTACTACACACTTCTAAGTGCCTATGGTTAAAATCTTTTGTTCAAAGGACACCTCAGAAGAAAGAAAGAAAAAAGAAAAAAAAAAGCAGATGTCCTATTCCTTCACACATCAAGAAAAGAAAAAAAATCTGACAAAACTTGAAGGAAGCAAATAAAACACCATCTAAATAAAATAACAGCTTGATCCATCACATTCATACAATAAGCAAAGTATGTTTAATACTCCAACCTGTAACAAAGAAGTGACATGTACAGACACCTTATTCTCATTTGCATGTGACAATGACCATTGAAAGAATACCGCAATGAACTCATGTTTTCAGACTTAATCTGAGGTGACAGAATTCTTTGGAAGGTATTCATGTCATCATAGATTCTCAACTTAGTCCCAACATAATTGCATTAACAAACACATCCTCTGGAGAGCACAGCTCTCAATTAAGAAGCTGATCTTTCCTTCATAACAATCTCAAAAACAACACCTCTTCCCAGAATGCTGTAATAGCAGAATTACTGATGTAGAGCTGCCCACCTAAGCAGTCTCACACTGGGTTCTCTGAACTGCAGATTTTTCACTTTGGGTGGTCAGTATCTGCGGCTCCAAATAGCCATAAACCAGCTTTACAGTGACAGAAATAGCAAAGCAGTAAAGCCTCTGTCTGCCCTTTTCTCACTTCACTGGGCAGAGCACAGGGAAAGCTGGCTGGGTAGCTACCTGCAGAGCTGAGCTGCTGCAGGACACTCTAGCCCTGCTGAACCAGACAAAGTTAAGCCCCTTTCCGGATTTCCAAGGGGAAGAGGAATGGTACAGCCAGACAACAGAAAACAGGAAAGAAAAAAAAAGTATCAGTGGCCCCTTAGAAAAGCTGAAGAGAAGTCTGCCTCGGTGGAAGAATACTCAGGAAGAAATGAATACCAGCTGATTAAGTACCTAGGAACATGTAAGTATCAGTGAGGAAGAGGATGGTATGTTTGTGAGAGCCCACCAACCATTTCATGCACAAAAGTGAAAAGGTACCTTAGGTCTGAGCTGCTAAGACATCGCAGTGCTGACAGAGAACAACCCTTCACAACTGAAGAAGAATAAACATACTTCAAGAACCTACAGTACACCTACCAAGCTGGAATAGTTACAAGAGTTTTAGAATCTTCATGTGATCAAACTTCATATTCCACCACTAGTATTCTGTTACTCCACAAATAGCGAGGTACATTCTTTGAATCTAAGAACACAAAGAGGATGCAACTACAGAATATTAAAAACATTAGATGTGATGAACATGCTCAGGCTCAAAGTTCTTGCACAGCTTGTGATTCATTCTGATAAAAGCCAATGACGTCCCTCATCACGTAACACTCCTTTATTAGCAAATTTGCCTAGTGTAACATTGGTAAGGAACTGCTGCTTTAGCTGCTGCTTGGCTCATGAATTGAAGGTACTCTGGTGTGTTCTGCTCCATAAGTTCTTAACACTAGAATGGATGCGCTCAGAGTCTCTAGCATCCAGTCAGCTGCTTTGAAACTTCATCAAAAATACACAATTTCATTTTAATCATGAACTGCGAGGTATTAGGAAGTACAATAAAGGTTCTTCATTCTTAATGGAAAAAAGATCTCTGCATTCATTTATTACAATTGTTTTAACCGATTCCTAACTTTGAGGATGCATTATACCTCTAAATACAACGTAAGTCCCATGCTAAGGCACTTTTGAAGCTTTTTGTATCTTTAATAGTAACCATACAACTAAGTTAAAGCAATAAATACTATAGTTTCTAGCTTTTTATCTCACTGAGGTAGAAATGCAAAGCCTATATAATATTGTGCTCATAGGAATACCATGGTTTTGGAAAAGACCTTAAAATCTGCATAATAATGGGAAGTAAACACTTTTTCTGGTAACTCATTTTAAGGAAAAAGTTTCTCTTCCGTATAAGAGTCCATTGACAAAACCCCTGTGCCTTTAACTACAAGTAAAGCAAATTTAATACAGCAGACTTAATAGCCTTCAACATTGTGGTGGAGGCAAAGAGGCAGTGCCACAACATCAGGTGTGGGAGGGGGAGACATCACACAGGTGACCATATTGCTTTTTTAGCTCTCTCCTTTTCTGTTTTCCCTAAATGCAGAAACAAAACATGCTACAAGGCAGCAGTATGCTGTAGGTCTTTACATCTGCTAACAAATTTGGCTAGTGTTTGGAAATACCCAGGGCCATAAGGTATTTCAGAAACTGTTCCATTCAGCTCACTTTAACAGAAAGAATAAAGTGGAAAAAAAATCCTTTGTTTCCATTATGTATAACTTTAAACTAACTGGCTGTGATGGCAAAGGAGGGAAAAAAAAAAAAAAAGTTGCTGAGCTGTAAGCTTTGACACAAGCCAAGGCTATTTAAGCTCTTCTACAGCAAATCAATGTAATAATAATTAAAAGTCATCCCACGTGACTAGCACTCCGAAATGAGTAAGCATTAGAGTTTGTAAAAACACTCATCAGGAGCACATATGAATCCAAGCATCATATACCAACTCCTCCACACCTACATACTGAGACCACACATTCATTCCCTTTCCAAGCAGATGTACTTTTGCTATAGCTTTCAGTGGTAAATTATGAGGGTGATGGGAGTCAGGCACTGTAGTGATGACTTTATCATAACCACCTACGGGTACAAAAAGCCAAAAAAGAACAAGTTCTTCCTGAAGAAGATAGCCTCAGCCCTGGAGGGTAGAAAGCTAAACCCATTTTCAACTTTAGATGGTGAACAAAGGATCCCCACCAAGAAAGAACACACACTTACTACCAGGTGGAAAGTATGTGTTCATCATTTCAGCAGCCCTTGCTCTTCTCCATACCAATTACAGAAACTCCTTGTTTCTGTAGTGTTGTGTACATTTTTCCTGCTGCATTATTGGAGGAATTCAACAATAAAATCGAACAACACCCAGTGGCGTTAGATTTAAGAAAATTCTACAATGTGTGCCAGAGCTCATCTATCACTAGCACATAACAAGCCAAACACAGCTGAAATTGTATTTAGTATTCTTTTTTTAGAAATGTTCCGATATTTTTGTCAACATTTTGCCTATCTTCAAAACCACTAAATTAAAACAAAGAACTCTCTAGGCAGTTTAAAATGACAGTAAAGAATATGCCCTAGATTCTCCTGAGGACCTCAGCTCAGGTATGTCACAGCTACAAGTACTTGCTACTCTAGATCTTTCCTCCACTCCACTGAGAGCAGAGGGAGGGCAGTCCAACATTGCCTACAAGTGCTACATTTAAGATCTTGTTCTCCTATGAACTTCAAGAGTGTAAGCCCTTTGTAGATACTACTTTTGTAACGGGATAGTCAGGCCTATCGAGTAGGAATTTTGTCTATAGTGCAGATAAGAAAGATGATACACCCATATTCTGACAAATGTATAGAAATGTGTACTTTTCCAGCACAAAGCATTTTAAAGTTTTTATGCTATCTTATGCTACCTTTTATTCTCCAGAGTTCTAGTTATGCCTTCCTCTAAAAAAAACCTGATACAAGCAGTAGTTGCTATGAAAAATGAACACTGCCACACAGATTAAGACATGGATTTACTTCTATAAACTTCAACACTACAGCTGCAGAGCCACCTCAAGTAGCAAACATCATAAATATTTTTTGAAAACAACTTTAATAGATGAAACTGAATTACAGAACATTGATATACTAAGCATAATATAAAGAACAAACTATAAAGAAAAGCCCTTAAGTTGCGTAGCATTCTATTATTATGCACAATCCTATCCCTATCTTCCTTAAACCTGCTATAAATTACTGAGAGAAACTCAGTTCCCCAATCCTTTAGTCTTTGAAATCATAACAGTAACCAAGTAACCAAGTAACTTAGTAACCAAGGTGGTCTCTAAGAGTGTCTAGCATCTTCTTAGATGAAACCCCCTCAGCTGCGATTTCTTAAATGTCAGTGAGGAGGTTATGTGCTCAGTACAACCAATACTTCAATATGCCAAAACGCAAGAGCTTTCAGCTTTCCCTACACTATCTGTAAGCTTAACAACTACAGACAAGAGGCTCTGGAAAAATGCCAGTGTCTTAACTCTCAGAGAGAGCTGTTTTATCTCCCTAGAACCAAAATAAAGCAAAGTGACAGGTTGCAAAGCACATTCAGCCAGAAAAGAGCATCCAATTGTGACCCATGCGGTTTTTCCAGGGATTGTGTAATTTAAGAACTAGACTCTTTTCCAAGTAAAAATGCCACGGAAACTAGGAAACCTGAACTACCAAAGCTAAGCTACTTAAACTTCCTATTTAGAAACTGATCCATCTTCAAACAGTATTCTGGCACCAATGGCTAAAAACACCAGTTCTACAAAAAGAAAATACTGCTCTTTGTTGTGGAGAAACCAAAATGGAATTCAGCCTTTAATCTTCTGAAAATACAACAGCAAGAGCTAAATTGTGTGTATTACACACATAGAAGTGTTACTCAAAGACAGCAACCCTCCCCAGACTTCAAGCATTAAGATTAAAATAAACCTCAGGCTGTGCCTTTCTCTTTACCATGAATTCAGCAGTCTGAGAACTGTATTTCTAGACACTCAACAAAAAAAACCTTGGTATCTTTGTGACTGGCCCTTGAGTTGTCATATATGAGAAGCTGCTCAAGAGGACAACTGTCAAGTCCTGTTCAAGGACCACATTCGCTTAACTACACAAAGGTTTTCTGTCTGTATTCCCTTCCCTAATACTTTTTTAAACCTAAGCAAGAGCAGTTTACACAACAAGATTGTTGAATTCAAGCTTAGATGCCCAAATCCTACAATCCAGTCTTAACTTCTTTCAGACTTGAAATGGGAGTCAATGTTTTTAACTATAATTCTTCAAGTACAGGTTCTGAGACTTCTGATGATCATGACAGTTTTTCTCCAGAAGAGCTCAAGGAGATGCCTTTAACATCTTGTAAAATTGTATTTATGTTTCAAATTATTTCATACTATTGAAAACACATCTGAAATCAGAAATAAACCCCAGACTTTTATCTTAAAGGGAAGAGTTCATATGCTTCAGACCTACACATGCTCTTTGCCTAAGAAGAGTTATGAAAATAACTAGAGCCTAAGAACTTGAACATACAGCTCCTTGAACTTGTAGCTCCTTCCAGGATGAACAATTACACAAGTTCAAACCCCAAAATACAAAAGAATCATTTCACTGTGCTTCTTGCTAAACTGCAGCAAATTGGACACAAGTGAGTTCAGACAGGAGAGGATTCTCAGCAGACTGACTGATGTGGCACAACAAAAATCAAGAGGAAGTCATGAATGCTTCCTGTGGTAAACACAACCCATTTCAAACATGGTTACTCCCCAGTAAAAGGGAAAAGGCCCTTTTGTACAAGCACACCTCCATAGAAGTTCAAAACTGCTTTTTTTAAAAAGAAAAATTCTTTAGGCATTTCATGTTTCATCTTTCAGTGATCTCACAGTACATGATCTGGACCAATTACAGGCTCAAACAGCAGTACAAAACCACTTTAAAAAAGTCTTACCAATTTCAGTAATTTATGACAGGAAGCTTTTGCAGGAAATTTGCTGTATTGCTCTCATTCCCCTGCAGGTTGAAATACCTTCAATGATGCAACAGTCAATTTTATTAGCCCAGGTAATAGGACATAACCACAGTAGCTCTTGCCCCCTTAAACAAATTTGTTGCTTTTCACACAATTCCTGTAGCACCCAGTGACTCTCTCACACAACCAAGTGTGGTTTGCACAACTTCTTCAAAGAGAAACCCTCACTAGTCAAAAAGGGAAGACTCAGGATGACTGCCGATAACTCATTTTCTCTTTAAAAACCTGCAATATAGCACTGCCACCCACACTGTGCTCCTGTTCCAAGCCTACATTTTTAAAAAGCGGCATACTGGCAGGAAAAAAGATTCAGTAAGTTATGCTTATGAAAGACCATTTCATTTTTTTTGGAAGCAAACTGTGTCTAATGACACTAAATCATTATTTGAACTTTAAGACAAGAAATCACTCTTCAGCATTTACATTTAAATATCTGAAAGGTTTTGTTTCAACAGAACTGGAAGACACTCCTCTCACCACACAACTCACTGCAGCTCCATCAGCATTTACTTCATTTACCCCTCATTCTCAAGAGACTACTTATTTTCATGAATCCTGAATTTATTCTCCATAAACATTTTGTTCCCTCCTCATCTAAGAACTATACCCTCAACTTTAGTATTCAAAGAAGTATCTTCAGAAAACTGACTGGCTATACTAAGACAGATTCAAATTTTTTCCAGAGTTAGCTTGAACAGATTGCAGTTACAATGCTAGTTATTTCAGTATGAGCAATCACATCCACCCACCAATTTAGCCCATCTTCAGTTAAACTGAATCAATCTTCTAAAAGACCTAACACCTCACACACATCAGGATGATGTCTTCCATGTCAGCAGTTTCACTCAGCTTTGTAACAAGGAATAACATCATTAAACTAACTGATGTCACTGTTAAAAAAAAAAAAATGTTCTTCTGAAAAACTATATGGAAAAGAAAAGAGCACAGGTTACAAGGAAGAGGTCACCTTCAATAAGCATAAAATCGCCAGCAGCCACAACTCCTGATAAGGTTTCAGGCACTGTAGAAAATTTCTACATCACAGCACTGCACAACTATTTGGGTATGCTCAAACCCCTTTGCACTTCATGAAAATAAACTCAACATCTTTGCTGTGCTTATTTTAATACAGATTCTGTCATAAACCCCACAACCTCTTGCTGCTTTTAACTATGATTTTCTAAGGAAAAAGAGCATAAATAATTGTATCTTCTGTCCTTGAGCTTGTTCACTGTCAGTCTCAACAACCTGAGGCAGTTTCAGCAAATCATCCAAATGTTTTGTTTTTTTGTTTTTTTTTTTTTTTTTTTTTTTTTCCCCACAGTTCCTTCCAATTTGTAGGATATCTTCACAGCCTGACGGAAGACTGGGACGAGAGTCAGTACAGCTGAAAGGCTACTAAACACATTCACTTGTTCTGTTTAGACTATTAACTGGCTGCTGATGAGCACGTACACAGCTCCAAACCAGTCACTGCCTGTGCTCTCTCTTGCCCAACTGTTAATCATGGCACAACGAGAGTTTGTCTTCATAAAGCAAGACTCTCAGTGGCCAAAGCAATTTCATGATCAAGCTTTTCTTTTTCCAGTAAAATGATACAAAACTAGGCACTAGCTGGTTCCAGCTATCTCCAACAGACAATCTCCCACATGCATGAGCAACCCAGACACAGGGTCACTGAAGGCTGCAGGTTAAGTATCTGATAACCAGCAGTGTGAGAGTACTTGCTGTACCTATCACAAGGATTATCATTACCTTAACTCTTAACACAGCCCCAGTGATGATTTCAAGCTCCTAAACACACAATAAAACACAACCAATGTTAGATTTTGCAGGAGGAGAAATTTCTAGCTAGAATTCTGGAAAAATTATTTTGAAATAGGTATTATGAAAGGCCCAAAAATAACATTCTAATGAGCTATTTCTAAAAAAAGCTAGAGAAACACACATCAGCAGTTATACCTTAAAATTCTAAAATGTATCCTCTTCATATTTAAAAGCTCTCCCTATATTGTTTCAAAGATACAGTAACCTTGTGCAAGACACAGAGCCCGATAGAAGAATTAGCAACAGAGGAAAAATCCTCTCCCTGCAATGGAAAATTTTCATCTCTTCAAGCAAGGCAAAGATGCTCAGTCGGACCTGCGTTGCCTGGAGACCAACTGCAGCTTCTTGCCAAGAGGGACGAGCTAAGCATCAGCAAATCCAACAACTGGTAAGCGGATGAATGGAATGAGAGGCAGCAAGATTTTCCGCACACCAGTGTAAAAACCTGACAGCTTTCAGACAATGGCTCTAGCCCATTGTCACTAGACACACAAGAATTATTATGAATATGAAATACCAGCCTAAAAAAGCTTCAAACTCCAGAGTTTAGCTCTTACCTCCACACTTCTGGCTACAGCTAGGACAACATTCAAATAAAAAATTTTAGTCGCGTCTCAATTTCTGCCCTTCAACCTTCTGATGCGGTATCTGAACTTTTGGAATACATTTCTAACCATTAAAAAAAGTTCTGTGTTTAAACACTGGTGCAGAAATATTAAGGAAACCAATGAACTACATCAAAAAGGAAGAAGCTACACCTTGGCTTAGCATTATAAGCCACATCAAACCATGCTTCACTTCAAAACCCTGCCTTTGCCCCTAGCCTTGTCCACCTGCAGTGAAGCTCTGGGGCAGAACAGCATCAGAAGCATTACCAAGGAGACACTTGTTTTGGTTACTCTGGATCTGGAACTACTCCCCAGCTGGGGCAAGTCCCTCACCAAGGTGGCTGTAGAAGTAGGGCACCTGAGTTACCACAGAAACACCTCAGCTCTCCCCTAACTTCCACACACCATCAGATGAGAATCATCAAAAGTAACTGACATTTAATATACCAGTAACTCCAGAATTCCCCCACCCCTTCCATTATCCATTTCAAATCACTAAAAATATTCAGACAATAAAGACTTAAGTATTTTTTTTAATTACTATTTAATTCATCTCTTTAGATGCAATATCCTTGTGGACCTTCTGTTGCTAATGGAGCAGATTTTTCACCAGCAACCTGAGAGTATGCACCTCCCTGCCTTCAACAATTCCTAAATCAAAAAGGCTGGAAGACGTGTCCCTAGCACCAGAGCTGACAGACCTAGGTACCTTTGGTTATCACAAGGTTTATACCCTTTCTCTGTGCTTTAGAGGAGAAAAACATCCACAAAATATCCTCTCACGCTCCTCAGCTGAGCAGAGAAGAACTGAAGTACATGAAACCAGTGACTTGTGGTAAGCCCACCCACTGGCAGACAACTTTAACATATTTTCTCATCCTGCTTGGAAAAACTACATGCCTGACAAACCTGAAATCTTCCTTACAAGCAACTGGTAGGAAAAGAATTTTTGAGAACACAAACCACAGCATTCATATGACTGACCACTGTCCAATTTTCCAGATGCTTCCCAAGTTACCATACTGCATGGTTACCGTGGCTCTGATCTACCTTTCCTCAAGAATAAATAGCAACAGGAAGCTTACATTACTTGTATGACCAAAGTGTGACAGACAAGGTAAAAGATTATTAAATCAGAAAGGTATGAACAGCAAAAACAAAAAAGTAGGAAACCAACTTTTCAATTAACTTAATTAAAATAAACTTATGATTTTTTAACTTGGCCAAGTTTAAGGTCTGAAATGTTTCCAAACAAGAGCATATGAATGACTGCAATCCTTCCCTGAAATCCTTCTTGCAACCCTTAACCAGGAGACACTTCTAAGCACTTAAGAGCATATTCCTCAACTCTGGTATCAGGTTCTTCCTCTCTTAGTATTGTATTTTAACCAAGAAAAAAAATTAAAAGTAAACTAGAAGATGTTAAACAGGCTAAATGTAAATAATCCCTCCCTTCATTGCCTGTATGCACCTGTATATAGCCCTAGTTTCCATTCCTTAATGTTATCATAAGTCCTGAAAATACACAAATTAATTTCAACTTTAAGACAATTATAAATTTTACAAGAGTTCTTATCTTATTTAACCAGTTGGAAGCAAATATACTAATTCTTAGATGTTTAAAAGCCAAAATAACCCTCACATTGTTATTTTCAAGTGTCAAACTTGAATTGCTTTACTCTCATCTCATTGCTACATGTTGATTAATGACCAATAACTCAATGTCTGACCGAAAAGTTAAGACAAATAAACTCATATTTGCTTTCCGGAACATTAGGGCAAAATTCTACTTGTAATGTTTGACACAGAAGTGTCCCCGTAGGTGTTTGTCTAAAAAAGCACATGGGCACTGGAAGGATTTCTAGAACACCTGACAGGCATATGGGACACACAAGGAACCATGTCAACAACAAAAAAGACAGGCTAGAAGTGGAAGGTAATTAAATTCCAGCGCGTATCAGGAAAGGTATCAGTGTTAAACACGCATACTTTTCACCGTGGAATTAAGGCCAAGGTTGTATCAGGGTGTAACTACCCACAGCCTGTTATTCTATCAACAACGATAACATTTATTTTCGTAAGCAGTATGCCGATTTTCAAAGCCTCAACCGAGTTTTCGTTTAAGCACCTGAAGGCCTCAAGCCACATTAACCTGCGATGCTCAGAACAGCTCGCAACAAGGCATCATCATCTCCTATTTCTGCTTTACACAGGAAAAGGGCACTTGTGAGCAGCACGTCCAATTATGCAACACTCTTTTTTTTCATTTTGTAATTTTACCGTCAATACCTGTCAGACCTGCAGCACATCCATCACTCGGGCAACACGGCAAACCACCGTCTGATTATTCAGACAGGTGAGAACTGCTGAGTAACAGCACGGGGTGACATCCAGCTCCGGGGTCACCCAGACACGTCAGTCAGACATAACTACGGACACCCCCTCCTCCCGCCCCGAGCCAGGCCCGGCGCCGCCGGAGCCTCCCGCCCCGCTAACCTCCGCCCTGCACAGCCCGCCGGGGCAGGCCAAGGCTCGGCAGGAAGGGCCACACGGTGTGCGAACCGGGATAAGCTCCGTCTCGTCCGACACCTCCCTCCCCCGCATCCCGGACAACATCCCCGGAAGGTGATGCCAGGCCAGAGCCCCGCTCCCCCTCCCCAAGGCAACATCCCCCTCCCCTCCCGCTGAGCCCCGGGCAATGCTCCTCNCTCCCACCCCCTGCAAGCCCCGCCCTCCACCGCCTTCCTATTGGCTAAGCCCTCACCGCTGAGCGCTGATTGGTCGGCTGCCAGCGCCGCTGTTGCTAGGGGAGCCGGGGCGGGTGGTGATTGCAGGGCAGGGGCTGCCCGGCTGGGTCAGGCAGCGCTGGGCGCTTCAGGGAGTTTCTGTTCCCGCTCCGCAGCCCGCTCCGGTTCGGTACCCCTTCCACGGAAGCCGCGGGCAGCTGGTGGTGGTCGGCCTGCTCCGTAGAGCTTGGGCTTGTGAAGCAAGACCGCGGGGAGAGGCGGCCCCTCCGTGGCTGCCGGACCCACAGTACTGCCTCAGCTTCGTGAGGAGGAACGGGACGCAGCCTCCACCTCGGCCAGGCGAACGCCAGCCCAAGCCTCCAGTCGCCACCCGGGTCCCTTGAGCCCTGTGCCAGCCCTGGTCGGATGTGTTGGGTTTCCTCTGTCTGTGCCCTGAACAATCCTTGGGGTTACACCTCCTGGGCTTGCAGGCACCAGCAGCCACCGGTCGCCCTCTCATTAGTTTTGCCTCCGTGCCTGGTTCAGTGTGGTTCATCTCTGTTCATGTGAATTATGTGCCATTAGTTTGGACCTCACTGGGCCCTGGCTGCACGGCCACTTCTGCCAGGCAGAGGAGGCCAAGGAAGAGCGTGTCTCAAGTCCTGGGAGCAGAGGAGGCTCACAAGGCCTTGTGCCCTGAGCACGCCATTAGTTGTGGGTTTTTGTACCACTACAAACCTCGCTGGAAGTCCCAGAGGCTCCCCCTACTCAGCTTTACCCTGGATGACTTCTAGGAGCCTGTGGCTTGGTGGTTTAAACACCCCTGCAGTTGTGGGGTTTGCATGCCAGCCTGTGAATGTGCCTGAAACAACAGAGCCACCATCGTTCTAAGGAAAAAACACTGAATAATGAGATTAGTGCAGTTTAAATTACTAAGCAACAGTCTCTCTGACAATGAACTTAGTAATGCTCTGCTGCCATCCATTTAATCACACTAATGAGACAGAACAACTCCACTTAGTTACAAGTTATGCTGCATTTAATTTAAATAAAGGTCAGAGAGCTAAAAGCCACACAAACCACCACAATTTTGCTGTACAACAGACCCAGCAAAAGGCATTCTTTCTTCCAGAGGGGATGCAGCCTTTCTGGCCATGGGTTGTCGAGGCAGGACTCTCCCACAGAGCATCTTGCTCAAACCTCCCACCTATGCTCCCTGACTGCTCACCCCTGTGTGGGCACAGTCCCTGGCTTGAAAATAGTCCCTGGGTTTGGAGAGGTGAGCATCCCTTCACCAGTGAGATTCAGAGGGTGAAATCTCTCTAATTTCTCCTTGCTCTAAAGTACCAACATGCACAGTCTTGTATAAGAAACAATTATACCCCTTGGTTCTCACGGCTTAAAATATGCCTCTTTTTGTCTATGAGAGTAACAAACAGGGCTACCTGCTCAGAGTCTTCTAATTTATCTGACTCGTGCTATCATGATTATTTTAATTTAAAAATCTGCATTCTTAAGTGTGCATCACCGTTTAAAACTGGTGACTTCCCTTTGATATTTAAAGTCCAAGTCTCTTTGGGCTGCAGCTGGTTCTGAGAGCAGGCCTGCAGTTATGGCCGGAGATGATCAATACCTGCTACTAGTTTTAACTTTCATTTGCAAGTCCAAAGCTGGTCCAGCTCACATCTGATTTAGGTTCCCTGGCTGCAGGGAGAGGGGAGCTGAGGAGACACCCCATGGGACCCCTCCCCAGGGGGTGGCTCCAGAGTGGGAAATTCCCACATGCTCATGGCAGCATTAGGTTTCCTCAAGCCTTGTCCCTTACTTCACTTCTTCCTGTTCCCCTTAATTAGCAGGGAAGCAATTCCAGGCTATGCAAGCCACTCAGCTATCTCACACACCGAGGCTGAGCTCATCTCAGCAAGCCTTTCATTCCCCTTCTGCCCTTGCCTGCACAGGGCTCATGGTCACTATTCCTAAACACCCAAGACTGTTTTCCAGGCCCCCCTCCCATCGGTTCTGGAATGAATCTCCAGCTTGCTGTGCTCCCAGACACACGAGCAAAGATGATCCTCTCCCGGCCTGACACTCCAAGTGACCTCACACCACCTTCTTGAGAACATTTCACCCTGAACAAGTGTGAGGCTGTTGAGTGTAAGATGCTTATCTCTGGGGGTCACTGCAACAGCAACTCTTCTCTTGCCATGACAAAGGAGATGCAGTGTTGGGGCTGGTAAGGATCTGCTCTTGCAGGCAATCAGAAAGGTTCCTGTTTCTCTCACTGCCAAAACCATTCACAAAATAAACAGGCAATAAACATCCTGCTTCAACACTTTCCTTTCCCTTGTGTGCACTGTGTGTTTATATACATATACACATATACACGTGTGTTTTTAAAGAGCTGGTGAAAAGTGCCAGACTGGCAGTTTAAAGGAACAAGCACTTCCTGTTGTTTACAGAGCTGGTACAATATGGGAAGCAGCAGAACAAACTTCTCCCCCTTGAGCTGTGTTAAATCCGTGATCCAGAGGAAACATGCCTGAGCATAAAGTATGTGCATATTAATTTTTCTGTGTACCCAGTGAATGAGATAGGAATTGTTACTTTTCTAGGGAGCAGAAGAATGTTATGAAGTCCCCTAGCTCAATATTATCCTTGCCATGATGAGTGTTGCAATACTTCATCTGCATTACAGCTGAGACCATGAATCAAAAGATACAAGCCCTCCAGAATTCAGCCCATTTTAACCAAATCATCCTGGTTCCAACCCAAGACAATTCTCAAACTGCATAGTCCTCATCCAGAATCTGAATCTTGTGCTCTGCATGATGGTGGCCCATGCCATTTTTACTGTGCCTATGGTAAATTAATACAAATATACACAGTTATAATTATAATTTACTTGCAAAACATTTCATCAGATGATGTGTCTGATTCAGGGCTCAAAAAGCTAGGCCACTGAAAGAGGACAGCACTTAATTTAATAAGGTAACAGGGAAACATCATGCTTTAAAGATGTCTTGCATGGAAATAAATTCCATACTCTATCCTCAGTCCTGTCAGGGTTGAAAATAATAATTATGAGAATGGAGCTGGAAGGAGGGTAACGATGGGGATTTTATACATGGAGCAACAGCAAAGCTGCCTCAGCCCCAGCAGTTCAGCTGCCTGCCAGGCAGGCCTGTCCCTGGCCAGGCACTTTCATTTACTCCTGAGCAATTGCAAATTGATGGATGAGGCACGGAAGAAAAACAGAACCAGACTTTTTAGTGGGATGGAAGCCAAGCTCTGGGATTTCTCACAAACTGCAGAGATGGAGGGCTGACAGCTGCTGCTCATCAAGCCAGGGTGTGAGGGACTGCAGGTGAAGGATCAGTGCCTTCCTGCAAAAGGCTGTGATTAATGGAAATTCTCCACCCCAAGTTCCTTTGAACTGATCTGACCAGACCCAGGAACCACAAGCAAAAACATCTGTAACTTACATCTTAAGGTTCCAGTTGTTGGCTGTGCTTCAGGCAAGGGGGATGATCCCCAGGGATGACAGCAGTGCCCAAGCCAGGCAGGCACCTCACCTGCCAGGAAAGGGCTGCATGCCATGGCCCAGCCCACCTGTGCTCACTGGGTTTCTTTCTGCAGGAGCCCTGGACTGGTTGTGTGTGCCCAGGTCCTGCTGCAGCCTGCTCCACTGCCAGGGGAAGATGCAGGAGAGCAACAGGAAGAGAAGGCAGCAAGAACAAGCTGTCGCTGAGCCAGCAACACATGCAACCCTGGCCTGTCCTGGAGAGATGACCAGCCTCTCAGAGAGCAGACCAGACCTGGGGGTCCCAGATGAGCCCCCCCAGAAGCCTGCCTTGCCCACTCATCCATACTGAGCCCTGGAGATGGTGTCTGTGGCTGCTAGCAGAGACCTTGCTTGGGTTCCTGGTAACAAAACACCAGTCACTGCTGTGTCCCCTTGCTCCCCTGCCTTCATCAGACCTATGTGCTCAGGCTGTAACTCCCTAGCAGGACTCTCTCTTACCTAGTGAGCTGCTGCCACGGCAGAATTCATGTGTTATTGTAGGATAGAGCAATCACTTGCCAAAAAACACACAAAAGGAACAATACATAGATAGCAAGTGCCCAAAGGTCAGGAGACGCCAGAGGGTTTTTTCCATATAACCTCTTCCTAAGTTTTCCTGCAGGGCAAGGCAGAGCCTTTAAATCCACAGGCAGGACCCACCTCCCAGTGGGCACAGGGCTGGGTACACAGCCCATACCACTTCAACATGCTGGCACCACCCACACAGGGTCTTCCAGGAACTTCTGGGAGAGCACATAAGGAATCTCTCAGGCTGCAGGGTGTGTTTGGGGCAGTTCACAGCCCTGCTGCAGGCTCTGTACCCAGAATGAAAACCCAAAATCCACAGGTCAGCCCCTTGGCTGTGCTTCAGGGGCAAGAAAAGAGCCAACAGCTTCTGTTTCCTCTTCTGTTTGTAGGTTGTAGCAGCTCTGTCCCCCAGTGTTTCTCCTTCTGCAGCTTCAGTCTGATTCTTCTTTTTCTGAGCTTCCCTCAGGCACTCCTTGGTGAATAAATCCCCCTAGCTCCTTTCCCCATCCCAAAGGGCTGGGCAGCAGCATAACGGCCATTCCAGCAGGCTGGAATAATTATCTCTATTTGGGTTATTATTTGTAGAATAATTATGTTTATCATGGTGGTGTTCAAGGCCAGACTCCTGTGTCTGGAACTGTGCTTTCTGCTCTGGGCTTTGCCTGGAGACCCTCAGTATTTGTTGGCTCACCCAGACCTCACCACAACATATCTTGTGTGCTCATCCCAAGTCTCTCTGCCCTCTATATTGTCACAATTTCATGGCTTTTCCTTCAGCAAAACAATCCCAACTCCCCAGCATGCAAAGTGGAGCACGACTCAGAGCTGAAACTCCTCCAGGGAACATTTAGACAACTTCCCAAGCTGGGCGATACTGGGGTTTGGCTGGTGTCCCAGGGTCACACACCCTGCCACACCTTCCTGCCTGGCACTGCCAAGATGTCACCAGTGCTGCTCAGCACAGAAGTGCAGGCTGTTTAGGGCAGGGGAAAGCCAGTTCAGATACAAAAACCAATAAAAACAAGTCAGCTTGTCCTTCAGCCACTTTAAACCTGCCACCCCCAGCTTTCAATTTCCATTTTCACTTCTGTGGCTGCTTTGCACAGTCTGGTTTCACCCAGAGATACAAACCAAATCCTGCTTCTGCTGCATTTCTGTGGCCCAGGGCCAGTCCCAGGCCTTTTTGGAGACATTTAGAGGCAAGAGAAAGTCAGAAGCTTTGGCTCTGCAGCTGCAGGTGTCCCTCAGCAAGTCCTCCTGGGTGAAGAATCTGTTACAGGAAACTTCTCGTCCCCATTCAGCTGATGTAATGTTTGGAAGTCTTTGCAGCAGTAAGTCAAATGAGAGAAATAAATGCCAGCAAAAGTAGCAATTAGAAGGGGACTGTCTGCATTTCACACATCACGGGGCACCTGTTGTGCAGGAAGGAAAGGGCTCGTGACATCTCACTCACCCCATCCCTCTTGCTGCAGGTAGGCCAGGCCCTGTCTGCCATACCTGCTTCTTCACAGAAATCAAGTGTGACTCTGGCTTGGGACAGCACAGATCAATTGGCAGCTCCATGCCCTGCCCACCAAGCCTGCAGTAACCAAATAACCACAGGCTCATGCTGCGGATGCTCCAGCACTAGCACCCCCCCACAGGAACAGAAACCTTCCCTTTCCTGCTCTGGTCTGTCCCTGGAGACAGTACCCCTTGACACTCTCTAGATTCCTCTCCCATAAAGGAGCCTTGACATGGATTTTCTTCCCCTTTCCTCTGAGCTGCCACCTTACTTGAGCTATCAGGGGGGAGGTGAGGTTGAACAAGAAAAAATGACCCCCCAGGTATCTTTCAGCTTTGCAGATGAGCCTTGTGATCTCGGTTATAAGGGGAAAAACTCTGCCAGGTTCTCTTAAATGAGGAGGTCCAGCTTGCTTCAAAATAAATCCTCTTTTTTTCATGGAAGAGAAAAATACTTCTCCCTGACAGAGCTTGGCCTCACTGAAGAGCTAACAGTGCTTGTAGCAGAGCCCATGATTGCACGGGGCAGGCCAGCAATGTCTGTGAGCTCCAGGGCTATGAGACCTCTTGGGGCCATGGCCACGCAGGGAAGTTCAACCTCATATACTGAACACCATGGAAAAACAGGCTCAGCTATTATAGATTTCCATAGTTACTTCACAGGGGACTTTCTGAGCAGATTTCTCCTCTCAAGAACAGACCTGTCCTCTGCCAAAATTGCTGTAATCTGCCTGTCTGTGGCTAGGACTTGCACCCTCCTGTCCCTTGCTGCAGGCTCTCCATCCTACCCTCCAGCTGGCTGTTGTCTTCCCCAACCAACTTTCCACAGCTAAAGGTGCAAACCAGAAGACCTACATGAAAGGATGGATGTGGATAAGCAGTACTCTCTCCCAGCTGGGATGAACATGCTCCCTCAGGTCTCTAGGGCCCAGGCAGCTGACAGCAGCCAGTGCTCTTGGCCCGTTGCCCCTGGAGCACCAGTCCTCCAGGCAATGCCAAGAGGATGGATTGCATCAGCATCAATTGAGAATGTCATTTCTTATGAAATATATCCCATATATCTCTTCCCTGCAGTTTCTCCTGCTCCTTCAGGGACTCTTCCTCGGGCTATTTTTAGTTCTGGATTACATCACTGCCAGCCTCTGCTGCTTTGAAACAGGGACTGGCTGTGAACATCCAGGCATCAGCAACGGTGAGCAGCAGCACTGTAAGGATGAGAACTTTGTCCCTCGGCCAGCACACAACCAGGCAGCACTCACAAACTGGTGGATGGATGGAGCCTGGTTTGGGAGAGCAAACAAGGAGCATCTTGCTGGTGCTGGTGGCTGACAGAGAGGAGCAGCACCCTGCTGGGAGAGCACCCAGGACCAGGAGATGCTTTCCAGCAGCCCTGCCATTGCCTGGCTGTGCAATACAAAGCAAGTTAATTATTCCTCTTTTCCAAAGGGAGAGTTTACACTGACCTACTTCTTCCAGAGAAGTTTGCAAAGGGCTTCAGTGTTCATAACACTGAAAGTGCTAATTATACTGACTGTTCCCAGTGCCATGACCACTGCAGAGCCAAAACAGTCCCAAGCAAAAGCTGAACAGCATGGCACCGGAGCAACCAATAGAGAAAGCTGCTCCTGCAGGCAAGTCACAATTTTCCATCCTGGCAACCGGCTCCTTCTTTGGGTAAGGGCAACTCATGTGCTGACCAGCACATGGAAGGGTGCCTCAGCCTGAGGGATTGCACCAGCAGCCACATGGCAAAGAGGAAGGTTCATCTTGCACCTCTTTGCAAAGATGCTGTCCATGAAACATGAGGGTCCCAGCAGCTTCTGAGTGGAGAGCAGAGCACAGATAGCCTGGGGCAAGCGATGCAGCCCCAGGGCAACAAGGAGATGCAGGGGATCTCCACAGGAAGCCCTTATCATGCCTGTGAGGCTGCCAATGTTTGCATCCTCCCCCAACACACTGACACTGTGAGCTGACACTGACTGTGTGCACCAGCACCTCTTGGGCTTCTCAGGAGCCACCTGAGACAGAACGAGCTTTCACCTCTGCATCTCTGAGCCTCCATGGTAGCTGAGGCTACAGGAAAGTGTTCAGGAGCAATTAGCAGAAATGGGGAAATAAGGGGATACAAGCTGGCTGAGAACCCTTCCCCAGCAGCATCCCAGTCCCCACAGCTGCCCTCTGCCCTCTCCCTGAATTCCAGCAAGTCAAAATCCCTCTTCCAGAAGACTCTGTCTATAGCAAGGGCTGGAACTCTAAAAGAGGAAATTCTGAGTTAAATTCCTTCCTCCAGAATCATTTGTAGAAGGGAACAGTGTGTACTCCCAGCACAGAGATGACGTCTTGCTGGCCTCCTGCCTCTTTTCCTCTGCCTGTAAGTGAGGGCCAGGCTCTCCCAGTGAGGCAGCAGGAGGTTTTGGCCGACGCAGCAGGACTGGAGGGCATATTTGTGATGCCTTTGCCTGGCTGACAGAAGGTCCATTGCCAGTGGTGTGGGGCAAACTCCTCACCAGGAAAGCTCAGCACCCCCTAAAGGGAAGAGGATGCAGAAGATCACCAGAGAGCTGCAAGGATGCCCTTCATCCCCCAGGGGAAAAGGAGTAACAGAGTTACGCACAGATTACATGTGAGCACAGAGTAAAGCAGTTATTAGTAAGGACTCAATAACCAGACCCAGGATTAAATACAAGGAACAAAGCCTCATCCAGTACAAACAGCCCCAGCTGCATGTGGGCCATGAGCCCCATATTAATTCAACCTCAGTTCCTCAGCAGGAATAACAAAACAGTTAAAGCAGCCCAAGGAAGCTGTACATTTTGTGTTTGCATTGAGCTGCTTCAAAAGTAAACACAGCGTTCGGGCAGGCCTGCCAGCAGCTGTTGCTGACCTCAAAATCAGAGATGTTGAGGGCTGATCCAAAGTAGGGCAGGCTCACAAGCCACACTGGAGCTGGGAGGAACGTGAGCTGCAGCTGGCATGGAGCAAAGGCTGCCCACCCCCCATCGCCCTTCCTAGGACAAATCCGTTAGCAGGGTCACAGAGCTGGTGAAGCTATCTGAAAAAAATATTCCTGATTATTCTCTCTCTCTCATCTCAGGGATGAAGCAAATGCAGCCCTGATCTGGGCAATCTGTGGAGGGATTATTAAACCAAACTGTATCTGGGCCAAGGTTAATGAGAAAGGCTGCAAAATCCTCCCAGCCACAGCATTTTGGTTCCCTCATCACACGTGGCTTGGTGCCGTGCTGGCCAGGAGGCACAAGGCTGGCGGTGTGCATGTGTGTGGTCACCTTGGCAAGCTGACCAGGGCTGCACTGGGTGTCCTGTCCTTGCAAAGGTGACAAGAGCCTTGCTTCATGCTTGCTCATGAAGCCTGTGGAACACTTCTGCTGACAGCTGGCAGGGATTGTCCTCATCTGTTACCACCATCACCCCACAGGGACACGCTTTGTGTTGCTCAGCAAGGGCTGCAGCCCCCTCAGGGCATCTCCAGCGAGGCTTGCCCCATCCAGGGCTTTCAGGGCAGAACTTGTGCCACCCTGCCATGGACAATGACATGGCAGAGCCACAGCCCATTGGCACCATGGGCAGAGCCAGACTGTGTTGGTGTGATTTGTGGGTACCCATCCTGAAGAGTTTTCCTTACTCACCCACAAAGTCCCAAATTCCTCATCTCTGCTTGGGCATCTTCAAGGCACCCCTGCCACCAGGGCTGTCCTGGAGGAGATGAGAAACAAGTTCAGGCTCTTTCCCTCCTTTCTTTAGAGAGACAGAGAAGGTCTTTACAGGCTTCTGATTCTTTTATTTTCCTGCCTTCCTCATCACTGAGGGTTCTGGAAATGGAGAACTAGGAGCAGCACAGGATGAGCTCACCCAACCCTGCCCTGGCAGGCTCCTTATTGCTGGAGGGCTTTCCACCATCTCAATCTTGATGTTAAAACCATTATATTTTTGCAAAGAAAATGCAGAAACCAGCACAGCAGTAATCAGGGCAATTAGGTCTTCTGCTTCTACCAGCTTGTGGCTGCCCAGATCCTGCTGCCTAAATCTGTCGGGAAACCCATCCTCTACAGTTCCTGCTGCTTTCCCAGGGTGCTTCCCTTCCAGTGCCATCTCCTTACTAAATACTGGTTGTTCCCATCAAATTTCCCTCATGCCAGCTGGTGACACCAGCCCTGCTGGCAAGGCATCAATTCCCTATCCACTGAGTCACGCAAATTCATCAAAAATCACCCTGGATCCATGGTGCTGGGCTCCTCTAGGCGCTGGAGGAGATTGAAGGCAGAGTTATACTATGATCCATGGTCTGGAGATGAAGCCCCATGTAAGAGACTTGGCACTGTCTATCCATTCACCCTCATCCCACCAACGCAGGGCCAGGAGGAGCCACTACAAATGAGGGAAACAGAGCCCATCTCCCATTTTTTGTCTCTTCAACATCCACCCTCCAATAAGGCACAATTATCTGTGCGAAGGATGATTAACCACCCAAACTGTTGCAGAGGAATGCAAGAGTCACAATAGTCCCTATTATGGAGCAGACCAACTAAACAGAGACCATTGTTCTTCCTGGCCTTACAAACCTGGCACTGCACCCCAGCACCTTCACCCGCTGCAGCTTGGCACTGAAAATACCCAGGGAACTGATATCCCTCAAGGACAGCCCTGGGAAGCAAGGCCAGCTGGGTCCACAGTCTGTGTGAAAGGACCAGAGCAGGGCAATGCAAGCAGCTTGCAGACATTTCTGTACAATGTAGGAATCTGTGCAGGAGGTTTCCCAGCCCAGCCGATCACAGCCCTCATTTGAATGCTGTAAATATTTAACTTGCTTTTGCAATTTAACCTTGCTTGCCTTCAGCTGAGAGTAATTTCCAAGTAGATGGCTGACTTCACAGCACCTGGGGGAATGTGAGCTGCATCACCAGCTCCAAACCCCATGTCTGCAGAGACCACTGCCCCAGCACACATCCCCAGGCACCACAGGCTTCACGTTTGGCATCAGCTCAATCTCTGATGGGATTTTCAGTGTCCATAGCTTCCCAGGGTGGATTTAAATGGAGGGCCCACTCCCAGCCCCAAAACCCCAGTGACTTTCTCCCATTCCCCACCTCACAGCCACGCTTGAGGACACTTGTGCCACCAAGCTGCACTTGTGGGACACCAGTGGTGTCACTGAGCTGCATTTTAGGAGGGACCCATTTGGTGGATGTAGCAGCCACCTGTGTTTACCCACTACTGTCTCATGCTGGCACACACACAATTACAGCTTTCAGTTTCAGACTCCCATCTATTTATATCAAATGCCTTTGAGTGATGTGCCTCCCTGCAGCATTACTGTCCCAGGCCAGCCTGCCTGGCACCTCCTCATCAGGGATGTCTGCAGGGTCATTCAATTACAGCCTGAGAGTGCCCACACAGGGAACAAATCTTCTATGATGGTCTCCCTGCCACGCCTGGCATGCTTACAGGACTCTGAAGACATGCTCGGGGGAATATGTTGGATCCTGCTGCCATGTGGTCAAAGTGTGGGATGCCAAGTGGCTGCATTATCCCTGTCCCCAGGGGCAGGGACCTGCCATGCTGCCCAGCTCATAGCTACTGCAGATCAAAGTCACAACCTGAATGCTTCTGCTTCACAGCCCCAGGACAGCAGGAGCCAGGCATGACAGTGGGATTTTAGGGTCAGTACTTGGAGGACAGAAGAGATACAGGTGAGGGCAGAAAGAGATGCTGCAGTGAACCACAGTCAGAGCCACCAGCAGAGCTACTGCCATCAAAACTAAAAGAAGGAAATAGCCCTAGACAAGTCCACCCTCCCACTCCCATGCCCACAGACTAAGGCAGCATTACACATCACTGCCAGGAGGCTATTTGCTCACGTCATGCCTGGGTGAGAAATGGTAATAGCTGGGCACATGTCATCAGGAGCAAGCCCTATTTATAGCCCCATATAATAAGCAACATCTGAGAGAAGATGAAAGGGAAGAACATGAATCAACAGGGTAAACGGGGCTGAAATTTCCCGCTAGTAGGGCAGTTGGTTCCTGTAAAGAGAGATAATCCCAGAGGAGAGCTCTTCCAGTAGCATCACTACCAGTGATTAAAGGCTGACAGACATGTCCTACCTAGGACACAAGGTCCTGCTGAGGCAGCCATCCCTTGTTGCACCCTTGGGCAGACCCAACTACTGAGTTATGGCCCTTTAGCTGCATTCTGCTCATCAGCTCTGAGCTTTCTCCTTTCTGGCAATGGGGAGAGGCTGGTGGCCTCAGCACCCCCAAGCTTCATGGTGTGACCCATGCCATTAACAATAGTCCCATGGGGTTTCTCTGTGTCCTCACCCATCCAACAAAGGGTCACACTGGGAAAGGTGATGTCTCTGTCCCAAAGGCAGCATAACAAAGCTTAGCTCCAGAGAAAAGCAACCCAGAGTTTGGCCTGTAAACCAGTCCACATACTCCAGGTGTGGGGAGGGTTAACCATTGTTGAAAGTCTCCTCAGTCACAGTCCTGGGGACCACCAGGTCCCCTTCCTGGCTCTGTGGGCAGGCAGACCCTGCCCAGCCCGGTGGCTCAGGCAGCCAGTGGCTCACACAGGGCTATTTTTAGCCTCCTCACTCAGCCTTTCATTTTAAAGCCACCCACAGGAAATATTTCCATTTTATCATGAAAACAACTCTGCTGCAAAAATAAATTATATGGACATCAAAGTGCTAAAACGGAGGACGGAAAAAAGGCCTCCTTACACCGAGAGGCAGGGAGAACAGAGGGGTGGCCTTGCTTCCTCCTGGTGGGTCAGACACAAAGAGACCTCCTAAAGCTCTTCCAGAACAAAATAACAAATGCAGCAAATGAGAAAAGCAAATTGAAATAGGAGAGTGACAGCGGTGAGTGAACGTGCTGGCAGAGATGTCCTCACAAGGCAGCCAGCTCTCCTCCATCTGGGCTGGGCTTTCCCCTACCACCTCTGCTGGGAGTTCACCAGCATATATCTCCGGGAAAGCCTGGCATGTCACCTCTGCTCCAGGAACAGGCAGGTTCCCAGCAGATAATGAAGCTGCGGGACCCCCCAGGATCCTCAGAGACCCCCAGCACCAGCCTTTGGCTACCTGTGTATCTCCAGGTCATGAGGAAACTGCTCCCATAAATCTGATCCACACCAGTACCTTTGCTAACCCACAGCATCAGGAGTGCAATGTTTCTGGGCTGTAAAGCATCCGTGGATGTGCCAGCAATGTGGATGGGCTGTGACCCCAGTGCTGTGCCAGCCAGCAACACAGGCTCCCTCTCTTGCCCGGCCAAACTGGCAACAGCCTGAGCATGGAGCAATGCCAAGGCCACCCCTTGCCTCAAACACGGATTCATGGAGATATCCTGGAGACCTTCTATGCTCCTTCCTCGTCCCCTGAGGAGAAGCTTCTGCACCCCAGCCTGTGGTACCCACGCGCACAGACACTGCCTGTGGGGCAGGCAGCAGAGATGCCCTCACTGCCCTCTCCATGGCTGCAGGACCTGACCTCTGCTTGACATCATGGAAGGTGAAAGCCAAACCTCCACCAACGGTTTCTATTACCTAATTAATAGATTATAACATGCCCCAGGAAATGAACCCTCCCCAGGCCAGAGGCGAGGGCTCTTGCAGGCAGGTGGAGGCAACTGGCTGTGCCCCACTCTAGAATTTGCTGTGTAGGCAGCTTCTCTGGGTAGGAGCCATTTCTGGGTTCAACTGTGCCAGTTTCAGCAATTCAAAGCCTACAGCACTTTGCAGAATCCACACAGGGAGAAAACCAGAGAGGAGAAAGGCAAAGGGCAGTCCTTTTCCCCTGCCAGGGCTCCCACAGCAGCCACCAGTGCCCTCCCAGCACACGGGGTGCAGCAGGGGGACAGGTAACATTTTCCATCATCTTCCAGTGTGCTGTGGAGAAGCCACAGAGAAATCACCCCCCAGGCTGGTGACGCACGCAACAAAACCCAAAGCCTCTTGCCTCTGTCTGGGCACACTCACAGCTCCTACAAGCATGGGTTCCTGCGTGCCATGAGCTGAGCAGGCTGCAGGGACCATTTAGTCACGGTTTTGCAATGTGTCCCCCTGTTCTTACACTGCGGGAGGCAGTGGTGTCCCACAGGGGGTTGGCCCTGTTGGATGTGCCAACATCACCCTGCTGTGCAGCTCAGCAGGGACCGGGCTGCCCTCTCTTCCTCTGGGAATGACTTGAGTCAAACACTTAATGATTTTCCAGGAAAAAGCCCCGCACTGGTGCTCCCCCTCCACAACCGTCTGACACTGGAGCCATCTGATGGCTTCTCTAAGAAAGTCACCCCCCTCCAGGGTACCCTGTCCTGGCCAGGGCTGAGCCACACCACCCCAGGTTTCCTCTCAGGGTCCATAGGAGAGTTTGTCACCCCAGTCACTGTCACTGGATCTTTGCCAGACACCAAGCCATGCCAGCCGGTACCAGCCCAGGCATGGCTCTGGTGTAGCTCTGGACAAGAGCTGCAGTCTGTACTTCCCGGGTTGCCCACAGCTTTGCCACCCCCCTAGGGGTCCTCCACACTGTCACCTTCTTTGCCAGGTGACACTGGCAAGTGACAGGGTTGCCAAGGATGTGTCTGGACAGACAGCCACACTGCTCTGGGTGCCTGGTACGGTGAGGGGATGCACCACGGTCTGGTGTGTCCCCCCCCAAATGCCAGGGGCTCTTGGGAGGCAGCACACACCATGCAGGGCTCATGCACTGGGCTGTCACTGCCATAGGAGGGGTCTGGATTTAGTGCTGGGGATTTAGACAAGACCTGGCAGCAAGTGACACTGGGGACACCAGACACCAAACATGGCCCATGGGTCAGTATTTTCAAGCATTCCCCATTCAGGGGCAGCTGCTGGCCAGAAGCAAATGGGGACACGAGAACAATGCAAGGCACAGGGAGCAGGGCTGGCACCCAGCTGGGAGCTGGCACCAAAATGCCAGGGGATTCCCAGAGATGGTTTCAAGCTTGCCTGCCTCAGCCCAGCTGCTGGCAGGGCAGGAAAGAGCCCTGCCTGGAGGCCAGGCTGTGCCAGAGCAGCATTTTGTGGGATCAGCAGCCCTTTCTGCCATGTCTCCTACCCCTTCCCTAGTACCTGCCTCCAGAACCAACATTCCCCCGCTCATGGCCCAGCTTTCAAGAGAGTCTCCAAGAGCCAGCATCCTCTTTTGTTTGTTTTTTAAATATTGCCAATTCACTTGGATGGGAAGGGCTTGCTGAATTACCCTGGCTCCCTCCCTGCCTCAGCCTCCCTGCTCCTCTTGGTGGTTTAACTGCATTTGGTGGGTCTCTCCTCAGAACAATTTTTCAATAGAAGAACCACCCTTGGGGAGGAAAACCTCACGTGTGGTACCATTAACAATGAGACAATGACATCAGCCCACATTCACCCCAGAGGAGAAAGTTGGAGTGGAACAGGCAGCTGTTGGACCAGTGAGTGTGGTTCAGCCCTGTGAAACACCTTGATCCATGGTGAGATGGGTGAGGCGATGCTGCCGCTTGGCCAGCGCGTCTGCAGAGCTCTCCCGGAGCCCTCCCCTCCCCTCCAGGATCACACCAAAGAGAAACTGTCTTTTCTTTAGCCTCCTCTCACTAAGCACGCTTGCTATCTGGTTATTTTAAGAAGCTGGCACGGGCGGGTACACATGGGCTTTCTTTGGAGCACTGACCCAAGCCGGCTGTCCCGGGACCCAGCCAGACCCTTCATTAGCAAGGGTGTGGATTGCAGGGGTGTGGGTGGTTTTGTTTGCTTTGGATTTTGCACATTTTTGGTATTCACTCCTGCAGCTCCAGCTGGGTGCATTACCCTGGGGCCCAGCTCAGCCAGCTACCCCTGCAGTTCTGACCTCCCCAGTGCCGCATTCCCCTTTGCTCCAATTTCAGATAATTTCAGGCTTAGCTGGCTAAAAATACTGACAAGCAATTAATCCCTTTCTGCAAGATGGGACTTAACCCTCTGCAAAGAGCAGGTGGGAAAGTGAAGCCAAACCATGCCAAGTTACAAAACCCCGAGTGGGTGAGAAGGTGAGAAGACAGCCAGCGAGGCAGCACATTTCTGCTGGAAAACATGGGGCCCAAGTTTGTCCCTTCCTGGGGACACGCATCCCCCATTGCTCAAAAACCCCAGAAGAGCCCTTCCACCTGCTGAATCCCCGTCTCCACTCTGGCAAGGGTAAGTTCCACCACTAATTTGGGCAACTTTGGAGGAAAACAATTCCCAGTGCTGCTGGCATTGTGTTCCCGTGCCTGTAGTGCTTAGTATCTCCATACCTTACCATCAAAGGTTGTTTCATCCTGCTAACAGCAAGTGCCAGGGGCAAGACCATGTCCCATGTCCCAGGAGGTTGTGGAGGAGAGTTTGGGTGCAATTATTAACTGCCTGACCCCACCAACAACTTTTTAAGTTGCATTTGGCTGCAGGAAGGCTGCAGTGGGCCAAAGCTGAGGGAGGCTTTCCCTAAAACAGAACATTCCTGCAGCTGCACAGGAGCAGCCCTATCAAACCCCCTGGCTGGTCATCCATCCCCATCCTGCCCCAGTAGAAACTATGATGTCCCAACCTCTCCCCACAGAGGGCTTCTTTCAGTGTTTTGCAGTCCTGGGGATTCCCTTCTCATGGGACTTCGCAGGTCTCCCCTGGAGCATATGGAAACCCACCAGAACAGTTTGTCTTTGCAGCCCAGAACAGCCTGTACTCTTACCATGGCAGGTACAAATATCACACACACAGCCCCGTTCCTCCCTGCTACACAAACACACACATCATAAAAGCAGCTGGGTTTCTTATCTGGCTCCCTGTGGTCACACCTCCATGCACAGCAGGTGCTGGTGGCATGGTGACACACCAGAGGCCTTTCTGTATCAGCACAGCAATGCTTGGTATCAATTGGAGGTGGCAATTGCTGCCACCTTGTCTGGCAGCACAGGGAGCCAGACTCACCTCTGCTTTGGTTTTGCTCACTCTGCATCACACAGCAGCATGTCACAGCTCAGAGCTTCCCTCAGCTGTCCAGGGCACACAGAGGAGCTGCAGCAGAATCACTGTTGAAGGGGACATCCTGCAGCAGCAGTGCCTGGGCCCTCCCCAGGGCATGCCCACAGCCAGGCCAGGGGTGCTGCCACCACGCACCCTCCTGCAGCCCTTGAAAGGAGGACCCCAGGGTGTGCTGACCCTTCAGCTCTTGGCCAAGGGCAGTGACACATGGTTCCAGTGCCAGCATCCATTACATCATTTGGGGGTCTCATAAGAAGTGGTGTATGTGTCAGCTCATCTCCTGCAATCCTGGCCATACACATTAGCTCCTGTGTTTTTTTCTTGTCTCACACAATGGCCCATTTGGGACCCCAGCCTGAGACCCAGGCAGACACATACACACAGGTATATATATGTATTTATATCCCTTGCATACAAACAGAAGGAGACCCTCCATGCAAGCACCCCAGCCCAGGGACACAGCTTTGTCCTGCTGGGCTTGCCCCCAGCCTTGACTGCTGGCACAGGGCCTGGCACAAGGTTTCCATTTCTTGCCCGATGCTGGAGCACAGCGGGTGAACCTCCCTCCTGCTGCCCTGGACTTCACTCCCTCCTTCCCTACCCTCCCCAACTCCTCCACTTCAAGCTGACCGGCATCCAGAGCTCTATTTTAGTGTGCAAGACCAATTGTTTCCCTGTCAGAGGACCATGTTTTTATTTAACTTGCTTTCAGCTTCCCAAATTAGCAAGGAGAAGCTTCTGCTCTGTTTGCCTTGGAAGAGGATGCATTGCCACAAATTATTTTTGATTCAAGTAAACAAAGCCTCTACCTCTCTCTCTTTTTTTTTTTTTCCCCCCCGGCTCCTCTTTGATGTTGGTGGCTAATTTCAATGCTCTTAAAAGTGAGTGCAAGGGCACTGGCTGGGACCCAGCAGGAGGCAACGGGGACATCATGGGGTCCCTGCCCTGCCTGGACATGGCTGTAAAGCAGCCCAGCTGCAAAGGGCTGCTTGTACCCCAAAACAACCCGAAGCTAAGTGCCTTACCCTGGCAGCAGCACCCAGGAAAACATTTCCCCCTTGCAGAGCACCAGTTTGCAAACCCTCTGGGGAGGGCCACAGCCAGTGGGAGTCCTCCAGCCTGGCCAGAGGAAACCACTCTTTGGGGCTGGTGTGACATGTGTTGAGTTGTCATTTCTCCCTGAAACAGGAGAAGGGGGACAGCAGCCCATTCCCAACATGCACATACTTATGAAAGCAGGGATTTGTCCCAGTTTGGCTGCTCCCCAGGGCTGAGCCAAGGCATTAACCAGAGCAGTAATTCCTCCTCAACCTGTGGGGAATAGCATGGGTTCCCCTTCCCATTTCTTCAGTAGCTGCCCATCTCTCTTCGCTGACCCATGCAGCCACACCACTCTCCCTTCCAAAGAACAGTTTCCTTTGCCACCTCCATCCCTAAGTTTCCTCTGTGTTTGCAGCTGAGGGGGGGCTGGCACAGGGACCAGCCAAACTGGGGTGCAGGTGTTAAATCAGGGAGTGCTGCAAGCCCACCCTTGGTAACTGAGTGGCACCACAGGGTCAGCAGCAAGGCCTGTGTGGCACAGCATGGATGCTGGCACATGGTGATTCCACAGGCAGGACAAGAGCAGGTAGGACCCCTGCAGTGTCCCCATGGAGCAGGGTCCTGTAGCTGTAAGAGCAATGGGGCATTTTTTGGGTAATGAGTTGTGCGAGGCCCCACGTCAGCAAGGGTGCACAGGGCAGTGTTTGCTCAGCGCCAGACTATTTTTGGGGCCTATTTTGCAATGGGAGAGAACCTCCTGGCCCATTGGCCTGCAGTTACCTTGGGGCACAGCCCTCCCCAGCACAGCAAGCACCTTGGCCCTATGGTGAGGGCAAAGCAGCAACCTTGAAGCCTGGTTCAGAGCCCCAGGGGGGCAGCAGCTCCCAGGGGACAATGGCCCCACAAAACCCCTGTCCCCTGCAACCCATCCCTGCGGCCTCAGCAGGCAGCCCTTCTCACAGCATCGATCCACCCGGACACACACACAGGGCTATTTATAGCTGGGCCTGATGTTGATTTGGATCAAGTGGAAGATAACAAGGTTATTTTTAGGTTTATCTCTCAGCCCGTGAAGGGAAATAGGCTTTGCTGGCTCATGCAGGCAATGCCCAACCTGTCGGGGCACGGCTGGTGCTGGGGAGAGTGACTGAGGTATGCACCCAGGGCACAGCAGATGCAGTAGAACAAGTCCCAGCATGTTGGTCCCCATCACACCACCCTGCCCAGCAGTTCCACCCCTGCCACCTCCACTGGGGGAGCAGTGGGACAGGGACCCTATGGCTCCGGATTCACAGGTCTCAAAAACCAGGAGTTCAACTTATCTGTGCCCCAGAGACCCTCTGTGCCTGACAGCAGGGCAGGTACCCGTGGGGCACCCTGAACCTCCTGGCACAGTTGTGTCCTCACTGGAATGGGGCACCAGTGTCGGGCATCCTTCTGTGGGAAACCAAGAGCTCCAGCTTGGCAACGTCTGACTGCCAAAACAGTTGCTTTAATTACAAAGTCCCAAGCACTTTTTTTTTGCTGTGCTGAGCAGCATCTAAAAATACTGAAAGCACGAACTCACCCTGTAATGAGACATTTAGCAGAAGGAGCCACCACAGAAACCAAACCAAAGGCGCCAGGAGGCTTTTCCCATTGGGAAAGCTCATGGAACCACCATGATCTCCTCCAAAATGCTCCAATTAAACCATGGCTTTGGAGGGAGAAGAGACAGCTTCCTAATGGCTGCACTGCCCCTTTGCTTCAGCTCTGTGTGAGAAACCAAGGGGACAGGATGAGGCCCAGGAGAGTTATGAGGATGCCTAAGACTGGGCCAGGTGTGCCCAGACTCATCCCAGTGTTTGTAATGCAAAAATCTCTTATATTTTCTCTTGTTTGTGTTTTGATTATTTCCTTTCTGATTATGCAGAGATAATGATGTGACTGGGTTTGGCCACACATAAAACAATTTCATCAACAACCACCTTGGGCAGGTAACTTGCCCTGTGGACCACCAGCCCTGCAGTGTAGACAGGGTAAAGCAGGGAGCAGTTGCAAATACATTTTCACCTGATTTCCCCAAAGGAGCTACAAGAACCTCATTGCTGCTGGTACCTGGGAGAGGGAGCCCCTGCTCCCACCACCCACCAACCCTTGTGCCTGCAGGCGTTAGGGGTCGGGATGCTCACTGTGGACACAGCACCAGGGAGAGGTGTGAGTATGATGGGATCGAGCTTTGGCCATAAGCACACTGCAGAGGAGCTATGGTGTCACATCCCCCACCCATGCAGCATTTCATCACTACTATCTGGAATATGAGGGGACATCCCCAGGACAATTCCTGGCTGTGGTTCAGCTTACAGTAGCTCTTATCAAGCAAGCTTTCTGTGCTCTTTATAATGGGGGAAAAGCAGCTGGGACTGCACAAAGGTTTCTGCTGCTCTGCCAGTCCCCCAGAGCATGGCCAGCAAGAGGCTGGTGCCTCTCATATCCTCATTCTCCTCTCCCTAAGGGCTTTCCCTGCCCTGTAGTGGGACAATACTCCCACCCTAGAGGATTGCCAATGCAATGGCTTCATTCCCTTTCCTGGAAATTCCTCTTTTTTCTTGGAGCAACGTGAACGATTCCAGCTGAACCACTAGTACAGCCAACAACCTTCCCTGTTACAGAAGCAGCACACAAGCCCCATTGCTGACACACAGGGTTTTAAGTACACTCTCCTGCCCCCACAGCTCAGAGCAGGCAGGAGGGCACTGCCTGGGCATGCTGCCTGCCAGCCCCTGGTCAGCAGGGAGAGATGTCAGCTTTCCTGCTCCCGTGCCTGGCATGGCATCACACTCGGGAATGCTGGAGCTGACCCCGAGCTGCTCTTTTGGCAGGCATCTCACTCCATTAAAAGCAAACCCACCAAGAGCAGAGTCCCAGGGTTGAGACAAAGTCAAGTGACAAGGGTTTGTTTTCTAGGGTGCCCAGCACAAGGGCACGGTCACCCAGCTCCTGAAGGCCACGAGGATGAGTTAAAATAACAACCTGAAAGTTCAGAGGGATTTTTGCAGGCATCTGCTCCTTAGGGCCGTGACCCACTGCTCCCACCCTGACCCTGGACACCTCATGAGCTGATGAACCACTGGCATTGTGGGGTGGAGGGGAAGGGTGTGGGGGAGTGCACCTTTTCCCCACAGTACCCTCCTGACAGCAAGAGGCCAAAGGGAGCACTCGCCCCATCCTTCAGCCTCCACCAACAGCCATGCTCAGGCAGAGAGGAGCTCATGTCTCAGCCCTGCCTGGCCAGGAGCCTGAAGCCCCACAGGCAGAGCTCAGCTGGGGCCCTGTACACAAGCAGGATGAGCTCAGCCATCCCTTGACCCTGGCACAAGGGCTGGGATGGGATTTTTGGGACCCAGAGCCCCAGGCTGCCCACAAAGTCAGGGGATGGATGAGCAGGCTTGTCCCCAGGCTGAACTATTTTGTAAGGGAAGGAACATGTGCAGGCTGCCAGGCAAAACTGTAAATAACATTTTGTGCCAGAATCCCAGCTCCAGAGCCAGTGGGACTGGGAAGTTTGCTTGGGGAAAGCCAGGGGTGGGCAGGTGAGGGCTGCCGGGGTGGAACACTGGGGACTTCAGGGAGGACCAGGCAAGGTTCGTGCCCCCTCTCAGCCTGTGCTATTTAAATCCCTTGCTTGTGAAAGCAAGACCCGAAACAAGCAAATAAATATTATCTGGAAACACAAAAACACTGACAAATCTCACAAAAATTCCCTACGTGGGCTGTGTGGTGGTTGCACAACCGGAAGAGGCTGTTGATCCCGTGTGCTCTGTGCTGGTGCTGCTGCTCCCGCTTCAAACACAGCTAAACCCAAAGTCAGCAGTGAGGCAGATATTTCCAGGTAGCCTGTGGCCAGGTGCATCTCCCACAAGTGAATCACCCCTCTCAAGCACTGCAAAGGGGATTTGCAGGAACACCACCCCCTCCCCTCCCCAGCCATGGGGAGTGAGAAATGATGGCAAAGGAGTAGGTGCTGGAGAGAGATGTGGAGAAGGGTATAATAAACAGGGTCTCCTGAGCTGTGTGAGATGGGAGCCTTGACATTGGTTCTCCAGAGACACACGGATTCCTCATGCTCTGCCACCACCTCCTGCAGAAAATGAGGTGCACGCACTGACCCTGCTCTCAGCAGTGTTCTGGCCCAGCACTCCCTAGTTTTCTCTTTTTATATCCTGCACATCATCCCCTCTGAGATAGAGCTCCCAAACAGCCTTCATGAGCTGGTGACAGCATCCCCAGAAGCATGGAGGGGTTTGCTTGCAGGCCAAATCAAAGCTCTTGCAAAACAAGTTAATGATTTAACTCCTTTCAGGGGTGACTTGCCCTTAGACTTCAAAGCCTGGACATCTTATGGAAAAAGAGAATTTGACCCTGAGAGCACCAAGCTTCAAGCACGAGACAGCAATGCTGAGCTGTGCCCCTGGACAGCTGACATAGTTTTTGGGAGCTCTGGTAGAGAAAGCAGCCAGACTCTACTTGGTCATCAGCCAAAGACAAGGAGCAGGACCCCAGTGGTGTGCTGGGCTATGCTGGGTGCAGGATGGAGTTCCCCTCTGCTCCTCCCAGGGTGCTGCAGCATCTCCCCATGCTGGTCACTTGCTGCCACCTGGTGACACCTCACCACAAGTGCTGGGGACCTGTGGCATTGAAAGTGGGGATTTGTGTGGGTTTGAAAGTGGCTTTTAGCTCTTTGGGTCCCCATCCTCAACACCCGCGGCCCCAAGCAGCCCCACTTGTCCTCCAGAGGACAACTTTCACCTGGTTCCCCAAGCAGGCCAGTGACCTCTCTTCTGCCTACTGGGTCAAAGCCAGGACTCCAAATATTTCCCAACCTCCCGGAGAGCACCAAGGTTTATTTCCCCTAAGGCAGGTGGCTGTTCCAGTCACCAGATCTGGAGGGGGCCCCCATAGTGTCCCAGAACAGCTTCAGAACAGGGATGCAAACCAGCTGGAAACCAGCAGGTCAGTAGAAAAGAATTAATCACTTTACTCCAAATCAATTTTGTTTTGCAATAGGGAACAGGCCCCCACAGCAAAGAGAGAGCAGTAGGGACAGTATTTCTTCAGTAGGGTTTTTGTAAAGCAAGAATATGTCATTACCACTGGAAAAAAATAAGGAAACTCAAGATTAACTCAACCTGTTAGGGTGGCTGTAAAACATAAAGCAAAATTATTCCCACTCATTACTGGCAATTCCCTGTGGAGGTGCAAGGAGACACACTTTTTCCACAGCTCCATCAGTAGCTCACTAATTGAGCTGAGGACAGTGGGCTTCATGGACACACAGCTGAGCCTGTCCCAGGAGGGTGTGCTAGAGAGCTGAGGTAGGTACAGAGGATCTTGGCAAATAGACAAATATATGAGTTGGGGAGAAGAAAAGAGTGTGTAATCCTGGGAAAAGCAACACAGGATTCTGCTCTCAGGTACAAATAACCAATGTGCAAAGGCAGGCAAGATTGAAGGAAAAAGGTACCTCATAGACTGAGCAATGTCATTCAGGGAGATGATCTGTTGTTGTTAATTTTTAAAATTAAGCTGACTGGGATGTTTACTCTTAACACAGTGATGAAGCAAGACACCTGCTTTTTTCTGAGCCCTGTTTGTTCCCAGCTGCCTGCATTACCCCTCCAGGTACAGGAGGGGTGGGTGTCAGAGCTTGCAGGATTTTATTCTGAAGGCAGCAAGTCTGCAAACATAGAAGAGGGTGTACTGCAGGGAGTTATAAATACACTCCCAGCATCCGATGGGGACTGAAGAAGATTCAATTTCATGAGAGATTCGGACTATTCATTAGGATACCCTATGAGCCTAGCAGCTCCCCAGGAGCTGTGGTGGGATGTCCTGGGTCACCCCTCAAGGTTTCTATCAGCCCTACATTGCTACTGTCAGAGCATCCTGTTCACAGCTTTTTGCTGGGCATTAACAACAAAAAAAAACACCAAATGAATTTTGAAAAGACAACCAAAAAACCGACAACAAAACAGTGATCCTGTTGAGACGCTGAAGACAAGCTTTTCCTCTAGGAAAGGTAAATCAAGACTTGCTCTCCACGTCTCAAGCTGCGGGTGGGAGGCAGCAGGCAGGCAGCGCTGTTGGGCAGGGAATGGCAGGAGAAGCCACCAGTGCTTGCCCAGCAAGTCTTCAATGAACGATCCCAAGCCAGCCCTAAGAGGTGGGTGTTCAGGTGGGCCTCCCAGGAGGGAAAACAACCAAGACAAACAACCCTCACCAGATCCTATGTGCTTTCCTTTCATTGGCCATAAATCTCAACTGGCGGAGGTCTAGGCAGGGGACCCTCGCCCCATCATGGGGCAGTCACAAGCATAACAGGGAAAGTGCCTCTGGAGTGCAGGGACATGGGGGGTTGGGGTTGATATGCTGTGCCCCCTCCCCCAGTGGGCAAGAGAGACCATGCCCCAGGGATCTCCCACCCAGGCTCCAGAGGGAAAAACACGGTTTGTGTCCTAGAGGATTGTGAAACACGTTGAGTCAGGGGAAGGTTCAGCTGGGTAGGGCACTTCCGGGGTGGGGGACACCCACGGCAGCACCCAAACCGCAGTGCGGGGCACCCCAGGCATGGTTCCACCTGTCAGGGGATCTCGGCACAGTGCTGTGCTGGTGAAACCCCCCACAACGCAGCAGATACTGTTATTCTCCTTTGCTGGAAAAAAGGGAGAAAGATGCTTCTCCACTGCAGGCAAACACCTGTCTGGAGCTGCATGGAGCAGGGCACAGCACAGGTTTCCTTGGGTGCCCATGTTTTGAGGGCACCACCTTTTCCCCTTCAGCAGCAGCTGGGAAGATACTGAGTGGCCAGGAGCAGCTGCCACCAGCTCTGTCCCTCTCTACTGACACCCCTAGAGCCAGGTAACAGGCATCACTACAAACCTGTATGCTCAGCAGCATCATTAAGCTCACCAGCAAGCTAATCCTACAGCACGTTACAACCTCTTCTCAGGGTACAATGAATCAGCCTCGGCAAGACCCATAACAACCAAGGGCAAGCTCTTTACTTAGCTTTTATATGAATCTCTTCCTCCATCAGCCTTGTCCCCCAGCCCTAGTACAGACCTGCTTTATTCACATAGTTACAAGAAAGCAACACTTAAACACCAGGCAACAAAAGGTAAATTCCTCCCTCCCACCACATCAGGGTGTCCAGCCTGTGTGCAGAATCCTAATGCCCAGGCTCAACATGACTAGGATCCCATGGTTTCCTTGTAGTTCCTCCAGTTCTGCCCATAGGACATCCAAACCTACCAGGAGAAGCAGAAGCCTCTGTCCCTGCACAAGGCCTACATGCAGCCCGGGAACGCAGCCTTACCTGGGGGGTGGCCAGAGCTCATGGAGGGTGCTCTATGGCAGGAGGCTCTTCTGTCTCCCAGCAGGAAGTGAGGGTTAGTAGGAATTGTGACCAGGTGTGCTTTTATGCAAGTTCCCAGGTGCGGGCAGTTTCCTCCATCTCTCCTCAGGGGGCTCAGCTGCTGCCCTGAGGTCAGCCTGGGCACGGCCACAGCCGCATGCAGCAGCAGCTCCTGTGTCTGTGGAGCTGGAGCAGCACCCAGACCCCCACCCAGACAGACCTGGGCATGTTTATTACTGAACCCATAAGCGGCTGCAACACACGGTGCAGATACCTCAAGCTCAATCCCACCCCCCTGCACGGCAGTAATTAATAGATTCCCTGCAGCCACCCTCACTTTAACTTGTGCTTTACTCTAACAGCAGGGCTGGGGTGCCATGGCAGGACTGGGGCAGGGAATGAGGTTCCATGAGGATGCTCCCCATCCTTCCCCGCAGCTCCTCTGTCAAACAAAGCAGGTCCTGGGACTCAACATTCTTCCAGGGAAAGGAGAAATACAAATACTTTTGCCTGGATATTGGTGAAACAGTATCCCTAGCACTCTGTGAATTCAGTAAGATGTGTACTTAGAGCTGAAATAGGAATTTAAGAACCTTCCAAGCTTTTAAGAGGAATCTTGGTGCTTAAAACCTAACTCCCCTGTCCCTTAAGGTTTTATTTTGCTGCTTGAGTCATCTTGCCTTAATGAAAAAACAAAATTCATATTGTCTTTGAAGAGATGAGACTGGAGCCTTCCTGGTACTCTTGACATTATCAAATATTCCTCAAGGCAAAACCTGCACCTCTGAGAAATGGGAGAAGGAAAGACGAGGAAGAGCAAGCCCCCTTGTGCCATGCACCATCCCAGACCACAGGCCCCTCTTCCTCAAAGGAAAACAATAATCATTGCATGGTGGACTCCTTAAATCACTAGATTTTAATAGCCATATAAATTCTTTGCATACAGCAATCTGTGGTGTATGAGAAACCATAGAGATACCCATCAACTTTTTCTGTCTTTTACCACATACAACTATCAGCAATTAATTTATTTTTTTAATCAACTCCTGTAGTAGAAACAATAACCAAGCAATCAACAGCAAATTTCTAATTTTCTAAAAGAACCATGTTTCTCCCCCTTAAAAAGAGTGGAGAAGATGACCAGGAGTTTCAGATATAGTTACAAATTGGGGTACACCTTGAAAAGACATGGAGAAGATGGCAGTCGGCACCAACAGCATGCATACCCCATCTGTGGGGGGGTCCCACAGCACCTGGTGTCAACCCCTGAGGAGGTCTGGGGGTGACCTAGGGGTGATGGCCAGCCATCTGCTGCTTTGCCTTTGAGATGACACCACCTTGCCTGCCCCAGACCAGGACCAACCCTCTCACCCTGGGACACATGGTGAAGGACCACACCTTGGGGGGCTGGGGAAGGACTAGGGCCCATCCCCATACACCACCTTGCAGGCTGCAAAGCATAGCTTGTCTGCACCACCCATTTCTGTCTCTAATTTCACTCAGTCGGGAGTTTTAATCATTGAGATGACACAGAAGCACACCGTACCTTCCCACGTCACCACCCAGCGCCTGGTAGGCAAGTGTCCCACTCCTGGCCACCCAACCAGCCCAGGAGCCCACAGCCCCCCTGCCAGTGCCACAGACAGCCCTCTCCCACCCCTCACCCCTGGTTTTGGCGAAGTCAGCATTCGCAGAATTCATGGAATTCATTAAGAAAGTCATTATTTACATCCAGGTGTTCGGCAGCACAATGTGATAGGAGAGCTGAGTTCACCCGAGTTTGCTGACTCACACCCTTATTGCTGACTCAGGCTCGGGGACTGCATTGCCCTGTGAGGTTTCCAGCTTTCTACTGTCTGGACCCCAAGTTTTCACTCGCTGTGTTCACCCTCAGGGGGAACCATCCCCCGGGCAAGGCAGGCTGTGCACAGATGCCGTACCCTGGGCAACATTAAGGCATTACACATACACAGGAGCTGTGTGAGGATTTGAAAAAACCCACTCAGTGTGTAAACATTTTTGCACATCGAGTCATTGGACTTCCACGCATGAAGATTTCTGTTGTTTTCTGCATAAATCACAAGTTAAGGAGTTATACAAAGAGCACTCAAGCAGACGCCTGGAGCACTGGGGTTCTCTTACAGCACAGCAGCATGCAACGCGACGGACTCTAAGTAGTAGAAATAGTGTAAGTCTCTGTCCAGGATGTTTCCTCCTTCCTACACTTCTTACATAGTTTAGGTAAAAGTCATTAACAACTACGTGCCGGTAACTCGGGTGGGGTGGGCAGCTGTGTAAGGAGCTTCAGCACACGGCACGGCTAGCGCTGGGTGATTTCAGATTGTTTCTACTTTATGTCTAAGTAGAAAAGGGAGAGACTCTGCTTCCGTTCCTGTATCTACAGAGGTTGCTCAATGACCCCTAGTTCGCTGTGCCAGTGGTGCTATAGGTTTGGGTACCAGTGATTCTGCCTTCCTCAGGGACTTTGGCACATTCACCCCGATTCGTACAAGATCCCTGAGAACTTATCAAAGCTGCAGTACTTTACAATTTAAAAGGCCTGGCATGGGCACTTGGCTCCCCGCCACGCTCATGCCTGCTTCTTGTTGTTGTCCATGCTGTGCAGCAGTGCCAGGAACTCCAGGATGAGGTTGGCCGTCTTGCGAGGCCGCTCCACCACCACCGAGTGCCCACAGTTTTCCAGGATGTACACGTGGCAGTCTGGGATATTGCTTGCTAAAACACTGGCACCAGAAACATCAAGGACCTGGATGGCAGGGGAAGAAACAGTCATTCCTGAGGGTAGAGCTAGGTTTTGCTGGACTCTGCAAAGACCCCATTGGAGTTGCCTTTGCTAGTCCAAGTGAGATGCTGAGCAAGGATGTAGACGGGGGGCTGTGAGACCAACCCCATCCCTTGGTACCCATGTCTGGTTTCAGGGCAGGGAGGCTGCAAGATGCCATTCTCAGCACATGACAGAGAACTCTCTAGGATTCTTTTTGGAAGCCAGCTCATTGCAAAAGGATTGCTGCAAGCAAATGCTTGCACCTTCACATCTTTAAAGAGCCCATTGCATACTTGTGGCTTGACTCCGTCCCCCTCCTGCTTCCATAACCTACAGAGCTCCATGCCTTTGCCTCGCCTCCTGCCCACCAGCAGTTGCCAGAACAACTCTCTTTGCTGGCACTTCATTCCTGTTCCCAGCCCACACCTGCTGCAGTGCTGGCATCTGACCCCCCCTGCCCCTCGCCCACCCTGGCCCCAGCTCTGCCCTCTCCTCCCTCCACTTCCCACCACCCTGCCAAGACCCATGCAAACCCACTGGGGATGGGGACACACACGTGCCAGCTCCACACAGAGCAGCACGAGGCTTGACCACACAGCCCACACCATGCCCCCATGAGTGTACAAAGGCAGAGATGGAGACACAGTGCCATGGGGCCACATACCTGGTCCTGCTTTCCCCAGATGACCTGCGTTGGCACTTTGATCTTGCTCATGTTCTCATAAAGAGAGTGCCTGGACTTTTCATCCACGATTTCTAAGAACACTAGTGGGAGCAACACACACAAGTGTCAGTCTTATTTGCTTCACTTCTTGCACAGGTCCCTGAGGGCCAGTCCTGCTAGCATCCCCTTGCTGGAAAACCCAGACAGGGTTGATGGAGAGAGATGCACCAGGCTGTCCTCATAAAGCCCAAGTGCTGGCCTTTCCAATGAGCTCCTCTGCAGAGAGATCTTCCCTCTCCTCATAGATATTAGTGCTAATTAATGATGAACAACAACATTGCCTGAGGGTTGCTACCAACAACCAAGGCGCATGGATCCCCAAATCTGTTAATGACATGCAGGGGACAGATGGCAGCAAGGGACACGGGGCCAGTGACATTCTATCCCCACTCCCTGGGGGTCTGGGTGGAAAGCTTGGTGAGAGGGGCTGCTGCTGTGCACTTACATTTCCGATAAAAGTCGTTGTGAGGGATGCGAACGTCAACCAGGCCCTGGAGGATCTGCAGGGAGAGCAGAGGAAAGCTGCTGGGGGAAAGTGTGTCCAGGTCCAGGCTGAGCACACCCCAGAGCACACGCCACAGTGGCCCACACAGCCTGGCCCTGCCATAATCCCGTTGGCAAGGACATCTGGCTGTAACAACCACGCTTAAGTAATATGTATTTCAGCAACAAGTATTTTTGTCTTTTATTATGCAAACCTGCATTTCTCCCCCAGGGCAGCTATCCATGGCCAGCAGACCTCCTCAGCCATGACCGTCCTTTTCTGCTGTCTTTTATTCTTTTGCCAAAAACCAAAAAAAAGGTCTTGCCATTAACTTTTTTTTTACTTACTCTCTAATCTACCCATCCCAGACTTCCTAAGGAAAATCAGTTAATGGCCAGCCCCTCGCCAAGTTCCTCTTGCCTGACAATGAGGCGATTAACATTTCCATCACTTTTGCTCAAAAAGCAGCAAAACAATCTCCCTCCAGGCTGGGCAACAGTCAGTTATTTAATGCTTCCTGCCAGTCATATTTATTAAAAAACCCTTCGACATCCCAGCCTGCTGCCAAAGACCTCATGGGAAGATGAATTTCATCAAGTGTGCTGCCAGAGGGATCTGTGAAAAATCAGTCTGAAGGGAAAATGCCGGGAAGGTGCTGGGAGCAGGACTGGGGTGTCCTGCCTGTGTGACAGGGGGATGGCAAAGCCAGCTCTGCTCCTGGAATCACCTCAGCTGCCACCATGCAGGTGTTTGGAAAGAAGAAAACCCACTCCTCACCTCCAGGATCACCTCTTCATGGCCACCACAGCCAGCCTAAGATCCTCACCTGCTGTGGCACCTTGAAGCGAACATAGGAGCAGAGTTTCAGCATATCTGACATCTCCTCAGGTGTTGAGGGAATTAATGGGATCCTGTCGATGCATTTGGACTCTTGCATCTCCCGAAGTTGCTTAATGAACTTGCTGTCAGTGGTACTTGGCAGGCCTGGTTCAAATAAGAAAGGTGGCACAAGTTAAAACCCATCTGAGGCCTTCAACAGACCCAGTGACACAGCATCAATGTACAGACCTCCCTCATCTCTGCCTCTGGCCTCCTGCCTGCTCACTCAGGAAAGATAAACAAATAAATAAATAAATAAAAATTTAAAAAAAAAAAAAAAAAAAAAAATCTGTACAATTAGCGACCTTAATATGCACCCAGAGACATCACTGAGCCATGGGCTGACAGAACACGAGGTGAATTCCCTGTGGACATGCACAAACACTTTGGCAAAAACTGCAGCACTTACTCTAATGTGGATGCAAATACTAATGCCCATGCCCAGCCTGCCACAGCACAGGGTTGGACAGAAAAATTTAGAAACCACATCTGCATGTACCACTGCAGGTAAAATCCCAGGGAAGCATAAGCCTGAGCCTCTCTGCAGCCCTGCCAGCTCTTACCTATAAGGTTTCACATCCAGAACCACCCAGCCACTCAGCCAGCATCTCCCAGAGAGGAGCAGGAGCCATGCCGCCCTCAGAGCCTGGTAGCTAGGTAACGTTCACTTTGTTTCCATACTTATTTCTTATCTGGGAGCTGCCTTCCTCGTGTGGGAGGGGGAAGGAGCTGTGATAACAACAGGGATGTAGCAAAACCCTCCCCAGAAGAGGAGCTCCCTGCCTGCAGTATGTTATGCCTCTGCTCCCCTGAGCTCCCAGCCAAGGGGAAATTGGGGATGGAGGGGATGGTGGGGATGGAGGGTTGCTGTGTGGGCACAGGGACAACCTGCTAACCTGCACCCAGCCCTGAAGCCCTCTTCCTACTTAGAGCACCCAAACATGAGAGGACAGAGGTCTCCACCTCACAAAGCCCAAGTCCATCAGAAAACCAGGGCTCTCAAGAGGGCAGACTGGGGAGGCTTTTCCTATTGCTGCCTAGGTTCCCCCTCCAGAATCAAAATGCTGCAGGCATGCCATGTAAAATGCCTGCCAGCTAAAGGGAAAAGACATTTTCCTCCAGAGCAGGATCCATTTGCCCTAGTCCCAGCTCTAACCAAAGCCCAGGAGAAGAGCTGTCAGGACAAGGCTGTGATTTTCTCCCATGCCCAGCCATATTTTCAGACCATACATACAGATTATTTCAAAATGCTTTGCACTGAAGGCTTATTTTGTCTCCAGCACTGCTCTGCACTTCTGCACTGGTTCCTGCTTATCCCTTCCTCATCTTGCTCCCCTCCGTGCATTGCTCACCTGCAGGACAGATGAGGGTCAGGCTGCAAATGTCTTCTGGGTACTGAGCAGCATAGACACCAGCAACGTTTCCCCCCATTGAAGTGCCAACCAGATGAAAGGGCCTTCTGTTCAGCCTGATGCACTCCACGAACTGGCAGAGGAGCATGAGTATTGTTAGGGGAGAGGAAGCAACAGCATGGGGTCATTAGAGAAATTAAATTCAAAAGCCTGAAGTTTGTGGCTTTGGCTGCCTGAGAAGGGAGGGAGTGGGGCTGCACCAGGCAGAGCTCAGAGGGCTTGGCATCCTTCATGCCCCACACAACCCTCACACCCCTGCCTCCCTCTGCAGAGGGCAATACAATGCTGGGGCTTTACCTGGTGTATTCTCTTTGCTTGCCCACTAATGGAGTAATCGTCCAAGTCGGAGCGGGTTGTGCCCTCGTGCCCGGGCATGTCAACACACACCAAGTGCAGGTTCTTTGGCAGGAACTGCAGAAACAAACCAGGGGCAGTTATGATACAGAGGAACTACTGGGAAGCTCTGGGATGGAAACTGATGACCACAGGTGGGAGCAGAGGTTTGCTCTCCTTCTAGCAGCCCCTGGTTACTTGTGTACCAGAATAAGTCAGCTCCAATGATGACATCATGAGAAGCCACAGCCAAGACCACTTCCCATGGAAGAGGCAGGTACATGCTGCCCTTCCCCTGCAGCTCTGCATGCCATAGGGATGAAAGAGATCCAACAATAAATGAGCACAGAGCTAAAGATGGTGTTTCAAACACATTACAGTGGTCATCACATCCCATGCATGCAACCATCGGGTCCCCATACCTCCCCCACGCCCAGCACCATCGACTCTCACTAGGTGGCAACATGATAGAAATGGAGTCCCACCTTGACTATGGACAGCCACATGTCTTTGTGGGCTGAGAACCCATGTAACATCAGGATGGATGGCCGATATCCAGGTCTCCCTCTATATGAATAACAAAACTGATAATCATCATAGTTTGCGTATCTAACCTGCATACCCAAGGCTCGGCGCCAGTACCTGGAAAAAAGAAGAACACAACACCAGTGAGTGATGCAAGATCAGGGCCCAGCAGCAGTATAAGCCAGGTGACAAGTCCAAACTCAGCCAGAGATTTGCTGGTTTCCTAATCACAGTTAGGTTGGGCTCACAGTAGTGCTGTTGTGAGACTAACTGGGACTAATTCTGAGCATCTGGTCCCTGGACTAGACCCGGAGCTTACAAGTGACCCCTTACAGGTGTAGCACTGGAAGCTGGATATTCATGGCTGCACTGCAGATGACTTGTGGAGACATATTGTTTGTTAAAAACTTTAAAAAAAAGACCCCAAATAACTAATCTGGCAATGGAAATGGGCCAAAATCACAATTCTAAAACTGAAAATGCCCGATGATTGGTATGAGGAGGGAGGCTCAAGAGAGCAGCAGCACACACAGCAGCATGCAGGATGGGTGGATGACGGGAAATGCTTGTTCCAGGTGCGAAAGGTGAATCTGCCACATGGTTCTTTTGGGCACAGCTCTGCAGCACTGGGAGAACATCACCCCACAGACAAGCTCATCAAACCCCAGACAGAACAACTCAGTCACCCAGAAGCACCACAGGAACCCAGTTCACATATGCATACCAACTAGACAAAGTTTAAAAATGTATTTATATTTATACACAGGCAAAGGACTAGAGGGGACCATCCTCACACAGGGTCAAAACACCCCAGAAGATAGCAGGCTAACCCCAGGGATACCTGGGCTGTTCTCAGAAGGCAGACAGCTCCTGCCAGCGCACGCCTGCAGTTGGCTCAAAGAGGATGCAGTGAAACTGCCAGCCAGAGGGGACCTGGGCAGAGATTATCAGTGACACTTTGGACACATGATGTGTACGTGCAGCTCCAGATGGAGAAGCAGGCTTGCTTTCTCTGCATTTCCCCTATGCTCAGATGTAACTCTGGTCAGGACAACTACTAAGCTGCTGCTGGTGGCCAAGACACTGGTAGATACTTCTATACGCAATATCAGAATTTGAGACACAAAAGCAAGGTCACCAACACTCCTGGGCTGTCCCAGCTCTCTGCCCACTCAAAGCTTATGCATAGTGCAATCCTCTTTTAGCATAATCCCTTTTTGGAAGGAGCTAGTGGGACTTAAGCAGCATCTCAGCTCTGTGCTGGTCCTACAAGGAGAGGCGAATTTCTCCCTGAATAAGTGTCTTAAGAGTCCTTGCCTCAAAGGCACCGGTGTAAACTACTGATGGGCAAGATGATAACATTTTTAGCGACTGATCCTGGTGGATCAATTCAGCAGAAGGCAAAATAATCTGTGCAAAGCTGAACTGATCCCTCGCAAAGTGTTAACGAGCTTAATGGCAGCAGCTAAACTGATTAACCCCTGGCAGCAGAGCGGGCAGGGTGGCCCACTGCAGGGCCAGGGTCAGCGGGGCAGCTCTGGACGTCACACCCGGCATTAGTGTCAGGGGAGGGAGCAGGCACATTGGCAACAGAGCCCAGTGTGACCCTTGGTGATGCCATCTGAGGACATGCAGAGCAGCAGTGAGGAGGAAGATAAGAGGGGCAGAGAGTGGTGGGAGAAGGAATCAGCATCTCTGAAGACCTCCTGGACCTCCCAGGATCGGTGCCATGAAGCTGGAGCCACTGAGGGCTGAAAGCAATGTGCAGAATGGTGTGCTGCCTGCCCCCTCTCCTGCCCTTTTGACTTTTGACAGACAAACCCAGAATGGTCTGGACCTGTCCCCAGGCAGCAACCTTGACATCCCCAGGACAGTAGGCTGTCACACCACCTTCTCTCCTTTGCAGAGCAATGCTTGATCCCCACATGATGCATAACGGGAAGAAATTGTCCCCTGTGCCAATCCAACAGCCAGGATTTCATCCCATCCTCCCTCCTCTCTCAGCCCCCAGATGCCGTGACTAAAAGGTTTCTAATAAATGTGCTGCTGGAAACAGGCTTCATCAAGCTGCTGCCTCTGAGTGCTGGGGTGGAGTAACATCCTCCTCTCACAGGAGGTCACTTTGATTTGGAAACACCCTGTGAGCAGAACCACAGGAGCCACCATCTGCCACAGCAGCTTGGGCAGGCAGCCTGAGCCATGCCCTGCCTGCTGCTGCCCCGGCTGTGGAAGGGAGCATTCTCCCAGCTTTCCCTGCAACAAACCCAGGCTGGAAAGCTGATAACGTGTTTATCACTGATTTCCAGGGATGGAAGAGGACTGAAGGGTGGAAGAGGACTGAAGACTGCCTCCCACTATCAGTGAGGATGAGATACAATGGGGTAAGGGAAAGCATCTCTCCATCTGCTCTGATGCTCCAGCCCAGGAGAGAGGGGGACAGTGAGAAAAGCTTCATCTGTAAGTGCTAACCAGAGAGCAGTCCCTGCTGCCGAGCAGGCTGTGAGCCAGGGGAGAGGGGCAGAGCTGAGGACACCCACACTGATGGCTGCACTGTGCAGGCAGCAGGTCACCAGCCCGCCAGGCCTGCCAAGAGGGGGGACGGGCAGCAACAGTGATGCTTTTCCCAGACACAGTCCTGGCTGTAGGGGAAACAACCCAAAAACATTCAGAGGCACTGAACAGCACAGCTGAGGCTACCCTGACAATCAGCCCCAGCAGCAAAAAAGCAGTAAGAAAATGCCTTTTTCCTCTTCCAGAGATGCTCAAAGCTCTACCCAGCTGGTATACCATCCTGGCAAGTCACTTGCTCTTGTCACCATCACAGGCAGGAACACCCTGCTCTACCCACCCTGTATTGCTGCCTGTGGGCTCTGTGTGCACCTGCATGTGTACCAGGGCACAGGAACCTGAGCGGGATCAGCAGCAATTCCATCCCCGCACTAAAATGAGAGCAGCTGGGATAATGAACTCACCAGTAGTAGATGCGGATAAGTGCTGAGGGCCAGAGGAGGAAGGAGGCCACAAAGGCCAGGATGGGGATGGCCAGGGTGCCACCGGCAATGACAAACATGTTCAGCACATCTGGATCCATCCTTCTCTTCACTGTCCAGCCTCACCTGCCCACATTTAGGGAAGGATCAGAGGTTAAACACCAAAATCAAAAATCAAGTCAACACTAAATGAGATCTCTGCTTCCCAGGAGAGGGGGAAGCGACTCTGCAAGAGTCTGCTCTACCATCCAGAAGCACAGCGAAGTCCCTTTCAGTTTTAAAACTTGATTATTTCTTCTGATTCCTACATGGGTCTAATTATTATAATGTTACTATCTCAGAAGAGCATATATCAAATGGGCACTGAATCTCCTTAATCAGCACAGACCACGAGACCACGTCCTGGGCGACAGGGTGCAAGGTGGTCCCTGAGGAGCTTTGCAGATAGAGGAAGCAGAGCCCCACTCCAATGGGTGCAGGCAGCCTTTACCCCCTGATGGATGCAGGCAGGGCTGCCTTGACACAGGACACACACAGCTTTTCGGAGGCAGGCATCTAGCCTCAGTTCCCCTCCCCCTGCCCAATCCCAAATCCCCAGCACACAACCACTGACCTAGAATTGATGGCTTGAGCCTGGCTCTCATTGCTGCTCCACACAGGCACCAACTAATCAAGGGAGCAGAGCCTATTAATGGGCTCGGGAACCGAAGGAAATAACCTGGCAGGGTGCTCTTTGGAGACCAGCCCTTATCTGAGACATATTCATCCCTGCCCCCACGTCATTGCTCCTGCCTCATGGGAATTTTGCACCTGCTGTTGACCGCAAATCCCTATCCCAGCTCCTGAGCATCCTTCAGACAAATCTGAGGGGCAGCAGGTGGAGGATGCAGGGTGCAAGGGTGAGCTCTCACGCAATGCCACATTCATCCCTGAACTCTTCCCACCGCAGGCAGCTGGGATATATTTTTCTCGTTAAGAGATTAAACCCTGTCACTCACACATCTCCTCTAATTCCCCCTGCTAACCAACTTATGCCTTGCCCTTTTCTCAGCGCTAGCCACACATTTATAAAACGAAACCTCTTTGGTGCCTGCTCTCCCCCCAGCCTTCCCCCCCCCCATCACCACCACCACATTCTTCCGTGCCAGGACAGGCAGATTTATTTCTGCTTCCTGCAAGACTCGCGGCGGTACGTGGTATGTTACTGTTATGCCATGAAGCAGGAACAGAAACGCCGCAGTCACATCCTCTCCCCCTCCACTGCCGTCACACCGGATCACATCAAACCCCCACGTTACACACAACCAAGAAAAACGGTTTGCAGAACCTCTGAAGTAACAGCCGGGCTTGCTCTCTTTCCCCAGGCTAAATAGGAACAACTGAAAATTGAGGAATACTGTAAATATTTCCACCAGGTGCCTCCTTAACACAGCTACACCTCATTTCCTCCTTCAAGCCTCAACAACACGCCGTTATTCGTTTAATTACCACTTGGTAGAAAGATCTTTGATCTCTGTACGGCTTGTTCATAGACGAACACTCTGTGCAGCAGATAAACCTTGCAGGGGAGAGCAGAGCTACGCGAAGCCCACCCAAGAGTACTTGCTGCCTTTTGCTATGTCACTTAAAACAGGCAAGAAATTCAACACAGAAAATTTCCCTCATCCCCGTCGGCAACCATAACAAAAGGCTGCAGCTAGGAGAAAGCAGGGGAAAAGCACGGGGCCTTCCTGTGTTCCCCAGCGCGGGGTCACCACCTCTGCTGCTCAGGAAAAGCGAAACAAGAACGAGAAAGCCTTAAAAAACCTCAGCTTACTTTGCCGTGATCCCCTCCTCCTCTCAGCCCAGGTCCTGCTTGCTGTGCGTAGTGGCAGCGTCTGAAAACAGTCAGGAAAAAAAAAAAAAAAAAAAAAAAAAAAAAAAAAAAAAAAAAAAAAA
>JAAWXA010000016.1:9090480-9185924 GCA_038090715.1 Florisuga fusca | reverse complement strand
GTAGCCAGGCGAGATAGTGAGGTTGAGGTATTTAAGCCACCAGTTTCCCTTCAAGACGCCTCATCTTCACCTTCTGACCAACCTTTCCCCTCTTTATGTAAATGTGGCCCTTTTACAATAAAGCCAAACGAGGGCACTTGTTCCAAGCAGGAACAAACTGCAAGCTGCCATGGGAGAGGAAGCGAAAGCCGGGGCGGTGGCGAGAGGCGAGGCCGGCAGGGCTGAGCGGCACCCAGCGAAACGGGGCTCATGGTTGCGCCTCGGGTGATTACAGCTATTAGAACAAAGCCAGCTAAGCTGCTTCCCATCCCCTTCCTCTTCGTCTTAAATGTCATTTTCCAGCCGCTATCAGTGCTACCTCCCCCACCACCCCCGCCCCCCCCGGATCCCTGAGCTTTCCCTGCGTGAGTCGGGCTGAAGCACAGCGCAGCCGCAGGAAATTGCCAGGGAGGGAGAAAAACACCGGCCTGAACCCGCCGGCAGCTTTTGGCCGTGGAAATTCATGCTGGAGGATCAGCGGGAACGCCACAGCCCCCCCGCACACCAGCACTGGGGGCTGCTTCAAACCAGAAAATCCCCCCAAGATCATCCCTGCTATGGCTGCTGGCCCAGGGGCACCCCGTGGGGTCCATCATCCCGGAGCGTTCCGGCAGGGCCACGGCAGCCACCGTGAGCCCCGGCGCCCAATGCGGCCACACGCACCCAGCCAGCCATGGGGGCCCCCGCCCGCCAGGAGTGCCCGAGGGGAAGGGTGCTCAGGGAGCCCCACAGCACCGCCAAGCCTCCGTCTGCGTGGGCAGAGCATCACCAACAATTTCTGTGGTTACCCTGATGGAGGTGGGAGGAAGCACCAGCAGGCCCAGATCCACAGTCGGGCAGCCACCATCAGCCTGGTCACCGGCACTCCCAGCCCTGTGAAGCCATCCCTGCACCCAGCAGCACGGTGGGCACACTGGCTCTCCCAAGCCACATGGGACCACCCACTCTGCCAGCGCCCTGTGGTTGTCCTTTGTCCCAGGAAGTTGTCCTTTGTTCCAGGAAATGATCACCCTCCCTGCTGCACCAGTAGCAGGGAGAGGACTGGGCAGCATCGCCCCAGACACCAGCACTGCCCTTGACTACCAACTAGACAGACAGGGTAGACTGAAAAACAAAAGTGAGACCCATGGTAAGAGCCCTAAATCTTCAGACCACAACATATCCATCACTTTAAGGTGGCATGAGACCAAGAGTCACAGCAAATATCCCCAAGCATTGTCACTGCCTTCTTGGAAGGATCTCCAAGTACTTCATAAATTAACTTGCAAATATCAATTAGTCAAATCTGATAAATGATGTGTGATCACAGGCACAGGATGCCACACCACAAAGACAGGATGCTAAACCAGGAGCACTGGTTCCACAGGCACTAAGCACCACAGCCCCTGCATCCTGCTTGGGAGGAACCTCTACAAGCCATGCCAGGTAACGGGACACACTGACCAAGGACAGATGCCAGAGAGTGTCTCCACATCTCCACTGGTCTCCTATTTCCTCCTGTGCACCAAATTCAAGCAGGTGCCTAACCTGCAGGAGGGGGCTGCATGTTGCTACAGAGGAGAGCATGTTGCTGACAGTCCCAAGGGCCACCAGCCAACGGGACATTAAATTACCGAGAGCAAGGTCCTCATCAGTATTTTTTCTCTTCCAGGTTCATTGAGTCACACTAGAGAGGCTGGAAAAGACCCAGCACTGCAACCCAGGTGTATATACTGATTTTTTTACTGATTACTGATTTATACTGATTACTGCGCTACATAAGATGCAACAGCAGTACCACACCCCATTGTGTGGGATCAAAAAGCTGCATTCAGCTCCGAAAAAAAAATAAAAAATTGAATCCCGGAAATGTGAAAGCAACTGGGATTGTCACCCAGGGAGACAGGAGTTTCTCCACCAGGATCTCTATCTCCCAACTTCTCTGATAGTCCAAGAGCTGGGAAGGGGTCCCTGGGGGGGGGCCACCTCGGGAGGGCTGCATCACAAAAGCCTTCACAAGGTGAAGGGGACAGTGGCAGCTGAAGAGCTGGGCAGCTCTGTGCAGGGCTAAGGAAGGGTTTTCATAACACAGGAATGACACGTGAGCTCACAGGCCAGATGTGCTAAAATTCAAGCACAAATGTTGTGCCAGGCTGTGATCATCAGGGCTGGGCTGTAAAACCAGGGCTGCTGCCCTGAGCTCAGCATTACTGCTCACTGTGCCACAGAGCAGCCCATGGCTGACCAACAAGAGGTTTTGAAACTCTGGATAGCTGAAAGCTAAGCAGCACAATCAAACATAATTTAATATTATTTTTTTATATGAATTGAAGAAGAAACATTGCCAAGTTTTAAGTTCCCACTGCGGAAACAGGGAGCTTTGACAGGAACCCTTTTTGCCCAGAAACCCTGACCACTAACCATGTAAGAAATAAAGCCCAAAACATGCAAGGAAGCCATTTCCCGTGGAAATTGCAACCCCCTTAGCATCCTCAACAGCAAGAAAAATAATACTGCCCATAAAAAATGTCACAACTGATGCTATGATTCCACAGAGCTGTATTTTGAAGGTGAACTTTTAGATACTGGTGAAATTACAGTTTAAGATCTATTAATATTTGAAAGATCTCTGTCCATCAGCCAGCCAGCTCTCAACCTTAATCCAGCCTTCAGAGAGCTGGGAGTAGGAAATGTGCCCTTTCACCTTCATTTATTTATAGATGGCAGAAACGAGATCAGTGTTTCTCCAGTGCTGTTTCACAAAACCTGCATCTCTGACCCATTTGCATCTGTGCAACACATCTCTTAAACATGAGCTGGACAATCTGGGCTGGCCCCCAGCCCCACTGCTGCACCCCGGTCTGGGAACACAGAGGGGGACGAGCTGTCAGAGTCTCTGCCAGCCAACGTGGGAAGAAGGGGGGGGTGTGGAAATCCCAACCGGAGCAGGCTGTGCCACCAGCCAGCCTCTGGTTTAGAAATTCAAAACGTGCCCATCCTCCTGCCGGACCCCGTCGCCATCCCCATCCTGTCACACATGCACGCAGCAGAGGATTCACGGCACATCTGGTGTCACGAGCATGCCTGGGCTCAGCCCTCTCCAGAGTAGGGGTAGGAAAGAGGTGGGGAGGGATGAAGCAGGGACACGGGGGGGGTCACCTCCAGGTCCCATCTCCCAGCAGATCACCCTCACCCCCTCCCCCAAAGCATCCTCCTCCAACAAAATGATGGCATCCACCAAATAGCAGAAGCCAAGATGCAACGCCGCTCTCCTCCCCCTTGTGCCCCCTTTTCTGATTGTTTTCAGGGGTGGCTGGGATTTTAAGGCAAATTAACTAAATTTTAAGAACATATTCTTTTAAAATTTTTATTGCCTTTAGGCTCAGCTCCTGGTCTCCTGACCACTCTCAGCGATGCCAGGACTGGGGCCGGGGGGGACCCCTCTCCGGTTCCCTCCAGTGCTTGTATTGTTACTATCAGCCCCGCATCCCCCCTTTCTTCCCCCCTTCGCCTCTCACCGTGCCGATCCTTGCCGGGCCGGGTCGGGCCGCAATGGCAGTGCGAAGCGGTGAACGCGGCGGCTCCGTTTGCGCCCTCCCTCCGCTCCGGTACTTGGGCGGTTCCGCGGGGGCGCAGCGCAGCGGCGAGGCGGGGATGCAGCGCGGCGGTGCGGGGCAGGAGAGGAAGGCAGAATGCAGAGGGGATGCAACTGGGTTGCAAGAGGGAGTGAAATGAGGTGCAAGTGAGGGGGGCAATGAGCTGCAGCAGGGCTGCAAGGGGGCGTATAATGGGGCCGCAGGAGGGGTGCAAGAAGGGGGTACCAGAGAGGCGGAAGGGGGTGCAGTAGGGCTGCAGTGGGGATTCCAGGTGGGGTATAACAAGTGCGAGGTGGAACTTAATGGGTCTTCTGTGAGGGTACAAGAGTGGTGTAGGGGGGGCTACAGTGGAGCTGCAGGACAGAGGCGATGGAATTTCTGCAGAGGTGCATGAAATAGGCGTGTGGGGGTGTGTGTGTGGGGGGGGTGTGGGGTGGTGCATAATGGGGCTTCTGTGGGTGTACAACAGGAGTGGAAAGAGGGCTGCAATGGGGAATGCAATAGGGCTGCACTGGGGGTATGAGTGGCATATAGTGGGGATGCAATGGAGCTTCAATGAGGGTACCAAGGGGGTACAAAAGGGATGGGAGGGGAGGGCTGCAGTGGGGTGCAAGGCAGCTACAGTGGGGAGACATCAATGGAGATGCAATGAACTGGAGAATGAATGCAAGGGGGGACATAAGAGGGCTTCTGTAGGGGCACAAGGGGAGGTACAATAGGAATGAAAGGGGGACTGCAATGGAGCTGCAACTGAGAGATCCGATGGAACTTCAGCAGGGGTGCAAGGGGAGGATGCAATAGGGCTGCAGTAAGGGTGCAAGGGGGTTGTAGCAGGGGTATAATTGTGGGACATAATGGGGCAGTGGGGATGCAAGGAGGCTTCAATGGAGATATGATGGATACAGCAAGGGTGCAAAGGAAATGTGAAGGGGATACAGCAAGGTGGGAGAGGGCTGCAGTGATGCTGCAACACGGGTATAAGGGGGATACAACAATGGTGCAAGAGGAATGCAATGCATCTGCAGCAGGGATACGACAGGAATGTAAGGGTGTATGCAAAGAAAACACAGCAGGGATACAAGGAAGATGCAATGAGGCTACAGAAGTTGTACAATGGGGTTGCCATGGAAATGCAACAGTGATAAAAGAGGGAACATGATATTACTGCAACAGGGTATCAACAAGGAGTTACAAGAGTGGTTAGAACAGGGTTGTAAAGGGGATGTTGTACAACTGCCAGAGTTACAAAGGGGAACACAGCACTGGACCCCACAGAGACCACACAGCCCCCTTGCACAGGGCTTGGGAGCAAGCTCAGGGATGGGGAATATCTGTCCATTTCCCAGCTCCTACACTGGGTCTGTGATGAGGGAGCACTGAGCTCAGCCACATTTCCTGTGGAAAGGGCACAAAGGAAACCAGAGGATCCCACCAATGCTTTTAACCTGAAATAGGATTTTTAAGCTTGCCATTGAGGTTACAAGCCTGTAATCTGCCCTCTCTTCCCAATGACAGTGTTTGCTCTCAAGAGCTGCATTTCAACCCAAATTTAAAATCTGCTCTGATTTTTCTTGAAACTGCCACCCAAATCCTTTTGCTATAAGGAAATTTACTTTCATTCCCCTGGGTCACATATTAGCTTGGCATGCACCTTTAAGATATGCCCGAATATATGAGAAAACTTAATTAAAATGGAAATGAGATCAGGTCCTGAGTAAATGCAAGCAAATTGGGTCAAATCCTTACCACATCTGTGCTTTGATAAAGGTCTGGCAGGCTGGGAGAGCTGAGAGAAGAACTAAAGGGCTTTCCAGGTCAGAGTTTGCAATAATCAAAAGCTTTTGATAACAAGAGCCTTCAGAAGAGATTTATAACTGAAATCAAGGTTTTAGGTGGCCCTTGTGAAGGTGAGGCACTGCTTCATGAGCTTTCTGAGGGTTTTGTTTGAAGAGCTTCCCAGTCAAGCCAGGCTAAGCAATAATGAGCTTCCACTAAGGTGACCTAAGTGGACATGAGAGGTATTTCACAAGCCTTCAGATGTTGTTTGCTGTCGTATTTGTTCAACTTTCTCGTGCGCAGCCCCAGGCGCCTGCAGGACACGTGCAGGGCAGCACTGACTCACACAGGGAATGGATTACCCACTGGGTGGTTATTCTAGGCCACTTGGTGGGAATGCCCCTGGAAACAGTCATAGCAAATGATGGCTCTCAAAATAGAGAAGCTGAAGCAGAGGCCTGCAGTGGTTTTGTGTCGAAACATGGCATGAGGTAACTGGGGAACCCATTCTTGCAATCTCAGAGTGCAGCCATGGGAGTGACTGAGTGTCTCCTTTGGTGTCCATGGGGAAAGGAAGGATCTTCAGGGCTTTCCAGGGTCAGACACCACTGAGATGAAGCCATAGCTTTACGAGGTCACATCCCTGGCAAGGCGGATGTCAAGACCATGATGACTTTGTGGGCAAATGCCAAGGCTGCTCCTCTGACCTAGTACAGTAGAGGAGACACTGAGTGGCATGGGACGATGAAGGGGAGCACAGGGCATGGCTGGACTCCCTGTCCCCACAGGGCAGATGAAATTGAGGAAACTCCTTGAGGACCCTGCAAAGCCATTTTTGGGTGGCTGCAGCATGGCAAGCTCAAATCAAAGGCCAGTGCCTGCACTGACCTGCCCTGCCTGTTTTGTTTCTCCTCTCAGCCCACAGACACAACTCACCACACAGCTGTAGCAGCTGGTGAGTACCAAGCCCCCCCCCAAGGCTGCCAGCATTTCATAGCCCAGTGCCAGCTACCCTGGCCCCCAGCCAAAAATTGCTCATCCTTATACCAGCATCAGGAGTGGGGCTTCCCACTGGCACAGAGCACAGCTTTGGGGCTGAGAGCAGGGCAGAGAATGACATACAATCCAGTTAGAAACAAAATGTCTTTCTAGATCAGAGTAGTTATAGGAAAAAAAAACAATGAATATAATTAATCAGAATTAAGTCCCCAGAAACAAAGCAGTAAGACTTTCACATAACCCATTGTGCTTTCCACAGGAAGGTGGAAGCTCTGGTTGGATTCAGGCCAAGGTAGCTGTGGAGAACTGAAGCTTGTACCTCACCAAGCCGGGGAGCAGTGTTGCTCCACCAGATCAAAGGCTTCTGTGTTATTTTCCACAGCTGGGTGATGAATCCCCAGGGGGCACGGTGGAATTGTTTGCAACCACAAGAAGTGACATCTCATCACTTTGCTTTGGCAAAGTGAATCATCTTCCCAGGGTGACTCTGTTTCCACTCACGCAGTGGCATCCCTGCAGGACAATGGTGTGAGCCATCCCGGGCCATGGGCAGGGGGTAGCACAGGGACAGGGGGTGTCCCAGGGTCCCAGTACAGCCCCACGACCCCACCCATGGGATCTGCTGTTGAGGAACACCTCACCATGCCCAGACTGGGGGGCAACTATGACATAAGGCTGCTAAAATTCACCTCCCAGGGCAGGGATAAAAATCTCAGCTCACCCAGGTTTGCAAACAACAGCTGCCAGTGAGCACAGGGGTAAATAGAGCCTCAGGACACCACTCAGGGCAGCTGCCCATCATTCTTCAGTGGTTTCATTGCACAACCTGGCACAAACACAACAACAAATGCTCCTGACTTTTAAAATGTTATAAAGTAAGACCTACTTGTCTGTTAACAACTTTAAATAATACTTGCTTACCCCTCCTCAAAGTTAATTCACGTATTATACACATTTTAATTACATCTTTAACAGCTTAACAATAAAGGTTGTAGTTATTGTTGCAACCCCCTATTTGGTGGCTGCAATATCTTTCTAGAGAGGTAACTTCAAAGTCTCCTCTAATCATCATGCGTCAAAGCCTTCATTTCAGATTATCTCTGGCTCTCCTAACTCTCAGCTATGTGGCCTCGTTCAAGAAAAAGAAAACATGATGAGGCATTTTTCCTTGAACTGCTCTAGCTGGCAGGCTTTCACACTTTAAACCACTACTTGAACAATAGTAATGTATTAAGTTGAAAAATAAAACCCTATCAGAGTCCTGTACCAGCAAAGGAATTATACCCTGGCAGTAATTTATTAAGTAGAACATGTTGTTTATTAAGTAGAACATGTTAAGTAGAACATGTATTTTTCCAGAAAAATAAATAACGATTAAGTATCAAAGAAGACCCTATTGATTCAAAACATACCCTTTCTCTTGCTCACCACATATTTTTACCCTCAATTATCCTGAGTTTCCAGCCAGTCAGGCCAGGACACTTACTGCCACCAATTTGGCACCAAAGCCACTTCCCAAATGACCATATTTGGTCTGCAGCCCGATGCTGAACTTTACCAACACAAAGTGGCCTGAGCGCTTTGCTACTTATTAACTTGAAATTCCAGGAGACTGAGATAAAGTTCTCTGCCCGATGGTTGTGATAAGGTTACTGAGAGCTTAAAGGTCATTCCATTTGCCCCAAAGAACCTCCCCTCCTTTTACGGTGACATTGGTGAGTTTGGGGGTGTTTTTCCTGCTTCTCCCACAGACCTCCCCTCGCCGCAGCAGATGTTGACAGAGTTGCAATTTGGGTAAAAATAATGAAACTTAGAACACACACACACACACCCTAAAGCCTGGCACAGGGGAAGGGGACCGTGTGAAACCCTGGTCAGGAAAAGAGCTGTGGTACCATCTGGTTAGCAGTAGCCTGGAGTTGCTGGTCCCTGCACCACCCTCTGCCCTCCCTGCCAGTGTTTCCCCAGAGCCACATGCTCCCCTTTTTTGTAGGGACAGGCTTACAGGGGTGCTGGAGGGGACAGCAGGGACATGGGACATGGCTCAGGCAGGCTGGACAAGCCCCTGCACCCTTTGCAGAAGGTGCAGAGCAGTGCTGGCATCCCTGACAGTGTTAAACCCCCCACCAGCACACAGACATCACTTTGCTCACAGAAAGAGAAATAAAGCCTCAGAGTTACTTGCAGGCACCAAGAAACAACCTCCTGCCCCATGGGTGCTCCTGCCATGGAACCCCCTGAGTCAGGCTGCCCTTCCAGCCCAGAAGAAGCTTCCTTTGCCAGGGCAGAGGGGATGTGGGCTCGCCCACAGTCTCTCCCCGTACCCTTTCCAGACAGGCACAGGAAACATCAGAGATCCTCTCAGTCAACCTCTGCCAGCAAAAACAAATCTGGGTGTGCCTTGTGAGGTGCCTGAAAGAAAGCAGCTGTGCCCAAAGGGAGAGGAGGAGCCCCCTCATGGCTACCAGACTTTGGAGACCCTACTATCCCCCAGTAAACATTCAACATGATGACACCTTCAACACTGGGAGACATTCCACCCCATCCCATCCATCCCCCAGTACCTCCCTGAGAGTGAGAAGATGACAGAGGGCTGAATCACTGCCCAGGCTGTCAGCAGAGCTTGTCTGAAGGTTGCTCAGGAGGAAGAGACAGGGCCTGGCAGCACCTACTGCTCCAAGCTCATGCTGGAACTGGCTTTGGCATTACCTGCAGCCTTATTACCCACCTCATCTCTCCAGGAGGAGGAAGAGGCTGAGAAGGGGCTTTATTAGGGAAGGTCCCACAGGTGCTGCTCAGCTGGAGGACATGTCTTTCACTCAGCATGACTCTGAGGAGGGGCAAAAGCCCATCCCAGGTTGGTTTCACCAGCAGCTTCACTCTTGTGCAAGACCAGGACAGCCCTGAGCTGAACACCCATGTTAAGTGGCTTTTATGGTCTGATAAGGAGCAAAAAGAACATGCAAAGAAAGTGCAGTAAACAGAGAGATAAAGGGGTACAGAAAGAAGACTGAGCTCCCCATGTCACCCCTCCAGGTCGCCCTGCTGTTGCCTGTCCCACTGATAACACCTGGGATGGAGGGGAAAGGGGAGACTGATAAGTGAGCAATGCTGGGGACAAATGGCACCAGTGAAGGTGGGTCCACATGGTTCAGGGTTAAAGCCCTCACAGGCATCACACAAACATTTGCTTTTTGATGCCAGAGTAACCAAAGCAAGCCTGGTTCTGGGGGGAGTTCCAGGTTTGGATTACTTTGGGCCTGAGGCTGCAGCTGCCATCACAAGCTTTTGGCTCATGCCTTGATTTTAGCAAGGTCAGGCAGGAAATTTACAACCCCTGAAGCTGTCACTTTCCCTCCCCTTTTATTAGCTCCCTCCAGAGCCTGTCCTGCCCAAGGCTGGCTCGTTAGAGATCCAGCAGAGAGACAGCACCATACAAACCCTCTTATTTCAGAGGGTCACATGCCTGCTCCCCGAGTAGCTGTGTTCATTAGCAAGCAGCTGTGTTCATTAGCAAGCACCAGGGCACTACACACCTTCCCCAAGGCTGCGCCACGGGAGCTGAGCCCCTGGGCCCTGTTAATTGTGGGCAAATGAACATGGATGTCCTGCAGCAGCCATGGCACAGCAGGGCCCATCACAGCTCTGGGCCAAGGCAGAAGCAGGTAAAAGCAGACGGCCTCAAGTTCTGGATGGTTATCACTTCCTCACGGCATGACTTCCCAACTAAGGGAAAAATAAACACAGAGATGGTCAAAACCTCCCTGTCCAGGTTGTTTCACCAGCATTGCTTTTTACTGAGGCTTCCTGTACCCATCACATGCCCTTCAGAAACCCCTCTCTCCACACTGCTCCTCCTCAGACCCTTTCACCATCTTTCCAACCAACTCCTGGTCTTGGAGGCTCTTGACCCCTTGTCTGGAGCCCAAGGAACCCAGTCCTGGCCCCGCACTGCCTGGGGTGGTCCCCCTGGCAGGCATCCCACCACGGTGCCTCCCTGTGGACAGGGATGCTGGGGTTTGCCAGAGCCATTGCTCTTCCAGGATGGAAAGCTTGGCTCTGAAGAGCTGTTTTTTTCCCACAGCAGAAGTTCAAAGTCTCCATGCTGCTTCGTGCTGGGAGATGGAAGTGAGGGAAAGGAGGAAACTGTAATTCCTGTTCGTGTTTGTGATCAACACAGCTGACTGCTCGGCTTGACCTCCCGACTGGCTGCGGATGCACAAACACTCACACACACATACACATATTTATAACCACACTGGCAAGCGACTCATTTTGTCCAAGACCCTGAAGATGTTGCTCTTCATCTTGCTTTTGCTTTTCGATTTCAACCCATCGCTGAGCCTAAAAATCTGCTCCTTCAACGTGAGGTCTTTTGGAGAAACAAAAATAGCCAGACCCGAAGTCCTTGATGCCATGGTAAAGGTATGTTTCTTCACCTGGATGAGAGAGATTGAACTGTCTGTGGACTTCTTAACTACATAATCTTGCACATCATTTGATTTTCACTGTTGAAATGCAAGGAAAAAGAAGAGTTAATAACTGAAATTATTTTATACTCTAAAGGGTTAGCCTGTGGTTGAGTAGGATGTTTGCTGTTATTTTAGCTTGCATGGGAATATAACAGAAATAACATTTACTGTTTCTTTTGGAAATGGAGTTAATAAAGACAGGAAACCTCTGCTCACAGTAAAATTATTCTCTCTTTGAATCCACAGAGATTTGTTTTGTGATACATTATTTACTTGCTTGTGTGCTAATTATTCTGAAATATTTATGTCTAATTAAACATATTCTCAGGACAGCAGAGAGTATCATGTTAAGGTGTGGTACAAAACTGAAAAGCCTGATTGCTAATTTATGTAAATAAACTCTCACCATCATGATTCCTCTGCAGAAGCTGAAGACAGCTCAGCTTTTTAAAAGAACCACGTTGTGGACTTACAGCTTTTGCAAGTCCCCTCTGAGATGACCCAGTAGCAGGGAACTCAGGGGTCCACGTTACCCACCAGCAAGGGATGCTGCCCTGTAGCTGGGCTCTGATTCTTTCCTTGCACACAGCTGGAGCTGAGGGGTTTGCATTTCTGGGTCATTCTTCCTACACTGTCAGCACTACAGCCTATATATACACTAAATCAGGGGCAAAATATTTACAAATCTCAGAGGGCATTAATCTCAGCAGCAAAGTTTGAAAGCTGACAAAACCGGGGGCAGAAGGAAATCCCCGAGCATGCCAGGCTGTGGGGGGTACTGGGCCGTCCAGTGGGGAATCCCAGTTCTGGCTGTGGGAGCTGAGCCAGGCTGGGCAGCCCCCCCATCCCCAGCACCCCACCACTCCTCTGTGGTGCTGCAGCCCACCAGGGCTCTATGGGCTATTTCAGAGGGGTCTGCAGCAGACAGAAGGGACAGGTAATGGTGACAGTACAGTCAGCTTTGGGAAGGCACAGCATAGAGATGGGATCTTAGGGGTACATACACCAGAAAAAGGATGGAAACCACTGCAGTGGATTGGAGACAGACAAAAACAGTCTCCTTGATACCTCCCGGATCCTCCTGCCACATCCATCTGGGCACCCAGGGAGTCAGGATGCTTGAGCACAGCACTGGTCCAAAGCAGAGAAGAAAACCTGTGTGGCATGGGGCTGGGAGGGAAAAGCACAACTGATGGTATCTGTGGGGACAGGAGCAGCACCTCAGCAGAATCAGGGGGAGAACAGGCTGGCAGCAGTGGCTCTCACTGCCCCTTCCCCTCCACACTTCCTCCTGAGGAGCAGAAGTTTTCCAACAAACACGAAACTGCTCTGCTCCTAAGTTCCCTCTTCCAGCTCAAGTGTGGGTGGGAGGTAGTTCTGAAAGCAGAAGAGCTTCCACCCGGGCTGCCCCTTTCCCAACACACCAGGCTGGCCACAACTTCTTCCACAAAGGACTTTCCCTGCAGCAGTAACCACTTCTTTCAAACAGCTTTAATCCTCCAAAGCCCACCACGTGCATACTCACCTCTGCCCCTTCCCCTTCCAGATCATTTCTCGCTGTGACATTATGTTGCTGATGGAAGTAAAGGAGAACAAGAACCGGGTTTGTCCTCTTCTGGTGGAGAAGCTCACCAGGTAGGGTGGCCATTGGCATGTGGGCAAATAATTGGGAAAACTGCTTGGCAAGAGCCAGTGCTCTGCTCAGAGATGCCTTCCCTGGATGACAGCTCAGGGTCTGGGCTCTGCCCCAGCTGTCAAGGAGGACCAGGCTCTGGCAACGTAGTTGAAGGCCAGGAGCAAATCTAGCTCCAGACCACTGTAGGACACTTATTTTTAAATGAAAATAACAAAAAGCAGAGAGGAAGCAGAGTAAAAGAGGCAGCGATGGAGCACAGGTCCAGACCACAGCTCCTGAGGTTTTTTGCCTCTACCACTCATACCTGTGGTCAGGCAGGCAATGTCCTCACCCTTGGGCACAGGCAAAATTATGTCCTCTTCAGCCCCTTGTGAATGCAGAAACAAACTAAAACACAAAACTTTCCTTCCAGTCAGCTGAATGGGCCAAAGGAGGAATATAGATGTGTGGCCAGTGAGAGGCTGGGAAGGAAGAGCTACAAGGAGCAGTATGCCTTCATCTACAGGTGAGTGAACTTCCCTCACCACCTAGCCAGCCCCTCACCCTGCCCTCTCACTTTGCAGCCCCATGGAGAGGGGTTGGACATGGTGGTGGCTCCACTCCAAGGTAGCAGAAGCGATGCAGGAGGTGGGGGTGGGATGGGCTCTGCCTGGGTGTAGGGATCATCCCAAACCACAGCCTGCGGTCTGAGTCAGAGCACAGACCCAGTCTTAGACACATCCTGGCAAGCCATGAGTGTGACATCCTCCTCTCCTGTTTATACTGCTGCAGGCAACATTTGGTATTAGTGAAACAAACCTACCAGTACCCTGACACCCAGCCTGGGGACGAGGATGCCTTCTCCAGAGAGCCCTTTGCCATCTGGTTCCAGTCTCCAAAAACTGGTGAGTTGTTTCAGAAACAAAATTTTCTCCCAATCTCATGGAGCAAGAGGCTGCTAGCTGGACCCTAGTGCATGGTGGGGGCAGGAGAAAGGGGCCACATCCTGTCCCCACTGCAGTTCCTCCCAATTTGCCTCTGGGGATGCTGCCCCTGGCATGGCCAGCAGCTTGCTGCATGCCAGAGCCCCAGGGAAGCCTCAGCCACCACCACGGGCTGTGGGTTGGTGGATGTGCTCCATGCTGCTGGCATGGCCTCAGGAACAGCGACTGCCGTGGGCGTTGGAGCAGGGTTGGTGTTGGAGCAGGGTTGGTGTTAGAGCAGGGTTGGGGTTGGAGTTGGAGCAGGGTTGGGGTTGGAGCAGGGTTGGGGTTGGAGCAGGGTTGGGGTTGGTGTTGGAGCAGGGTTTGCCTTGCCATGTTGCAGCTCAGCAGCTGATAAGGAGCACTGTGCAATTACACAGCAAACACCTCTGATCCACAGCCAGAACAGAAGCTGTTTCCTCTTCAGAGAAACCTTCTTGCTTCCAAGTCAATCTGTTTCTTTGTGATTCAGCGTGTGTTTAACCATTACATTTTTTACTGTTATTTTGCCTTGTGTTTAAGCTGTCAAAGAGTTTGCTATAATCCCTCTGCACGCCACACCAGAGACAGCAGTGCGGGAAATTGATGAGCTCTATGATGTGTATTTAGATGTAAAACAGCGCTGGAAAACTGAGGTTAGTTGACACATCTCTATTAGTAACAGCAGCTTTGGTACCAAGCCACCAGGCACGTTATTCACTTCTCACAGCTTCACAGCTTCTTCACACCTTCAGACCTTAACAAGCCCCAGATTTTGAGTACCCTTTTGATGTATTTTTATCAATTTCTCCATATTTTTACTGGTAAAATTGGAATCCTTTACCAATTTGCTTGTTGGTAAAAAAGCTTAATTCCAATAAAACTGCTGTTTGATCAGCCTTCCCTGGTGGTGCACCTAGCAGGAAGGAGAAGCCCTGCTTCACCCAATGAGTGCTTGCTATTTGAGCTGTATCAGCTATTGGGAGCATCCATAGACCTTAAGAGTCCTTGCCAGTCTTCTTTTGAAGAGCCATCCTCATGGTTACTTTTGAAAACCTTCCTGCCTTCCAGAACTTCATCTTCATGGGGGACTTTAATGCTGGATGTAGCTATGTTCCCCAAAAGCAGTGGAAGAACATCCGCCTAAGGACTGACTCTGAATTCATCTGGCTCATCGGTGACAAAAATGACACGACAGTGAGGAGAAGCACAAGCTGCCCATATGACAGGTAAAGGGTTCACTGCAAAACTGTTCCCTGCCTGCCCATGACTTTCTGAGAAAACAAATACACGGAATGGGCTGAGTGACTGTCAGATAAAGGAAATGTGAACGAGGCCTTCAACGTTAAATCAGTGTCCAGGGGGACATATGGTTTGAATACTTCTAGTCAGGAGCAAAAAGAACTTTGCAGGCCTGTTAGCAAGCAGTTTTGTAGAAAGGGCAAGATCTCACGCAAGAATCAGCCATTGCTGTGGTTTAGGTGGAGATAAATGGCAGGCAGTTACGCAGCACTTCTCATCTGCAGAGCCCTGCAGACACCCAGGCAGAAGGTGCTGCTGCCTCCTCCGTGCTGGCTTTGAGCCATGTTTTTTTGCTCTTGCATTCATAATTTTGACTGACAAATGCAAAATTCCATCCTGCTCAGCAGGTAGGATGTCTCACCTTCCCTAGGCACGTGTCAAGTCCTGCTGCTGCCTGCAGCTTCTTCAGCAGGGACAATAAATACATCTGATTATCAGAGCTCAGGGTGAGTTTAGAGTTAAACCTCTTGTAGAATGAGCTTCTGTATCCCAGCAGGACTTCACTGAAACTCCAGTCATAGATGTGCTGTGATTTTTGTATCCAAAGTACACCTTTGAACCTTGCAGCACCTTTGGGGTGGGTTGATACAAGTCACTCCATGCTGGCTTCTGAGGCCAACACACACTGAGGTGTTCAAGTGTTTTGTACACAAGGAAAAGCAATCACTCAGATTCAGAGGAAAGAGCATGCTGGTGTCTCTTAGTAGGCAGCTCATGGGAAAGGACAAACCATACATAGCTGTGGCTCCATCAAGGTCAGGTCTCTCACCATGGGCTCCGTGGAGCATGGTTGCTGCTGGTTGGACCCCCCACAACAGCTTCCCATTACCTTGCTTCTTTCAGGATTGTGGTCAGCGGGCAGAAGCTCGTCCATGCTGTCTTGCCACATTCTGTCAATATCTTTGATTTCCAGAAGGATTTTCAGATGACTGAGGAGCAGGTAGGCACAGCCTGGCCTCTGCAGCAGTTGGGCATGGGCTAACACAGAATAACAAAGCCAGTGGTACCCGGGCAGTTTTGACCTTGGTCTTGCCAATAAAATGGTTGCATCTTCCCCAAGTGATGCAGTGATCATACTGCATCTCCCCACATCCACCCCTGCACACCCACCTCCCCTCCTCTGCGGTGGAACCCCCCGGGTCAAGCTTTGCCAGGAACATGGGTGGCCAACTCCCAACCCTCTGTGCCATTGTCTTGCAGGCACTGGGTGTGAGTGACCACTTCCCTGTAGAGTTTGAGCTAAAAACAAAAGGTGGCTTCTTCAGCTGGCTGAAATCAAAGTTTTCAAAGAAGAGGAGGTCCAGGAAGGGCCGTGGCTCAAGATCATGAGACTGCCAAGTCCTTTCACGTGGCATGGAAATACACAGATAACAACAGATCTCAGAGAAGACCAATGCAGATATACTCAAAGCAAGCACAATTTTTCATGGAAAGAAAACCTACCAAATATTTTGTTACATTTAAAATATTTTGGGTAAGATAAATCAGCTAGAAGCAGCACACAAGGCTTATGTACTGATTCCTAATGTAAAGAGCTACTGCAAGAATAAAAGACTTCTGGGTGTTTTATTTAAACACACTGCTTTATCTGTAAGGGTTGGAGGGCAGGGATCTCCACGCATCTGTGTGGGCTATGGAGCTCTGCTATTCCTCTGCAGAGGCACAGGGATTAAAAGGACCTTTTTGCAGTGTGTGTGTGTGTCTGTGTGTAGATGCTTCAGTCAAGACCAGTGGGACATGGTGCCTGGTGATTCCCTATGGAACATGTTGGTCTGGGTTTGAAACTGCCCACTGGGAAAGACAGAAAGCCATGACAGAAGGACAGGCAGTAAAGCTCCTTTTCAGCACTAAGTCAGCCAGGAAGCAGCAGGAACAAGGCACTGGTGATTCCCCTCCCTGCCTGCCTGCCTGCTGCCATCATCCTGCCTGCAAACCCTGGGTGAGAGTCCTGGAGACCCCAGGTGACAGTGCTGCCAACACAGAGCATGAACAAAAATAAAAACCTGATTTCAGCATCCTGGCACAGGAGTGATCTGCATCTCTCCCCAAAAAACCCTCCATGGCAGCCTGAAGTTCTCTGACGAACCAGATTTTAATGATGATTATTTAATGTAACAGTGCAGCAATCTGTTTTCTCAGCTCAGCCCACAGGCTGTACTTAGTGCAAACCAAACCCTGTCACACAGATGGCATCTGAAAAGCAGGAATAATCCAACTGTTGGTAGAGGCAAATATTCATCTCCCTTCACTAAAGCTCCCCTGGTTTGTCTGCTTATGGGGCAGGGAGGGCTAGCAAAGGAGACAGACTTTTGGAGGGGGAAACAGTTTGGCCTGTGTGAAACCCTGTGTCTGGAGATAAAGAATTGGAGGAAAGAAACAAATCAAGAGGAGACTATCCCAAGGGAGAGTGTGCTGGGCAGACAAACCCCCAAATTTCAATAGCAATTAATCTTGAAATGATACGGCATTTCATAAGCTCCAGTGGTTATATTTCAGCTAAAGCTAAAGGAGAGAAAGAGCCTGATTTAGAACAGGCATTTACATTGGGATTTTTATAGCAATGCCACTCTCTGGCTGACAGCAGCAATGGTCCATTTGAAGGCTGAAATCAATCTAAGCCTCTGGCATCACACCTTAGTCCTATGTAAGTCCCTCCTCTCTTTTTGCCTTCATAAAGAAGCAATGCACTAAGGAATAAATCACACTCCAGGAAAGAAATAGTGGATACATTGTATTGAAAAATACGCAAATATGGCTAAGTCTTACTGAAAAAGCTTTGTCCTTATTTATGACATTGAAAATAATCCTTTACCCAGCATATGAAGATTAGAGACATGGCCAGAGAGTAGCTGCAGCAGCAGTTGCAGTAACAGGCATGATGCTTGCAGCTGTCTGTCTGGAGATGCTATTGCAGAGGCTGAGCATTTGACTGGTAGACAGACATCTTAATGCAAAATGATGCTCCTCCCTGGAGAGCCAGGATGCACTTTTGTAGGACTCGAAGCAGACAGAGGGCATCTGCACTCGGTTCATGTTTGATAGGGGCTGGGAGGTGTCCAAATCTTCTACAGGCAGCACAGTCAGTCTCTACAGATATACCTGTTCATATTCCATCCATTCACTAGACAATATTGCAAATGCATCCTAAAATGTTTAACAGGTTATGTATTCTCTAGATTTTCCCTGCCTTTTGATCATTACCCAGCTGTCCCAACTGCAAAGGAGTTTTTACATTGTTCTAGACTGCAAAAGCCTTGATGTATTATGCAGCCAGAACAAAATTTCTCTTTAGATGAATTAGATTTCTTGAGCTTTATGTATGAATAAACAGTTTTACACTAAGAATACAAAATGGCCTTGAGAGACTTAGTCTCATGCAAGCCAGGTCTCGCATCATGTCTGGGAGAGAAACAAAGAGGAATTGCAGAAGCTGAAAACTATTTCCTCCTCAGTAGCCCTGGCCAGGTGAGAACACAGAACAGATATGACTGAGCTGAGCAAAAAGGGCTGAGATCCCCCAGTCCCTCAGATTTGAGTCTTGGGGAAGTCCTTCTCCAAAGCAGGATGCTGAAGGCATCTTCTGTTCCCACAGACCTGAGGTCTCCCAGACTCCACAGAACCTCCCCTCCTCAGCCCCATGGGAGGTCCCTGCTGCCCTGCACCAGGGATGGAGCCTGGGCTGTCTCTCACCTTGCAAAACCCCACAAACTGTGGGTTTTGCTGCCCTGAGGGAGTGAGTCCCTTGGCAGGGAACCCCTCAGGATCCCACAACAGCAGCTTGAGGCATTCAGGGACTGCAATTCCTCCATAACTTCCATCACTGAGCTCAGCTGGCTAGGTTTTTCCATCTGCACCTTGGACTCACCTGAACTGGGCTAGTGTTCTATTCCCAGTCTTGGCACTGCTTCCCACTAATCCTCAAAAACCCCAGCACCTCTCTGCTTGTGTCATGAGGTCAGTCTCATTGATCCTGGGCAAGGTTCTATACCTTCTTTTGCCTCCTTTAGGTACTGGCAGCACTGGACTTGGTATAAAACCCCACAGGGACACACCTGTGTTGTGTATTTGAAGCCCGTATATCCCCAAACAGACCAACACAGCATGCACTGCAATTGAACATACAGCACTAGGGGAACTTTAAGAAATTCTGTATATAAAACCACCTACAGTCAGACAAACATGCTGGGAGGTGCTGGTTCACAAGCTGCCCAGGACAGAGGTCAGCAGGACCAGGGACTGTCCCCTCTCTGGGCAGGGGTCCCCAGCTCTGAAACCCCTTAGCACAGCAGTACTAGTGTGCAGCCCAGACTCTTATTTGGGCTTAGATCCACATTTGCTTTGCTTTCCTGAAATCTTAACTGTGCACAAATACACAAAGACATGAGCAACACCAGCACACAAAGCTCCCACTGCCTCCCTGCTTCCTGGGTGATGGGGGAGCAGAAGCAAATGCCAACACCACCTGTTTGCATCCACACAGATGCACGTGTTTACAGACATACACAGAAGTGCAGCAAGGGAAGGAGCTACCACACAGCAGGGCCAGTAGTCGTTTAAAAGGCAGAAAAATCAAAAAGCCTACCAGTGTGGGGTTGCCAAAACCAGCAGTCGGTGCAAGCTGACTGCATCACAGCTCTCTCGGCACCTGGAGGAACCACAGGAAGGAAGTCGGATCCCAGGCTGGATCTGGCCACTCCCTGATGGACCATCCGTCACCGAAAAGCAGGGCTCCCTGGGCTTCGAGGCTCACAGGGCACCCACTGGGGACTTGTTTTCAAGACTCCCGGTGGTTCCTGCGAGGGAGATGGAGATCAGAAGGGGAGGACCTCAACCCCCTGTCCCCTGCCTTAATTCAAAAAGGAAAACAATGGGCAAATTCACGTGTTGGGTTGGTTGGGCGTTTCGGTTTTTTGGTTTTTTTTGTTTTCCTCTCCACCTGTGGGTTATTAAAGGCATTAACACACCCGGTGGCAGCCTCGTACCCAGGCAGGTTCCTCCCCTCTGCGGGGCCGCCCCCTGTCCCGCACGTCGGTGCCCGCGCTCCGTGTGATCCGGGGGCCCCCTGCCGGCACCCCGCGGTGCTGGGACCCCAACACCAGAGCCAGCAACCCCACCGCGGCAAGGAAGCACCATTTCATCATCAGCCGGGAGCTCCCGGACCTGCAGAGCCGTTCGGGCCCCCACACAGACCCTACCACTGCCGAGAGAGGCCCTCGCTGTGCCTGTAAATGAACCTTGTTATCACATTTCTGGGACTCCAAGCCTGTTTGCTCATTGCCCACACTAATTTAACACAGAAACGCTCTTGCAGGACCAGGAGCTGGCAGGTTGCAGGGCACATCCATCCAGGGGACACCTTGGTGTCCTGCACCACAAGTATCAGGGTGTATGGTTTGATCCCTCACAGTCACAGCCTTCCTAGCTTGCCTGTCCCCTTGGGATGTCTTTCATGGTCACTACTTTTGTCCTTAAGTGGTTTGTAGCTGTCTGGGGCATGGTTATGAGGCCACTCCAGCATGAGTGTCACTGTCCCCTCTCTGCTGTGCCCACCTGCAGCAGATGCCACCGATCCCTTTCTTCAGTGCTGAGGGAAGCTGTGGTCTGGACCAGCAGCTCTTTCTGTAACCCCCAGGGGCAGGTTTAGCCCACATTCCTCTCCCCTCCCAAGGGTTAAAGTGATAAAACCTTGCCCCTGTCACCTGGTACAAAATCATGAACACCCTCTCTGTGCAGTCTGGTTTTCTAGTTGGTGTGAAAAACAAAGTTAAATACTTCAAGTGTCATTTTAAATATAGTGCCTCAGCTGTCAGTGTTTGCAGGGTATTTTCTGTTAGTTGGAAGACAGATTTATGGGAATTAATTTCCATATTGGCAAAAGAACCAGAAAGTTTCCTTGAAAAGCTCTGCAAATGCTGGCACTGGAGACCCAACCACTTTCTGACCCCAGCCATTTTCAGAGAAGCCAGAGGCATAATCCCATCCCTCCAAAAATAATATCCTAGTAGGACATCACTGTCAGAAAGAAATACCCTCACAGCAAGGCCAGCTCCTCCATAGGGCCTGAAGGATTCACAGGCCTCCAGCTAAGCATGGATGTAAATATTTTCAGTACCAAAGTCCTGCAGAAAGGCAGTTCATCACAGGAAAGAGCTGTCAAGCATACCTCTAGGTCCTGCTAAATCATATTTTGCCTATTAATTTTTTTTTAAAATCACATATATTAGCCTCATGGCATATAAAGAATGTGCTTTAAATCCTGGCCAAATTCATAGTGACATGAAACATAAATCCAGACTGATTTAGATACAATGTTATTTCTAAGTGTGCAATATAAATTCACAACTATGAAAATTAACTCTGAAAGTCTGAGAAATTCTGAAAAGCCATTTAAAAGCATTTTCCCAGGAGGCTCTGGGGAAACAGCCCTGCACAAGGAGAGCTAGCAGTGGGGCTGTTTTGATAACCTTCTGTGAGAGGGACCTGCTGAATATAAAGGATTACTGCAGGTTACAGAGAAAAAAAATTGCTGTAGGCCATTCTGCTGCCTTTCCAGCTCAGATGGTGTCACGAAGACATGCTCAACATGGGGTCAGTGGCACCTCATTGAGGGATGGGAATAATATGTAACATATTATAAATGTAACAATAATATGTAACAATAATAAATGTAACACAGGGAAAAATATATTTTTTAAAATTAACATTTGCTTCCAGGAATTGGGGAGTTTGATGTGGAAAGGTGTGGGTACCAGGCAGGTTTGCTCCTGGCCTGCAGTAGCATGGCTGGGCTGGGTGCTCCAGTGGCACAACCCACACCACCACTGCTGGTAGCAGAACTTCAGGCACCCCTTTCTGCTATTCTGGATGTAGACAGGAGATGTGAAAAGTAAGAAAAGTAAGAATAATAAGATCCTCCAAGCCAGCCGGCACAGAGTAGGGAATATACACCTGGAGATGCTGACACCAACTTTTCAAGGCCCCATCCCCTGGACCCAGTGGGTTCAGAGCTGTCCCTGATCTGGCAGAGACCAAAGAGGGTAACCAGTTTCATTCAGCCCATGGGAGAGAACAGAGCAGCCAGCTGTCGTGAGAACAAATGCTTTGGAAAGAGTCTATCTTCAAACAAATAAAAAAGGTTGTGTAGAAAAGCATTATGGCATTCCCTGAATTAACAGTTTCATGCAACTTCATCCCAGTTTCTGTCAAGTAATGTCTGTTTATACGTAACAACTTTGGACAGCCTTTTAAATGTGATTAATACGTAGTTGGCTTCCTTTTTTTTTGCCAAGAAGAAAGGTGCATTGTCTGCATTGCAAGCACATTTCAGTGTGGGGTAAAAAAAAACCTGAAAATCAAATCAGTTTAAGCCAAATACATTTAGAATTTTAAAAGTGAGTAGAAAAAAAAAAAAAAAAGGCAGATTCTGGATTGGAAACTTTACAGTCTTACTTTCCACAGACAATTAGAGGGAAAACTAATTACAGGGTTTGCATAATCTGACCAAAACCAGAGTTCTGCTAAGCAACAGCCCCACCACCCACACTGCTAATGCACCCGATGAACATCGGAACAGCTCTGAGGTGTTTGGTGGCTGAAGGGAGATCCATTTTGGACACACAAAGTACTCTGTGCAGCCCTGGGCCTGGCACAGACTGGAGCCTTACTGCTGCTGGAACACTGCCAGAAAAATTAAGCATACTATACCTTCTCTTTTACATACATATAAAACAATTCAAGGATTAACTTGAAATAATTTAAAGATTTAGTAATTTAAATAATTGAAGATATATAGCTTTACTTAATTATAGATAATCACACTGGTGCTGGAAAGGGCAAAGAGGGACCCACTGCCAGTCCCTCCCTGGCCCCCCCAGTCAAACCCGCGACCAGTGAGGCCACCACACACATCACAGGGACATAATTTAGCCCACTAATAAAGGAAGGAGCTTGGTGGTACACCCCAAACAGTACCATCCACTGCTAATTATATTGCAAAAAGCACATACCAGGTGACACAGGGCATGAGAACATGCAAAGGCTGAAGGAGATGACCCCGCTGTTGGCGGGCCCTGGGTGGATCACCTTCTGCTCTCTGCTCAGAGCAAGGAGCCAAGCAGAAATAGCACTTTGTGCCTTTTGGAAGGAGCTGCACTTCAATGCTTTATTTCAGAAGCTCAACCAAATTGGCAGAAAACAAACACTTCCACAGCTAGAGGCAAAAAGCCCCCTGTCAGTCCTCTGTAACTAATGAAGGAAGAACAGGTCATACCATTGTAAGCCTACCCAGCAAGAGGCATTGGAACACCAGTACACCAACAGCCCAGCTCCACAGCTGCCTGCCAAGGTGGGCACTGCACATGGAAACCTTTGTGAGGGTGCCAAACATCAGAAGCAGAGCCCCCAAAGCACCCCTTTGCACCAAACACAAAACCAGTCTTCAGCCACTAGAGCCACTAGGCTTGGCTGAATGTTGTTGCCAAATAAAATCTAAGCAGCCAACCTGCACCAAAAGCTCATCTCATCAACACCACAGTGTACTTGCTGTCCTGAGCAAGTTAATTTTTGTGGCCACCTCACAGCTGTCATGCCCAGACAGGGAAGAATCATTCAATCAAAGCAGAGCTCAGCTTTTGCTGGAGATAACCTCAGATAAGTTAACAATTAGGGCTCATCAGCTTCACAGACAATTCCCATTAATTTCAGATAGTGTGATTAGACTAAGACACCAAGCTGCCAGGTAAGAGAAGGATCAGGGTTACAAGGAACAGGAGTTACACAGACACAAGGTATATTCTCAAGGTTTACTCAGCCCAACAGCTGTATCCAGGTTTTTTTAGTTTGTTTTGTTTAAAAACATTACATAGGAGGTTCAGGCTGATGTAGCACAAAGCTAATGAAACGCAGTTAACTACGAAAAGGAAATAATCTGATAGACCTGAGGCAGGAAAGTCCTTGGCAGCCGCTGCCTCTCAGGTTTCAGCGGGGCTTCCAGTGGGAGTGGTGTTTGGGAAAACATCTGCTGGTTTCCATGGCCATGAGCCGGAGCTGGCCAGCCCCAGGTGCAGTGTCCTGCTGGGAACCACCTTCTGCAAACAGCTCCAGGGAACGTGGAGGATCTGGTGGGGGACACCAGCAGCACCCCAGGATCAGATCTATAACCCCTGGGGACATGTCACTCCCCAGCTCTGCTGCCCCAGGACCTGGGGACTCCACAGGGGGAAACCAGCATGGCCAGGTCACACCCCTTCATACTCTGCCTGGCATAGTTATGACATGGCTGGAACTTCCACCAGACACTTTGCTCTATAGAAAAAAATAACCTGAATGGCACTGAGGTCATGCCCAAGTTTTTCAGGGCTACCTGCATGGCTCTTGAGCTGGGAGTTATTCAGTCTGCCTGAAGCTGCTGCATGCTGTAAGTTTGAGTTTGAACTTTACTGGCTACATAGGAAATGAATCCAATGTGGTTTTTAACATGCACATTTTAATGAAGCAAACATTCTATTTAATAAGTTATAAGATACAATTTTACAATCCTGCATTTTATTCCAGTTTATTTTGTTTTTACTTCCTAGTTTACAATGTTGTGAGCATTTCACATTAAGGCACAAAAACAGCACAGTAAAAAAACCCAACCTTCCTTTATTTCCCCCATGGCTGTGCTAGAGAGTAGTGCATCCACACGTAACTACAGAACCGTAAGCGTGAACTTCCCCCTAGGGACAGACAATGACATTTCAACAAGTTTTAAACAAATCCTACCTTCTCCTAATCGCAGAGTTAAAGCTCATTTGGAGAGTTTACTAAAGCCCCAGCAGCTGACAGCAATTCAGATACACACTTGGGAATTAGCATGGTGTAATCCTGGACAAACAGACAAGTTACAATGGAAGTTTTCACTCCCTGGCCCTCAGCAGGAATGCCTTTTGCAGCACGAAGGGGATTTTAGGAGAGATGAGCATGCTCCAGGCATGTTATTGAACTGAGATATAATAAACAACGTGCACCAAAGATGGGTTTGTTGATTGGTATTGTTATTATTGGTAAATTCACAACCTCCTGCCCCATATCTGACTACAAACGTGGGGTCCCATGACCAGGCTTCTTTGCACCATCTCAGCTACTAGCCTGGCCCACAGCCTCCAGGGAAACTGCTGAACATCTTCCCAACATGTGCTGTGCTCTGACCTGCATCTGTTCTGGATCACGAGGGTGAGAGCTACGCCTGGCTTGGCAAGTTTAGGGGCTTTATTTAACCCAGCCAAAATGGGGGTTTGTTTTTAAAATATATCAAAAAGAGTGTAGAGAATTACCTGTAAAGTTACAAAAAACTCACCAGAGTCCCAAGCTAATTAAAAACTGCATTGCTAGCATCGATGGCCAAAAAGCTACCTGTCTAGATTTACAGAGTATTAAGACAGAAAGGCTGAAAGCTTCCAGGAAGTAATTTTCAGTCTGCTTTTGGTTTGCTATAAAAGATAAACTTCTAAATGTAAACCATTAGCAAAGCATTTTCAGAAACGTTTTAAATTTGAGTGGTAAAGCCACTTTTAGTAACTTTTTATAATGTTAAGCGTTAAAATTGATCAAGTATACAAAGGCACCCATTATAGTACCAGTTTTACCTCATTTCTTTACAGAAAAGAATGTGAACTGGGGACAGCCCAAGTCATATTCCATAACTAAAGTCTCCAGTCAAATAAAATCAGTAGTTAAGATACCCAATTACAAAGACAAATTCCAGTTTTCAATTAACATCTAAAGTCTTTAACATCCACACGGGAAATTAGTGTCTAGTTATCCACATGATTCTCCAAACGTTAACAGTGACCTGGACAGTACTGCAAAGGTACAATTTGAGGAGGATGTTAAGTAGATTGACATTACGGTTGGTAAGTAGAAGTGAAATGCTTGTAAAAATAAAGGTACAGAGTCTACTTCTGACTGTATTGAAATGTGAGCCGTGTGTATCTAGATACTGCATTTTGCAACAGGACTGCACCCAGTATAACTCTACATCTGAACTGCAAACACAAAGATGGACTCGGTGAGTTTAAGGAACAGTGACATGGAAGGGACTCCCAGGGATGTGCTCATCACCCCACTTCACTGCCAGAATATAGTCACCCCTTTCCTTGACAACATAAGTCACGTTGTACTGGTGGCTGCCCAAATGCTTGATGGACACCTCTTCACATGGTATTGTAGGTCCATGGACACCAACTAACAACATATTTGAACCTAGAACGAAATAACAGACTGTTAGCATTGCCAAGCTTAAGGAAACAGGTATGGTTGTACCACAATATACTATCTCCATAGCACAAGGATTTTGTGATTTTAATTCACAGAGTGGTTTTCTGAGGTATGGCTAAGCTAATTTGGTAGAAAAAGGAATTTTATTTTAAAAAGCCATTGACCTTACGGAGGCAAGGGTTTATTTGTACATTCTGCCACACTACCTAGAGCACAGGGGTACTAACTCTACTAACTAGAGCACAGGGGACATTAACATTGCTTGTGAAAGCAAGCAGGGGCTGCCTTTCAGGTACTTCATTAGAAGTTAATAGCAGAGATGAGTGGACGTGGTTGGCCTGTAATCCTCCCACTGTAAAGCTCCCCAGTGACGACGACTGGCACTCCAGGCTTACGGGAACACCTTGCATTACATGCTAAAACGCACCATGAGGGTTGCTTAAGTTCGGAAACCTGTTTGTTCTCATGCCATAACCCTGTGGTTTCTTTCAGGTGCACCTGGCTCAGATAAATCCACTTGGAGAGAAGCTGGCATCTTTACAGCCTTTATATGAGAAGTGATTTGGTGAGCACTATGTAGCATTTAGCTTTTTTCTTTAGAAGCAGACCATCACCTAAAGGTCTGAATTTTAACATTGCAATTTTTTGCCCTCAAACAACACATCCAGCTATAACACTCTGACATCCAGCTGGTTACTGTACCTGCTTTGCTGCAATCCACGGAGAAGGAGCTTTTCTGACCCACAAAAGCCTTTGAGAGTCCTGCTCCCCGGGAAACCACTTTGCTAGCATCTGAGGTGGATTTGGGAATGGCACTATAGCAAGTTTCAGTTGATGACCTCGTCACTGACTCCACCAGGATGGAAGAAGTTTCATTGACACTTCCTGGGCTAATCAGTCGCTGCCCTGGAAAAAGAGAAGACTTGACATTCAGACTCACCCCATCTGAAAGGCATATATGGAGAGCTTGCCCCCCTAATGGCCAGCATGCATTCTGCATCCAAAATGCATTTTCAGAGAGGAGCGATTTCCCACTTGGGTTTTTAAGTTGGTATCTTACAGCAACGCTGGCAACATTCCCACCCCAGAACCCCTTAAGTGGTTAAAGGACCACAGGAATTTCAGGATTCATTAAGCAAAGCTGGCTGCTTAAGAAGAGTTAATTGTGCTCCAATCACCAAATGCCAAAAATGACTCGAGTTGGCAGAGAAGCAGGTGCAATTTTGCAATAACCCATTTTGAAAGCAGAGCGTGTCCCAGCCCGGGGGAGCGCAGTCCCTGCCGCCCAGTCCCAAGAACATCACCATGACATGGGCACCAGGAGAGGGTTCACTAGCTTAGGGGCAGCAGTAGAGATGAACTCCAGTCTGTGCTTATACACAGGACTGAAGAGAGAAAGCTTCCTAAACCAGGCTTCCTTGCATCATCTGAAAGCCTCCCAGACATGACTGACCTTAGGTTAGGTGACACCTGTACCAAAGGTGAGACCAAGGGGGCATCACATGCCACAGGTGACCAGGTTTCAGGCTTGTGGGGTGCAGGGAGTAATGGGTAATAGACATCTTTCCCTACTGCCAATGCCACACTAGTGCTAGTTCAGGATTTAATATTCCCTCATGAAGCTATTGTACAGCCCTGCACGAAGTCAAGCAGGCAAGTTCTGTGACTAATTCTCCTGTCGCCTCTCCTGAGATCCCTCACCTATTTATTGGAAGTGACTGGGAGGAATGTTTCACCCCTCATGTTTCTGGGCAACTAAACCTGAATGCTGCACTATCTCGGAGGGACATATTTGCTGAATGACACAAACTACTTCAGGCACACAGTAAATACTGGTTAGCTTTTTACCTGTAACCTTTGCCTTGAAGGGGCTGCCCACTATGTGGTTAGGTCCACCATATTTAACTCCAATTAAATAGTTTCCTGGAGCCATGGGTGTGTACATGACTTTGTAACCTTCTGGAGTTTCCTGGCAGTCCATTTTCACCTTTGATGGCCCTTCAATTGTAACAGAGAGGGTACCTGGACCAGCCTTGGTCGTGTTAATGAAAAACTCCGACTGCAACCCTAGAAAGACGTAGCACAGTAAGACACACTCTTCCTCACACCCCATGTTACAAAAGTTAAATAGGAACAGATAATTTGGGGCAAGAGGAGGCTGCACAAGGCTGCAGGCAGGGAGGGACAGCATGCCTACCCCAGCATCCTTGCACAGGCCAGGCCCAACCAGAGGCTCTGCACCCTGGCACTGTCCCCCCCCGGCTCCCTCCTCCACTCATGTTGTGTGACTGCAGGGTGGGCAGGAAAAAGGGTCATGACAGCCCTTTAGGACCAAAATGGAAGGATTCTGGCACCAAAAGACTGGCTCAAAGAGAATACTCTTAGAACAAGAGCCTTTCTACTGGGCACTGGAGCCTGTGCTGACACAGCCTCTGGCGTGGCCAAGCTCGGAGCCATCTCACTGCCTGGACCATAAAGGAGCTGCCAGGAGCCCACAAAAAAAGCAAGAGAGGAGGGACAGGAGGTCTCCTGGAAGAACTGGGTGTTTGAACTGCTCGGCAACAACACTCCAAGCAGTCTGTGGAAACAAAAGCTTGTTTAATTACAGCATCTGGTTAACACAGCTGAATTATTGCTGCTAATACTAAGCCAGTGACACAATGCCAGAGACACAAGAAAAAAATTAAGCAAGGGTTTCAGCCCTCAAATAATTTACTGTCAAACTCTGGTTTCAGATACTTAAGATCTTTGGGCTGCTCTATCAGACACTGCTGAGAAGGAATAAAGTGCTCGAGCTCAATCAAACCCAGCAGGGTTCTGGGAAAGTTTACTACAGCTGAGGCTGGAGCACACAAGCGTGGTGATAAAGTAGGGAGAAGTTTCTGGTCTCTCCACACAAGAAGCTGCTCTGTCGCAATGCTGGAAGAGCCTGGCTCCCACAGAGGACTGTACCATCTTCCAGTGCTGTAGCAGTAAATCTGGCTGGCACAGCCTGCCTGCCCAGTTTGCAATATGCACCACTCAACCAGAGGAAAACGGATTTCCAAAGCCAGCAAGCTTCACAGCTTCCCACTGCAGGCTTCTTGCTCTCAAGTCACTGCTTTTTCCCTGTGCCCCAAATGAAGGCTGGCATTGTTGGAGGCTGCAGACGTACACCCCTCCTGGGGGCAACTTTCAGGTGCTCAGCCACCAGCTATTGAAACATCTACAGTAGATCATTGTTCAGAAACGCTGCTCAGCAGCTCCCCGGGCACTGAGCTTTTGGCAGTGACCAGGATTCAACAAGGGGGCACAGAGTAACTCTGCTGAAGTTAAACAGTCTATTTAGATGAAAAACAGCCCCAAGCAGCTTTATAGATGGAGAAAAAAATCCCGTCCCTGATGCATCAGTGGCCAGTATTAATGAATGCTTTTGTTTCCACATATTAAAGCAGCACAGGCTATAATATCTTTACAGAGTATATCCGCATGTTTCCAAAGCCAACTGCTTGGTTTCTCCAGAACAGCAGAAGCTTTGACTGAATAACCACACTATTTTTTTTCCAGGGAGAAAAAAAGCATATGAAATGGTATCCACAAAAGACAGCTGTAGATAGGACAAGAGGAACTATCTCACGCTTTTCATATCAAAAGGAAAAAACCCAGTTTTACTTTGTTATCCACCTCTGTGTGTGGCCCAGGAAAACATACAATTACATAAATTAAGTGCACATCCTGGAATATTTTAAGAATTTTTTTCTTAAATAAGCCACCCTAAAGCCTAGATTTTTGATCTGGGAGCTATGAGCTGGGGCAGCCACAGCAGACAAATAGATGTCAACATTCTTTCTGCACCTGAAGCAGGTATGACAGCACACTAAAACCAGAACAATCCAGTTAACTTGAAATTTCTCAGAAGTGCAAGCACTAAAGAAAAGGTAAATGAGTATCCATTTAATTAGCAGGGGGTATGCAAGTTAAACAAGACTCCTTCAACTAGACAGGCAACTAGGATCTGATTCACAAAAGCCTCCAGCCTTTGCAGACATCATGTTCACAGGTGGAAGGGAGCCAGAGCATCTCCACAGCTCCAAGGGACCACCGACGTGGAGCTAAGTTAACCAGCAGAGTCCTAGCCCAGATGCTAACCCGTTCAAGTAAACTCACGTTGCAGTTTCTGGTTTACAGATGTTTTAAGCTTGTTAAGGCTCAGTATAACCTGCAGACTCTTTAATTGGTGGTTATAAGACTTAAGGAGCATGCGAGAAAGCAAAATTAGCCTGCACCCAGGTCAGCAGAGAATGTGGGTTAGTTCAGCTGCCTTAGCAGGAAAAAGTAACATTTAAAAATGTGCCTAGGAACAGCTTCTGTGTCTCTCTGAAAGCCAAAGTGCAAACAGATCTGTGCCAGAGGTGTAAAAGATGTGTTGGTTACCGGTGGTACCGCTCTCCAGGCCGGAGCCGTAGGCGGTGACAAGGGCGGGATTGCCCGCCTGCCCCGGCTCGCCCACTCGCACTTTGAAGGGGCTGCCCACGACGTGGCTCCCGTTGAACTTCACATCAATCGAGTGGATGCCGTTCTCGTGGGGGATGAACCGCACAGCATACTTGTCTGCAAGAGAAGAGGCTTTTCTAATACAGCAAAGATAACAACTGAACAGCAATTAAACCCAGCACAGAGCTGGTCAGCAGCATCTGTAATGCTTTGCCATATATTGTGCTCATAGCTTAAGCAAACTCAGGTTCACAAGCTGCTAAGCTTGTATTTAAGTAGGAAAACACTGTACTTATCGCGAGAGGTGTCACAGGTTGCATTTTCACCTTGTCTATTAGGACCTAAGCTCAGCTGTCATCTAGTCTGCAGGGTGAGTTCCAGGCTTATTTGCCTCACACGTGCACTAAACATGACAGCTCAATCACAGCCCAACCTGTCAGCGGTCAAGGAAGCAGCACAGAGAAGAAAAGCAGCTGGTAAAAGCAAGTCAGTTCTTCCCAGCAGGCTGAGCATGCTGCTCGGACTCTGCAGACTCCACACCTTTATTAAATAAGTAATTTAGCAATTTGCTGATACTTAACAATTTTGGTTGTGTGGTAACCCAGAGGGGGGACTGAACTTCCCCAGCTAGACAGCTGCTGTCTGCCCAAAGTACAAACCATAACTCATTCAGACTTCAAGTGAAAAAGAAAAGCTCATTGCTGAAACAGGTGCTGAGCTTTCTGTAGTGTTTGCTTATATTCAGCTTCCTTGACATTTGATATGAAGGAGTGAGTGCAAGTTTAAAATAAACTATTAGTCAAAGATGGAAGCATAGCTTTGAAAAATAAACTTCTTCTCTGGCTAAATTCAACAACCACATCATATTTCTTTTATGACTAGTGTCACTGTACCCTCACTGGCAAGCCAAGACTTATAAAGACCTGTTAAAGTTAGGGCTCAATCATTTAATGAGCTATCTGGGAAAAGCCTGGACATAACCCTGACTGAACAACTCCTAACACCAAGAAGTAATTCTCCAAGAAAGGCACTTGCCCCTTGGGTACAATGTTTGCAAGCCAAAGGGACTAGACCCTCAAGCTATAGGGCAGCAAGCATGTTTTGGAGGTCACTCAGTTTGTTCTGCCCAACATGAAGCTGTACTCACCTGGCTCCAGCTCAGACACGTGGCACTCTTCGACAGCTCCAGAGGGGCTGTGGACTTTAGCATCAATCTTGCCCTTTGCCCCATTCAGCCTTATAGCAAAGGATGCTGGCTGATTAGCTTTTAATCCAGACTCCTGAGGATGCAACAGTTAGATTATCAAATTCAAACAGCAAGATATGTGGCAGGGAAATAACCGCTTCAGTACAATTTTTTTTTTTTTTTTGGATTTCAATGAAAGGCATAGAGTTGTGACTGGTATTAACTCTCAAATCAGAAGCTCTCTCCCTTTTACGGGGTGGCTGATTTAGAAGTCACTCACAGTGGCTAGGCTGATTTTTCCTGCAGTAACAGACCATTTTTGGAAGCCAGACAACTCTGCCAGTCAGACAGAGGCAGGTTTACAAGACTAGTCACCCATTATCACTGAGGTCAGCCTCCGATATTCAGGCACTTGATTTAAAGGATGTTTAAGCTATAGCTCCACTTTCAGCCCGTTCATTCATTCCAGATTCATTCAGGGGAAAAGCCTCTGATAATCCAGTTGTCTGAAAGAGTAATATGCATGTTTATATTTGCCACAAGAGGCTGCATTTAGAACGCCACCACCAGACATCTTAGCATGAGAAAGTAATTTAAAACACAAAACCAGATGTTGCGGTGCTGTCGGGCCATCAGTGGAAGGCTGTAATGGTCCTCAGCCACAGCAGCCCCTGCAGCAGTATTTTATGCTGAACATACTTTACCTGATTTTGTTTTCAACTAAATCTTGAAGAGGGAAATAAATACAACTGAGTAGAACTGAGGTACAATGTATAAAGCAAGTCCCCGACGGGGGTTCAGCACAGGCTGATGCTGCAGCACTACGCTCTGTTACTGAATACTCAGCTTTATCTGCCTCTCCAGGACTTAATTGAAGCGAATGTTCCTGTCAAAGAGTCTTTAAATGAAACACAAGAGAAACATCAATACCACAGCGACTAATTAACGCCCTTGTAACTCCTGGTTAGAAGTGATACTATTGGATCAGGCAGTCATGATTCATTTATACAGCCAGGGTGGAGGAGTCCTGCAGTCCAGGCAAACTCCTGGGGACCACAGCTGGGACACAGCCAAAAGAAAAGCCTCAACTGAAGTACCAGTTGCTTATCATAACTTGATGAGGTCTGAGGTACAGTATATTTAGACACAAATTCTCAGTCTCATGTCCAAGTTTCTGGTTTTGGAGATTTAAGTCAGGCCTTTAATGTTACTTGTATTTTAATGCATGTAACCACACACACACAAAAATGATATGGTGAGGTTAGCAGATGAGCCCAGACCAACTACAAAGCTGTGATTCACTCTAAGATTTGCTACTGTTCATGAATCATCTGAGCTGTGACTGTGTGGGTTGGTGACATCAGCCAGAACAAACATCTGCTCTAACCTCACAATGGGGCCCCTCCATCTGCCCATGTGAATTGCTCCACAGCAAGGCTGCAGCAATGTCCCAACCACACAGCCCTACACTGCCTTACCATGGAAACCCAGCTCTTCAGTCCATGTGCCAGCCAAGCAACTCGGTACCAGCCAGGTCACTGGTGGCCCACAGCCATATTTTCAGTTCTCCTTGAACTCCCCCCTTAGCTAATGGTGTATAAAACAAAGTTTTAGCTCCTCCAATGCTATCTCTACAGCCTCTTGTTTTTAATTCCCAAGTGTTACCACCTTAGTACACTTGGTTGAGCCTTCAACCTTCAAATTTCAGCTAGCCAGAGCTGGGCCAGCTCTACCAGCTCCATTTACAAGGGGCCAGCTGCCAAAAACCCTTTTCTGCCTGCAAGCTGAGCTTGAAAACAAGCCCCAGGTAAGGCAAGGCTATTACTAAAAAGAAAGGACAACCATTTTGGCCTTGGAGAACAAGGACGAAATCAGTCTGTGTGGCAAGTTTTGGAGATGTTTCCTTATGTCTCACCTGAAGACTAGTGACAGTGAGCCTGCGAGCATCATCAGAGGGTGCAATGATGGGAACCAGGTAGGGGCTTTCAGGAATGTGCTCATCATTGAACTTTATGGACACCTCATAGTTGCCTGCAGGGAGAAAAGAAGCAGAAAGTGTACTTAGTTCTTTGAAAACAGCATTCAGTGTTAATTCAGTATGATTTAGCCTTGGTACTTACCCGGCTCTTGAACTATGTATGATACACCACAGGATCCATCTTTATGGTCCTCAAAGGCAATTTCTGCTTTACTTGGGCCTTCTACAGCAATAGACAGTCCCCCAGCTCCAGCTTCCCGTGTCCATATGCTGAACTCAGCTGTCAAAGCACATGAAGGCACAGACAAGAGTAAGCTTCTTGCTGCTGCATCCCTAACATCCGGTGCAGCATCCCATACTTAGGTGTATGAGGAATAGCACCTAATCCCATCAGCTGAAGTGGTAACACTAAGCAGTTTCTCCAAGCAGCTCCTATTAGTCTTGAATTAACTTATCAGCCTTTTATAACCACCTTGCAACCTCTCAAGCTCATTCTGTGAGAGCTGTCGGTTTCCAAAACATGGATTTCCAGACCTCTATTCACATGACTCAGCAATATTTCTCTGCCTTCCTCCTCTGACCACCCCTGGCTTGGGGCAACCTTTTAGTGTTACACCAAGCTCTGCTCAAGCTCTCAGAGAAGAGGCCAAGAAAAACCAAAGCACTGCACTGCAGACCCCCACACAGCAAGTACGGGAGCCTATGAAGAGCAGAGGACTCACCTGGGACACCTGTCTCTCCACGCTCCAGCCCTGGGCCTCCAGCTCTTACTTTGTGGGCTCCTCCCTCACCCAGTGGCCCCACAGTGAACTGGAATGGGCTGCCTGGCACAGGCTGCCCTCTGTATTTGACATCCACAGTGTGGACCCCCATCTCTTGTGGCACAAAGCGGACACAATAGGTATTTTTGTCAGCTTCTACGATTTCAGCATCAGAATTCCTTCCAGAGGGACTAGTTACTTGGGCTGTCATATCCCCACAGTCAATTTCTAATAAGAAGAGCATAAAAAAATACAAATTAGAAAGCGACAAAAGGTTTTGATATTTTGTTTTTGGAAGCAGGACCTGAGCTCATGTGATCACACAGCACAAATGACAGACAAGGCACATAGGGGCCAGTTTGTATGCTCAGCTGCTGAGCAGCAAGCTTGGCCACTTACAGCCTACCAGGTGCTATGGAGGCAGATGAAGAGGCTGGATAATTGCAGCCAGCTAAGGCTGGCCTGTGTGATTCACATCTGTCAGAGACTTAACAGCCAACAGGATGATCTCAAAACCCTGGAGACAGGGGGAGCTGTGCAGCCCATTCTCCAGCCTGCTGCACCCTGAACGGATTAAGACTTCCCTGGTCTTTATTTCTCCATATATTGATCATGGTTATGCTTTTTTTAACAGTTCAAAGAGAACACACTACCAGTGTTTCATTCCTAAACTATCTTAATATGAGGATGTCTTAACAAAGTTCCTATTTGTACCCAATACAAGTGCAAGTTACGGGGATAAGGACTTTGCTTACCTGGAATTTTTAGATTCAGATCACATATGCTTCCTACTGTTGCAACAGAAGGAGCTCGTCTTGTTCGTGTGATGCTCTCCCTAACTCTTCCTTCACCACTTATCTTCACAGTAAATGGGCTGCCTGTAAATACCACAGCAAGTCATTTCTCCCCTGCTCATTACATGCTGTATCAAGGGGGAGTAGATCACAGGGGAAGTTTCAAATCCAGCTAACAGTGAGGTCCCTGTGAAATACATTCAGGTAACCACAAGAGTTTTGGATGCTTGATGTTTGTGGAGGGTACCTCCTTGAATCTTTGGGACTTAGGGTCCCACACAGCCCACTTGCACTTCCAGCATGCTGCACAGCTTGGTACGATTCTTGATACACTAACCAAGAAGTTGTCCAGCACTTTTGCTTACCTGGAATATGTTCATCTGCAAATTTAGTGGACACAATGTACACACCAGGTACAGTTGGAAAATAGGACACTTTGCAAGTTCCATCTTCTAGGTCTTCAGTTTGGATGTCTACCTTGCTGGGTCCTTCAACTGCCAGTGAGATCCCACCATAACCTACAATATAGCTAAGTTAGCCTCAGCTTTCTGTAGTGCTGTTAACAAAATTGACATAAAATAGTCCAACCCATAGCAGTAGCTACTCAGTATCATAATGGACTCGTGGGATTTGCTTGCTGTCTTAATGACATTTTTGTGGTCCTAATCAGTCAGATACTCAAAGCACACCATGCATTCGGCTCCTGAAACACTCTGACCATATCCCTTTTATTTCATTAACATTGAAAAGTTAGCTCCAAAGACTGTGGCCAAGGCTCCACATTAAAACAAAAATATCTTCCTCATTTCATTCTTGCTGTACACAATACTAGAACCAGCACCAGATCAAATGAAAGAAAAGCTTCATCAGTGCTTCACTGACAGTCCCTGCTGGCTGTAATAGAAAACACCAACCAAGACAATGCAAAGCATTTTAGAAGTTAATAGCATTGTCTGTAGTTAATAACTGACAATAATGACCGTGCATGCTTAATACACTATTTCCATCTGCTGCTTTGTGGCTTGTGACCTGGTGGTCACACACTGAGGGAGACAACGCTCTCATTTAGAGAGGATACATAACTCACAGCATCCAAAAGTCTCTTTGCAATGGAACTGACCTGCATCTCTTGTGTCTACAATGAAGTCACACATTTCAAAGGTTCGTCCTTCTACTAAGCCACGTCCAAAAACTCTTGCTCGTCTGGCATCTCCTATCTCAGATTGGACCACCATGATTGTTACAGGGCTGTTTGGTACATGGCTTCCATTTTTCTTGATGCTAACCAGATGTTCTCCTACTTCTCGTGGAATGAATGAGATGCCTACAAAGCAGAGAAATGTGACAAGCTTACTAACTTTTTATGCACATTATACTTGATTTAAATGCCTTAAACACACCAATAAATTAAATACTGGACAAGCACTCACTACATACATTGAAGTATTGCCCTCAAATGGGGCACAAAGCCATTCTCACATGGTGACAGAAAGCAGTTCAATCACAACCTAGCATGTCACATGTAAGCTAGCATGGGAGGTCATTCTTCATACTCTTCTGTCTTTGGCCAGCTGTATCAAAAAAATGAGACACGTGGCTCAACAGAGCTCCTCCAGGAAGGAGCAAAGCAGTCAGTCATTTCACAGAACAAAGTAGACTGAAGTAGAGGCTACTAAACTAACTCTCTCAAATCCAGGGTCTCAGAAGCTTACCAATGTGGTTGTTAGGTAGCCTCTTCAGAAGACAAGGTTCATCACGACCCGATGGGGCTTTAATGCTGGCTGTTAGGAGGCTGAGATCAGTCTCATTGATGTCCAGCAAAAAGTCAGCAGCAGAACCCAGCTTAACATGGGACCGCCTCCGGTTATCATCTGAATACATAAAAAGAGAAACAAGTTAGGAAAAATTACAAGATTAAGTGCAGATCAAGTCAGAGGATTTCATGTTCCTTCCACAAACCAGGTCCCCCATGCTATCAGAGATTAATTTTCATTAAGAAGTGCTTCCAGAAGGCTAAACGTTATACCTGTGATCTTGGCTGTGAATGGACTGCCTGGGATGTGCTTGTCATTGTACTTGACCAGGATGCTGTAGTTGCCAGGCAGAGTAGGCAGGTATGTTACTGTGCAGGTCCCATCTTTGTTATCAATGCAACTGATCTCTGCTTTTGAAGGTCCTTCAATAGCCAAGTCCAGCCCACCTAGGAAACAAGAACAGCACTTCTGTATATCTTCATTCACACTAAATTCAAAGACTTGGTCCAAAGAAGAAGATCCAGTATTTGGTACTGAAAATGCATCTTAGATGCCTGTTTTCAAATGGCAGCAGCAGAAAGAACCCAGGTAAACCTACTGACACCACAACTAATCAGTCTGCTGGGTTTACCTAACAGTTCTTCCACATCCAGTCAAACTACTAGACCTTCACTGCCTTCAGTTCATTTTTAATTAAATGAATTGTTTGCACCTTCTAACACACCTGCTGCTCTCAGGAAGAACTAGTAAGACAGATCGAACAGGATTTCATCAAGCTGTAACTTGTAGTGAAAACTGATATTTGCACAGGTCATTTGTATTGCACCAGAGATTCAGTTGGACAGATGAATGCAAATTAATGCCAATATGCACTACACTTCCAAAAAGTTCCTAGCTTAGGGCAGGGTGAGATTAAAGAACAGACTTACCCTCGCCTGCATCTTCTGTAACAATGGTGAAAGTTGCTGGTTTATTGGCAACCCCATAAATGAGGCCAGGCCCATAAGCAGACACACTGCCACTGTTTGGATAATTCACATAGAACTGCAGAGGGCTCTCTAAAGAAAAAACAAACAAACAAAAAATGAAGCATTTCTAAGGATGAGTGGTCTGGACCACATAAACAAAACAGACATCAAGAAGCTCCAGCCCAACAATATCTTATTTTTATTCTTACTGATACTCATGTTCTTCAATGCCATTCTCACTATTTGATATTTGAAGAACCTTTAACTGACTGTGATGCTCTCAAAAAAACCCCAAACAAGTAAACCTCCCCTTTCATCTGCAAACATACTTCTCCACAATTTGTTCCACACTCAATCATGACAAAGTTACTGTTACTCAAATTGCCAGAGATAAGCTTCAATGATGTTGTCAAGGGTCTTATTCATTACAAGTTTATTTTTAGCACATTAAATCAGAACATGACTCAGAAGAGGCTTTCAGTCCAGGCACAGATCCGGAATTTTAGTAGCTCAGAGTGTCTGTCTCAATCAACCTGAACTAGCAAATTTGAAGGGTATCCAAGAACAAATTTGCCAGCCTCAGATTAGCTAACCTAGCACACAAGAACAAAAAGTATAGTCACCAACAGCCAATAATGGTTTTGGAAAAAGGCAGAGATGGCTTTTAAGTCCAAAGCTATTTTTTGCAGCCGAGACAGTAGCCAGTTCTATTCAAAATGGCCTTCAAGAAGGAAGCATTACAGCACATCATCCTTCAGCCCAGTTGCAGGGTAATGGTCTTACTGAACTAACACATCTGATAGTTTGGCACTTAGGGAGGTGCTATGTCCACACGAAGTCCCAAAGGCACTGAAGCAGCACCATGCATGACATTATTGAGCTCCTTGCTTCAGGCAAAATTATCCCGTGTCTCTGCACCAACAGAGCCAAGCAGCCCCGTTCAGGCAGCTTGTCTACATATGTCTCATGTCTACATATCCTTGTCAAGATCTGCCCCGTTTCACCCCAGTGCCAAGCAGCTGATATGGGCAGAGAACAGTGGGGAAGCCCCAGCCTCTGGGCAAGGCAGAGCTTCAGCTATGGAGCTGGTGAAGTAAGGACAAAGGAAAAGAAGAAAAAGGGAATGAAAGGCAGTGGTTTCTGGTTGTTAAGAAGCAGCCAGGAAGAAAGGAAGATTACAGCATTGCATGCATGTGTTTTATCTTATTGCAATGAGATGAAAACAGTAACTATAGTGTTCCAGTCTCTTAGTCCTTGCCACAGATTGGAGATTTTATGCCAGTGCAGTTTTAAGGATAAACATCCACCATAACCACTAGTTTTGCTCAGCACCATGGCAGTAAATTTCAGCATGAAAAGAAATGGTAGTTAGAAAACTGTGTGTTTCCTCTTCATAATAAAATGCCACAAAAGCTAGTTTCCAAAACCAAAATCCATTTTAAGCCTGGCTGGTATTATTAAACCACAATGGAAGCTCACACGTGCCGGCAGTCACTCCTTTGCTTCAGCTGCTCTCTGGATAGAGTTCAGATGAGCTGCTGCTGAAGGATAATGTACCCCGGGCAGTCCTTACTAAGCTATGGAAACCTCACCAAGGAGCAGATGCATCAGCAGGATGCTGCACTTGGACTTGTGTCACCTGCTTTGTCAGACTCACCTGGGATGTGCTTTCCCATGTATTTTATGTGCATTTCATGCAACCCAACCTCAGTGGGAGCGTATCTCACTGTTACTGTGCCATCTTTGTTATCCACAATATCTGGCGTATCCGTCTTCCCAGAGGGCATGTGTACTTCACCTACAAAAAGCCACCGCAGGAGTTACAGAAGAAGCTGGCTGCTTCCCCTCTCCCACCCACAAAGTATTGTCTAGCCACTTTAAACAAGCATTTTAAATTGTTAAACTCCTTACCCACAGGCACAAATAGGAGACTAATGGGAACACTAACCAGACATGTTTTCTACTTAAGCTACATGAATACAATACAGTGGTAGACATCTGGCGAACAGTCCTGTGACCTTACGAACTCTACAACATAGCTGTTTGCTTGAGCCACTGGAATTTCTATGGCAGATAGAGGCACACATCTACCTCGTCACAAGACACTCCGTTTTCCTGCAGCAATTTTGAAAAGAAAATAATGACTGCCCCTTCAGCAGGGACAGACCAGGGCTTGGGGTGGGACTGATGAGCTAGAAGACAGGAAGGGACACAGCCCCTGTGTGCAGGAGCTTCATACAGCTGGGATTTTCCTGGGACAATGCTCTCAGACACCAGACCTGTGAAGGACGGGTCACCTACTCAGGAGATGGTATGTGGCAAGAGTGCAGGATTACACTGGCAACATCTGCACAAAATAAATAACAAAGCTTATCAAGGATGTATGTATCTGCTCCAGCAGTAGCTCACAGCCCAACACTAAGGACCACAGCAGCAACAAGAATCCCTTCATTTAACTGAAACCACCAACGGGGTGTATCCTACTCACCCTCAGCGGGTGCCACTTGATATGAAATTAAACAACTAAGTTTCTGGCAGGATACAATCTTCCCCCACACGCTGTGGTCTAGACCACCCAGACTGCTAGCTGCTAATGGATAAACGTGCTAACAGAAAGCAAAACCTCCCTGAGAGGCTACAAGTAACTCCAGGTACCTGTTATTTCTCCTTTCCTTACAGCAAAGGGGATAACCATATCAAAGGGCCTGAATCCCATGCCGTTCATGTCTCCAACCGGGACATAAGCTTCTTCGGTCACCTAAAGGAAGCAAAAGGATGGGACAGTTCATAAAGGATGGCAGACCCAAACAAGCACTGAGCAGCTCCACTGCAAGCGCAAGCTGGAGAGAGCGTGTGGTGATTATCGCAGGCAGCCACAGGACTGGGCTCAACCAGAGCAGTGTCCGGCCAAGCTCTCCTTCCTAACACCACCAGAGCAGAGTGAATCAAACACGGTGCGAATGGCAGACATGCTGGAAAAAAGTTAGGAGATAAAAATGGAACACAAAGGGATGGAAGACAATGTAGAGCACGCAAGACCCAAAGTGGCTCCATCTGAAAGGATTTAGTTGCTTAAGGCCTGGAAGAGAAAGTGATTTTTGAATGGAGCAGAGTGATTGCAACACAAAATGGACAAAAGAAACAAGTTTCACAATGTGACTCTGGACTCAAGACACTGGCTGTTTTACTGAGAAAACAAAGTGATGTGCTCAGGTTGCTTTTGCCAACAGGAGACATTGCAGAAGTAGGAGCTGTAGGTGTAATGATCCTCTTCGTTTTTAAATGAGAGTTTATTTGGAGAATCCCTTCAAGCAGCAAAGAAAAAACAAGGTCTGGATCACAAGAACAATTGATCAAACAGAAAGAATGAACACAATGACCAGAGCAATTCAAGCAGTCCCAAGAAGCAGGCTGTCATCTGAAATGGAACACAGAATGGGGGAAAAACAGCTGAAAAATGTAAAAATTGTGTACCCAAGGGCGGAATCCAGGGGGGGGGGCACCCAGTGGCTCCTGCGACCGCACGGCAGCATCATCTGCATCTACAGCCTGGGCAGGGGTAAAGGCAGGTCAGGTGTTACTGTGGCACAGGGCATTCCCACCTTTCACAGCACAGAATGCACAGCTCCCTCCAGCTCCTCAACGCCTTCTTCCCACCCCACAGACCTCTAAGTCCTCTCGCCATTGCAAGGACCTGGAGAAAGGGAGCTGGGAAACTGTCTGTGTCCGCAGGCACTGGAGGAAGCCACCAGCAGCACACCAAAGAGACAAAGCTGGGTACACGCTGCTGCTGGGAACTTGGGAAGCTGGAAAACAGTGTCTGAACACTGCTGGAATTGAATTTCAAAGTTGCTTTTCTATGGGACTGGTGTAGGGAGGGAAGTGAAAGGTTTAAACCTAAGATGCAAGTCCCCCCGGCTCTGTGCTGCATAGCATGGTGTGCGAACTGGGAGACAGAGGAGCCTGAACCCTGGGAAGGCTGCTCCCAGCTCATGCACTGGGGTGAATGACCCAGCCCACACCCTGTCATAGCTGCAAAGCCACTCTTCTGATTCATTGCCGGGATAACGTTGTCAAGACACAGAGTGTTTTCCCCTGGGCGCAGCCTCCCTTCCCACCCGGCATGCCAAGAGGATGACTTGCAAATTCCCATCTCCCCCACTCAACCCAAGGAGAGCGGCTGGGGCCAGCACCTCCGCACACAGCTCCACCAGGCTCCTCCTGCCCCTTTGCACCACTGCAAACCACACTAACAAAATAAACCGCTGGAAACTTAAGCATGGAAAGACTCCGCTATGAAAACCAAAGCAAACCAGAAATACTGCTGCTTTGCTGTTCCCCGACCCCGGCTGAGACACCCAAGTCAAACACGCATTCTATCAGCCAGCTAGGAAGTGGGAATTTTGGCTGGGCAGGAGCAGGCTCCTTGACCTCGAGAGGCATTTCCTGCAGTGAGTTTTGAGTAATGACCAAGAGAGCAATTTTTCTTGTGGAAATCTTTGAGGACACTGGCAGCAATCTGCTAGGGAGGTAGGTAGGAAGAGATGGTGTCCAGCCCCAAGGACTCGCCCGCAGGCTCCTGCCAGACTCAGCACAAGTAAAGCCATGTGGTTCCAGGGATCAAGATGTGCTGGAGGCTGACTGGGCTGAGATAACAAGATCAAAACTTGTTTTACCAACACAGAGATCTGTGCTCCACATGAAGGGCTCCTGTGAAGCAGCAAGTCTGCTCTTCAGGGAGGTTGGGGCTTGCTTTGCTTTTGAAACCTAAACACTGCTTGTTGAAGGAACGTAATTAGAAGGAGGGGATCTGGCTAGAACAGTTCAACTAGCACTTGAAAATAATTTTAAAATGTGAGCTAACAGCCTGCTTCTCTGCCATCTGTCAGCAGATTGTTCCTTATTTTGGGGTCACCATTATAAGGGACTGAGAGATGGACAAGACGGAGCACTGTATCTGAAAATGGCTGAAGTACTTAGTTGTAGAAGCTGATTACAAAACCATCCTTACACCATTTAGAAGAACTACGTGGTCAGGAAATGAAAAATTAATTTTCTTTGAGGAGCCAAGTCTATATCCTCTGATGGCTTCTATCCTTCTTCCCTTAACTGTATTGTCTGCTCAAAACAAACTCTACAAATAACAAGGATGAATTAGCTCTTGCTAGTCTAGTAAATGCCTAAACATTTTCACAGAGTTAACCTATCACTAAATAAAACCTGGCAGCAGGAATCCAAATGGGAGGTATTTTTGGATCAGAGCTGGCTTACCATGACGGTGAAAGGACTGTTGGGAATGTCCACCCCACCGAAGCGGACATAAATCACATAGGTTCCTGGTTTGGCAGCAGTGTAGAAGATATCATAAGTCCCATCCTCATTTTCAACAACATCTGCTTCAGCTTCTGTCCCATCTGGTGTCAGGACGGTGCACGTCACTTTTCCCTTCCCTGCTGATTTGGCGTCTACCACAAAACCAACCTCCTCACCAGTCTTCACAGTGGGTGCAATTCCAGGACCTACAAGGCAATTCTTGTTACACGAAGTGCTCAGAGAACATTTTTCCCAGGCAGGCAGCCCACAAGGGGCCTGGGAAGCACAGCACCAAAACACTGGTCCTGGGGACCCACAGATGTGGTTTTGGGAGCAGATGTACAACAAGGGATGTTCATAGTGTTGGTCAGCACAACAGCATGCAAGAGCTGGCCACCAGCTTCCCTCCTTCTCTACAATCAAAGAGGCTGGATGAGAACAGAGGAGAAAAAAGCTAAGTCTGAAGAAAGCAGTTCCTCAACCCCTACTCTTATCACCATGTTCCTTTATGCAGAGCCAAAGGCACCATTTTCTGTCCTAGCCACTGACTCAGCTGTCACTGCTTTAGCATAAACCTCCCTGTGCAAGCAGCTATAAAAGTGCACAGTAGCAGCCATGGCCATGTTTCTTCCTAAATTACCCACAAATTATTTTCCACTGTTCTACCACACATTGGAAAAAAAAAAAAAAAGAAAAAAAAAAAAAAAACAACCCCAAATTAAATTGTAGCAATCAGATCCAGCCTGAAGAACACTATGTTCAAATGAGAACCATCAAGCCTTATTTGCTGTACATATTTGTACTGCTTAGACCAGCACTTGTTACCAGGTAAATGGCTCATTTATAAATGGCAACAAACCTGCCATTTTAATACCTTGGCAGTATTCCAGCATCTACTCCTGCAGCAATTGTATTTCAGCTTTACAGCTGAGAGTCAGAAGCACTTCTTGGAAAGGGGAAATTTAAGTTGGCATCTGAGAGTAATCTCCGTGACAGTTATTCGGAGTAGTTATTGACTTGAATTACTTGCAAGAGTATCAGATTCAGCCATTAAGTCCTCTTTTAAACAAAGTTTGAAGGAAAGTGGATACCTGCCACTCGGTGTTTTCCATTGTGCTGGGAATATATCTCTGTTAAAGCAGGTTTGAAAGCAGCCAGATGCTGGATGGGAACTGGGTATGATCTAACTGCATGAAGAAGGTCAGCACAATGCCCAGACACTCTCACACATCTACAACCACAGATTAAGTTTCCCATTCTAATCTGACCTTGCCTTATTTATTTATTTTCAAATCTGGGGATTTAACATTCAGTGGCATTCTTGTAACCAGTTACTGTCACTTCTGCTCCCTGCCACAGCCTCTGGCCAGCCCAAAGCCATGTGTGTGATGACCAATCGTCCTGAGAACAGGTTGGGGTCAAAGCTATAAGTGTACTCTTAGAGAACAAATTTGGAGTCACTCCTCTACACCAAGGCACTGATTTTTGAGGCACTGATTATTATCTTTAGGTTCTCTCCTTCCATGCATGCCTTCCAGAAGTCTGTTCAGACCTGGCCAGCCTTAAGCAGACAGAAAAGCAGAAGAAATCTCCACTAATAAGGCCCAGCCTAAACAGGCTTTGCTAATGCAGAAGCCCACAGCCAGCTATTTACATCCTCAGACTTAATTCTGTTCTTGCTTGGAAAAAAAAGCTTCTTGCAACCCACAGTACAAGGAGCATGATGCAGCAAACGTGCACAGATATATTATTTTTAAATCATGCTCACTGCAGTTCTCCGTGGGATTTCTCTAAGCCAAAATAAGCATCAGACTTCAGTAACATCTGGCTGTTCGTAACAACCCAAGCAGTTTGAAAGATTCTGCTAGAGACTGCAGGAGATTCCCTCTCACACACAGGGTGGGTATTTCTTTATCTTTAGGAAAACCCCTCTTGTAAAAGCAGCCAGATTGCACAAGTCTCTGGCATCTTTTACACTCATCAGCTTTACACCAAGTACGAACAATGGCAACAGACAGGAGCCAACACTCACCTGTGGCCAAACACTTGCTGGCATCCCCAGCTGGAGATGCCCGGATCCGATAGGGAGAGGAGGGGATATCATCTCCACCGTACTTCACGCCAATCGTATAGCGGCCCGTTTTGTCAGGGACATAGGTGACTGTGTAAGTGCCATCCTTGTTGTCGTGTATGTTCACTCTCTTGGGTTTGCCCTCTTGGTCCTGAGGAATGCAAACCAGATTAAGGCACTATGAAGTTAGTTATGAATCCCTATAGCAGGGCAGCAAATCTGATGCCAACCATATTTTGTCAGTCTCAAACAGATAGAGAACTGAAGCCTTTTGAGGGTTAAATATATTTCACTCAGGGACTATTACCAGGAATAGACTATTAGGAGCAAAAAGGTATCAGACCACTATAAAGCAATCAGTGCTATCACTAACTACCCTTTGTTTGATACAAGAATGTAAGATCCAGGAAGCCATTTTAATCAACTTAATATTAATTGTAAGAAGTTTTAGGCTTCACTGCCACAGCACTGGTGGCAACGAAGAACACTTTCCAGGTCCCTGAGGCACAGATCAGGAGCCAGACTACGCAGTCTGTTCTGACAAAGCACTGGGCAGGTTTGGCCAGCTGGTCCCCAAAAAGTTTGTAGTCAAGGGAAGTGTTACTGAAGTCTGTGTCAACCTTCCTGGATGAGGCATCCAGCTCCTGGCATGCTGCAAGATCTATAGTTACAAGCAGATCTGTGTAGTCCCTTCAGCTACTGTTTCTACACTGAGTATAAGAGCTGAAGACATGCATAAAAAATACAGATCAGAGCTTTGGCATCAAGTTTTTGTATCTACAGCCAAGATCAGTGCCGTGCAAGACAGAGCTACTCCCAGCCCCAGCTTTCAGTGCAAACTATCATCTGCAAAGTGTGAAGCATTTTAGAAAGTCTTGTAGGCCTGCTTACAGGGAAACCATGCAGGGACTCTGTTCTGTATGTCATAACGTGACACTTCCTGGAGTACAGTATAAGCTACAAAGAATTTGAGACTTTAGGAACAACATGATAAAGCTTGCTTCTTTCAGGAAGGCTTGTGAAATATTTGACATTTAACAGCTGAGAATGAGAAGTGAACAAATGCTATGAGTAGGATCACCTATGCACTCCCACCATGCAGGACTTGTGGAACTTGATCTTAAAAGCCACAGCCATACTGGGAGCTCTGATAAGCATTTTGTATTCTTTGAGAGAACGCCTGCATGCCAGAATAAAAGCAGATGCTGTACTGCACCTGAGCAGACAGCAGAACAGCACAGGAGCAAGAATGCAGAAGGGCAAGAACAACCAGCCTTGCTTTGAACTAGGCATGCCAGAGCTGAGAATGTGCTTTATGGCCCACTGACCAGAGACTTTTTTGCTGAGGCCACAGAGTCCACACACCAGAAATTTCAGGAAGAGCAACAACAACATCAAATAAAACATTCCTGCAGTATCTTCTTAAGCAGCTTATGGCTTTCAGCAGCCTTGAGGGAGACTTGTTTGTTAATTTATCATCATGCAATGCTCAGTGTGGATGTTATCTCATGGCCTTGCTGAGCGACACTCCTACAAGGCTGTCTCCACTTCAAATTCCAGTATTTTCAGAATCTAGCAAGAAACTATTAATCTCATTTTGGGCATTTGCAGAGTCCAAGGTTAACCAAGTGCCACATATAGCCTGGGTGATGACTTTAAGACAGAAGTCTCAACAAACACAGAGTGCAAGACTTTCCTGTACCAGAGATTAAGGTCCATCCAGAAGTCCAGTCTCCAGGACACTGGGCATGCCAGGGTATAGCCGTGGGCACTTCTGATAGGAGCCACTTGTGCCCACCTAGGCCAATATATTTCCACTCCCATTTGGTTTTGCAGTTACTTACAGTGATCTGTACAGCCAGAAGTCCCTGCCCAGCATCCTTAGCATCCACAGCAAACTCCACAGGCAGGCTGGCAGGTATGCCATAGGAACTGAGCCCTGGTCCACTTGCCGTCACTTTACTGGCATCATATGTAGGAAGCACCTTCACCTTGAAAGGACTTAAAGGGAAAAGCATTATTGCCTTCTCCTCCTAAGTCAATGGCTGATAGTTACTGCAAAACACATCCAAGTGCAGATACACCTCCACTATGGCATCTCTGCTGCATGTGCAGCAGGCTCAAACCACCACTGAACCCTGCATTCATGCAAGGAGGTGCACTGGTTAAGAGGGAAGGATCACAGCTAGCCCTTAGTGCTCACATGCTGGGAGAGCACTATCAGGTCATTAAATCTTCAGTTCATCTCCATCACCTTACCTACGAGGAATCTCTTCATCAGCATACTTGACAGTGATCATATAGGGTCCCTCCTGTGTCGGGGTGTACACCACAGTGTGGGTGCCATCTCCATTGTCTACTATATTAACAGGCTCCACAATTCCTAAAAAAAGAAACAGAAAATTTTCTCAGCTGTGCTATTAAAACTCAGTTCCTCACCTGCCATTTAGTTCTAAGATACTCTGCTCATCTACAGTTTGCAACAATCAAATGTCAATTTTTAAAACTTTTTTTATTTTTTAAATGAAAGCAATAGTCATGGATCAGTGATCGGTTTCCCATATTTTGTATTCAGAAGCCATTGACTTGAGACAGATTTGTTACCCACTGCTCTCTGGACACCCTTCTTCTTGCTGTAAACAAAAGCTAGCATGAAAACATTGGAGAAAAATCTGCCTCTCTCTACAGTCCAGGTCAAGATCAATTGCTCAAAATACAATGAAGATCTTTCGAGAAAGAAAATGACTAATGGTTATAATTGCCTGAACTGTCATTTACAAGATTACATACTGCTCCTGGGATTCAGTGCATGGAATTGAGCCCTAAAGCCAGTTGGTGGTTAGCATTCACCACCTGAGTCTTTCACAATCAGGTATCTGTAAAGCAGGCTCACTGCTTTGGCAGGAGAGCCCTGCAAGCTGCCAGAGCCATAAGCAAGCGGGATCAATTATTTCAATTTGCATTAAGCTAAATCTACAGCAGATTAAGTGACATATCAGTTCAGATCAACACACAAAGCACTCTACAATTACAAGTTGGCTTTAAAACACAAGAAGGATTAGCAGTAAAGCAAGCACAAAAGAAATTTATAGATTCCATGCAAAGCCTAAATCCAACACCGTTGGTTCCCACTCCCTCTTCCAGATGATTCTTGCTGTTGCCAGTTGGATTTCCAAGAGCCAAAATTCCCAGTAGTTAGTGATGAGTTCAAACCTGTCTCAGGGCCACCTTTAAAGAAATCTGAAATCGCTTTCAATGGGGAGCGCCATCCCTGGGAATCCGTCTCATCCACTAAAATTAAAGAAGGGTTACCTGGGAAGCACCTGCACCACCGTGACCTCACACTAGGTTGGGGAAATAGCTCTCACCTCCCAGCAAGGTGAGACTGGTAGCCAAAAGGTACTCTGACAAGATACCACACAGCCAAGACCCAGCTTTCTGGGTTGATGCAAACATCAATAACGTTTGAGAGCCCTGCTGCTCTCTAGAGAGGGTTCCATCACATTTTAGCAACTCCTGCAACCCACTGCTATGGGTTTCCCAAGCCACCATTCACCTATAAGACTTTGGATTTATATCCTGATGTCTAAATCTAAGCCACAACTGTTCACCAGTGATAGTCACTTATGGCACTTTTCCCAGCTCTGAAGATTAGGATAAAGACAAAGACACCGCCCAAAGCAGCAGTACCCAGGACACAGTTTGCCTCCTTTTACAGCATCACACATGGGCCAGCTATCAAGGTACACATACCAGGTGAACACGAACAGAAGGAAATGCTCATTGAAGTGGTACCACCACCTCATCTGCAAGCAGAGCCAATACCATGTTACCACCAAAATGCAGAGATGCTGGATGAAGAACTCCAGTTCTTACCTCTGGGTCCTGCCACCACCACCTCCAGGGGTGCTAATCCTGCCTTGCTGGTGTCTACAGTGAAGGACTGTGAGATTTTGGCTCGAACAGCTGTTCCTAGACCTGGTCCTGCTGTCTTCACCTTGCTGGGATCCACAACATCCTTCACAGGAACCTTGAAAGGACTGCCTGGAAGTCAACGGAGAGTTAACAGTTAAACACCACAGAGCTTCAGGAAACCAAAGGTCTTTTTTTCTACTTTTCCTTGGGAAAATTACTATCCCTCAACCTCAGGCAGGAATGACAGCCTCACAGCTTCCATACTACTACTCTGCTTCTGCAAAATGCAGAAGTGTAACAACAGTGCTTTGACATTTTCACCATCTATGCCAAAATGCAGTTGTGATCCATCCCTTCCAATCTCACACGTCAGAAAAAAATGCATGAAAGAAATCAGAACAAAGCAAGCAAAGCATCATGCAGGCACTTCGTTCTTTCATATTTTACCAAGTTCAGTATGTTGACAAATAAATGAGACCAATGAGAAAGAATCAGCTCACTCACAATGCCTTGGAAAGAATACTTGGACATGTACCATGCTGTACGGCAGCATGGAACAACTCAAACATTACAGAAAAATATGTCTAGCACTTAGGAGCATTTAATTCTTGGGATAGAACAGATACTTGAAGGCATCCACACAACAAAGGCTATTTTCTAACGTATTATTTGTCACTTGCACATAGTATCAGTTGTTTATCAAGGGCTATCTTCCCTTTCGCTATCCCACGCACCTGTAACCACCCTTCTGTTCCCCTGCACATGCTGCAGTCTTGGCAAGGCTCCTCCACATCCCCACTGAGGCCACTTCAGAAACAAGAAGAAACCACAGCCCTTCCCCAAAACTACCACAGCACAGCACATCGTGTCCCCACTTCCCTGCCAGGTGTGAGGAACAAACAACCCAGTTCCCAGGAGAAGAAGAAAGTCAAAACCTCGACTTCCCCCAGCACGAGTGAGACACAGCCAAGGTGCTGAGTCCTTGGCTTAGCATCTTACCACTTCTGAAAGACACCAAGAGTTCTTACCAGGAATATGCTCTCCCCCATACGTGATGTTCACATCGTACTCTCCTGGAACATAAGGAACATACTCTGCACTGCAACTCCCATCCTTGTTATCCTTACAGCTAATTTTAGACTCTGAAGGTCCTTCAACAGTTATCCCAAGGCCACCAATTCCTGCCCCTCTGCAAAACAAAACCACACATTGTTAGATTTACTTCTAACAGCAGCTTTGTAGCCTTTGCGTGCTCTGGTTGCACTTTTACTGGAAATGCAGTAACTGAGTTCTGATGTCTAGTGTGCTCCAAATGCTCTGGCATGCAAAGCCATTCAGTGTAACCTCACTTGCATTTTCACAGAACTTTATCTTCAACCACTATCAACCTCTAATCTCTGCAGGGCAGAGTGCTCACTATGCAGTGAGGTAGCACATACAGTAATCAGAAGGCCATAGCTTGGTCTTTTTATAAATATTTGTACCAGGTTTAGCACCCTGCATAGCATGGCTCAATACACTCCTCTCTCAGACATTCTTTAAGGATCAAATAGCCCAGTTACCTGGTGACAACTGAAAAGGCATTTGGCTGATTTGTGAAAGCTTCTTTAAGGCCAGGCCCTTGTGCCTTCACACGTGATGGATGGCAGCCCTCTGTCACGTTCACTCTGAAGGGACTGTTTGGCACAGGCACCCCATCGTATGTTATACTGACTGTGTGTGGACCTGTTGAGAGGAAGAACACACATCCCAATTTCCCTAGGTATTCTCATCACTTAACATCATTTATACAGATACTACAGATACTATGGGTAAGAGCTTCCTCCTGCATTTCACAAGGCTTCACTAGTGTTTCGTAACTGACATGCCATCTACTCATTGTTCTTCTGAAGCCAAGTTGTGGTAAAAGTCAGTTCAAGTTAAAATAGAGCTACTTCCTGCAGAATTAGCTCCTCTGCAGGCAAAAAATCTTGCTAAGATGCCAGCAAGTTACTGGCAGACTTCAGCAGTTTGCCACAGAAGAGCTGATGGCTCTTGATCTTCCCCTCTCAAGTAAAGAAAAAAAACCAAACAAAACCAGAGGTTACCCTTTTCAAAAGGCGTGTACTCTACTGAATAGGTTCCATCAGCATTGTCCTGGATGAGACAGTCTGCAGGGGAGCCAGATGGGCTCATTATCTGTGTCCTGATATGGTCACCACCAGACTTTGTTAGAGGTCGAGCATCCACAGTGAACTCAGTTGTAGCTTCTCGGAAGACATCTGCAGGATACATTTTGAAGAGTCACTTCAAGAACTGAGTGTATTTCCAGAGACAAAATATTTTGTGAACCAGTGTGATAAACAACTCATTTGGGAACATAACAAAACATCCCAATTTGAGGGTCACCATGGCACCCCCAACTATTACAACTTCTAATGCACAGAATGCTTTGTGCAGGATAAAGGACCAAAAGTCCTACAAACTCTGGTAACAACAGTTACTCTCACCTTTTCCTTCCACTCCTGGCCCAAAGACTTTAACTCTGCTTGTGTCCACAGCTGGCTCCACTTTGACCCGGGCTGGGAATTTAGGCACTTGCTCTCCTCCGTATCTCATCTTGATTGTGTACATGCCAGCTGAGAGTGGTACATATGTTACAATGTAGGTCCCATCTTTGTTATCATCGATCTGAATTTCAGCTTTGGAACCAGAATCCGACACCATGTCCACCCGCAGATCCCCAGGACCTGCTTCTGTGCAGTCGACGTTCAGCAGCCCTGCCTCACCCACTTTACCACATTCCAGGCCTGGGCCCGTAGCAATGACTTTAGAGACATCAAATGGCATTTCTATGTCTGCCTTAAATGGTGAGCCAGGAATATGAACTTCTTCAAAGAGGATGTTTACAAAATACTCTCCAGGCTTTGTAGGCAGGTAGGAGACAGAGCAGGTTCCATCGCCATTGTCTGAGCATTCAATTTTAGCTTCACATGGGCCTTCTACTGTCAAACCCAAACCTCCAGTTCCTGCTCCCTTGGTATCTATTGTGAACTGGGCTGGTTTTCCAACGAGTCCCCCTCGGAGGCCTGGACCATGAGCTTTTACCTAGAAGAAAATATGCATTTGAGCCAAGCTCCTTTTTTCGTGTTATTGCCAACACAGACTGGTTAGTTAGACTTATCTGCATGTGGAATTCAATGAACAAGCATTTAAAAATATCCAGAAAGTAAATCCTCCCAGTTCTCCTCTAAAGTTGGTATCTCTCCTTTCAAAGAGGTTTTTAGGGAAGGACATTCATACTCACCATAGCTGGGTTTATATAGCCATGGGATATAAAAGGTAGAAAAGTTAAAACATTTGACAGCTGTACACACATTTTTCATGAAATCTATTTCATTAGAAAGGAGCATCTCAAATAACACATCTGAGATGTTCATGAGGCAAACTTTTACTAAATTAGGAGCAATACTTGTATTTGCCATACTATGCAGAATGCTTGCAGTATTCTTATTTAGGTTAATATTCTTTTAAAATACAGCATTATAGGAATTACTTCCATAAGTCATGGAGCCTGCAAAGGGAACCGAGTAACAGCACTGAGTAACAATGATCCTAGGTCTGGCTTGGCCAAAACAAAGCCAGGTCTCCTGCAATAGCCAAAAATTCTGTACTCAGGTATCAGTTGCTATGACATCCCTAAACCATTCACTTACCTTGGAGGGGTCTGGAGGTAGTGTGGCCTCCACAGTGTAGGGGCTGCCTGGGATTGGGTTGCCATCATAACTCACATCCACCACATACAATCCTTCTTCCCTTGGGATATATTTTGCAGTGCTGCACTCCTTACCCAGAACAGGTTCCACCAGACATGGCACAGCTTTCCTCATTGGACTGGAAATACGAACATCCAGTTTACCTTGCCCACCAGCTCCTTTGGTGTCAATTACAAATTCCTGATCCTTCCCTACTTCCACTCCTGGAAAAGATAAAACCCGTAACACTATATTAAGTACTCAACATCAGACAGTGCTCCAAGCAATCTCACATAAATAGAGCACTGAGGGAGCAAGCACTGGTACTGCTGCTCAGCCTGCACCCCTCTCTATGCAAAAACCTGCCAAACCAAACAAAAAAATAAACAAGTGCCTTGGTTTATTTGAGCTACAAAGCTACAGTGCTAAACGTGCCTGCAAAGACATGGCCTGACAGTATCAGAGGGTTATTTCAGGAACACAACAGCCCTAAGTTTTCTCACTTTAAAAAGGCATGATGGTATGGATGGCACTCTGCACTGTAGCAGTTACATATACCCGAGCAGGCACCTAGCTCCAGATTTCATCAGCAGGTGCACAACCTGGTGACAAGTCCAGCTCTGTTCACCAGAAGGGGCTAAATCCCAAGACATGCTTTGTCCACATTGCTATGTCATATTTACAAAAGAAAACAAACACCAAAAAACCAAACCAAATAAAACATCTAAATTGAAATTCAGCGCCCGGGAGGACCAGCTCTATCAGAGCGGTCAAGCTGTGCAGCTGGAGCCAGTTGATCCCCAGCTGTAGCAAGTTAGAAAGAAGACTGTTTTGCACACTTGTGTTCCAGCAGGACATGTTGGCTATCGAGCAGGTTCAGGAGAGACTTCAGAGGCAGACCATGGGGGCTGCCAGCCCAGAGGTACTTACTGTTTTCTAGTCCATTGACTTTAACTTTGCTGAGGTCTAGTGGAGCAGCAACACCCACAGTGAAAGGGCTTTTAGGGATAGGATCACCACCATAAGTTACCAAAACCTTCATTGGACCCTAGTTGGAGAATTTACAAGTTAGCACAGTTTCTCACTTCACACAGACACACTAATATCCAAGCAGTACATAACCACTTCATCTAATTTGTTACAGCTGACCACAGGCAAACTTATGGCTTATGGACTCCCAAGCCTCATCCCAGTGCAGCCCTTCAAAAGTATTAAATGGTTTTATTTAATGCAGGAAGACAAAAACAGTTCTTTCCAACAATTAATTAGACTATATTCAAGCTGCCTGGCAAAACCTCTGGCTCAGGCTGGCTCCCACCCTCCCAGGACTCAGACCTGACATCTGAATGAATGTCCCAGTGCTCCAGACCAGGTATCCCCTTCCACTGCATAGGGAGGCCAGGCCCAAGCTAAGCCTGTAAAGAGGCTGTATTATTACAGCATCTGAAATACCAGGGTTTTAAGCTCTGCAAGTCAGGAAGATTAATGCTCTTGTGTATTTTGGCTAGAATACCACACAGCCATGGCAAGCTCCAGCCTATGATGTGTGCTCCTTTTATTCTCTCCTACTGCAGTCCATACTGTATCTATATTCACTGTTTGCTTACTTTTCTTTCTTGGATGGTTTAGGTCCCAAGTGAAATAATCATGGATGTTTCACGCAAGCTAGTGAAAAGCTTCCATGATTACTCTTGGTTGTTTTTAGAAAACACACACACGGGTAGCTGTAGCAACACTGCGAGATAGATAAGGCTGAGTAAACAGTATTAAACCAAGGCTCCTCTGCTGCTATGTCTGCTGCTGACATAGTCCCTCAAGAATTTAACTACCTACTCCATCCTGCCCCTGCTCTGAGGAGTTCAACAACTCATTCATAAGCTACTGCTTACAAATTCCAAGAAACACAGGGTCCAGGAATGACCTACATGCTCCCCACCTGGAGGTACAAGGCTACTCAAAATGCCATGTGGTCTATTTTCATTTCTTTTTAACCATTGCTTGCCTGCCACCCCTGTCTGCAAACATCTCCTGTAAGTCCACAGCATCTCCATGACCCCAGGTACGCTTCCAGATGGGAAACCCAAGTTGGGCATCCTGGCTTGTTCCACCACTGCTTTTCATGTGAAACACAGCAATCTGGTACTGCTCATGCACATGTGTGGCATTCAGACAACTTTGCACCCTTCTGCATACCAACCCTGACTGAACAAGCAAAAGCCTCTCCAAACAGGCACGCCAGCCACATCCTGAGATCATGCAACTGCTTTATCCAAAAACAAACGCTAGCTCTATGGTGCTTCCAAGAATGCTAATCCAGCATTACCAGATAAATAATGCTGCAGTCCTCCCTATCACTCTACTTTCATACAGCTACATTCAAGGAAGTTGGTGCAGACGACCAAGTTGCTCATGTATTTGTCCAGCAGAACTAGAGAAGAAAACACTTTCACCTCAGCACTATAGAACCTATGTACTCAGAAATACATGAGATTTGTGCATTCTGGCATGAAAAAGCCTTTTGCAAACATACAAGCACAATGTAAGGAAAAATACTTCTAGCTACTATCAGCTTCCACTTTTTGCTTTAATGGTGTTGCTAGGAAGCATCTGTCTGTCAACCAAAATGAGTTAAGAGTATATTTTTTCCAACCCAAGGGTAAACCTCAAGCACAGACAAATACTTTGACTCACTGCTTTGACTCACTAATCTGCAGCCCAGCTTCCCTCCTCAGCACCAACTCATTCCCTTCCCCACTGGGGAGCTGCTGCATCATCAGCCAAGTGTTGTGCTTTTTGTCCCTGCTCTGGGTTGCTCTACAGCTCCTTTGACAACAGCATCTTGCTGAGAAGCAGCACACCACAGCCCCATCTCTGCAGGACTGGTGCAGCTGATGCAGCTACCAGCTCCATTTCACAGCCTGGTAAGGTTCACCACCTTTCTTCTTCAACTTATAAGGTGTGGAATAACAACTTGCTCTGTGTGCCACTGCTTTACTATCTCACTTGTTCCCAGAAAAAAAGATACTGCCAAGCTATCCATAGCTACACCAGAAAATTATTACTGCTTTCCAATCCCAATTGTCCTGCAGGTTTAAGGGATCCTGAGGAACAGGACATCCTGGCAAGATTTATCTGCTCTGTGTGCAGGTACCAGAGAGGGAGATCAGGGCACTACAGCAACATGAACTGTTCACTCATATGTTCCTACAGGATTCAGACCTACCTGCTGTATTGGAGTGTACCTAACGGTGTGGGAATAGTCATAGTTGTCAATGACATCCACATCTACCACCGCCTCTCCCGGCACCGAGCTGCTGAACTGCACATCCAGGGGTGCTTTTCCAGCTCCCTTGGTGAACACAGTGAAGTGTGTTGGCTTGCCATTTTCCACGCCTGAAGGAAAAATGTTAATTCTAATTTATGCAGAGCTCGCACACAGAAACTCGTTCCAAGAAGCACTTGGTACCTATAAATCCCAGTCAAGCAAAATGCCAAAGGAGAGGAACCCTTTCCCATTGCCTGGCACCCCATCCTGCCATACCCAGGACTGCATCACTGCATCCCAGCAATGCTCAGCCAGGCAGCAGCCACCCCACAACAGCCCCTTACCATCCAACATCAGCCACATCATCTCAACCCTGCTCTCACCAGTTTTGTTCAGTCCAGGTCCTTCAGCTTTCACTTTGCTGGCATCATGTGAGGGGTCCACTTTAACTCTGAATGGACTGGCAGGAATTTCCTGCAACAGAAACACAGCTCTAAACATAACCAGGTCATTCCTCACCAGTTTTGACAGATAAACATTTTTAAATACTTCTGCTTTAACTCCAGCACCACCTCAAGTAAAATTCACTCTACATAGGGCAGTATTATTCAAAGGCAAAGTTAGCAGCTGGACAGTCTGCAGGGACTTTGCTCCCTTTTAGTTTTTTAAGGAAAAATTATTTTTATTCCTATGTTCCTTGGAGAGTCATTTAAGTTTTCTGTCCTTTAGAAAATAGCTTTGAGATTGCAGTCATGCCAGCTCAAGACATCACACGCTTGAATTTCAGCATCTCCAGCCAACCTCTTTCATTTGTATCTTCAAGTACTACAAAAGTGGTTTGGGAAACAGTGACCAAAGTACACGTGAGGTGAAATGAAAGGAGCCAGCTGTAAACTGTCACAGCCAGCTGTGAACTGGCACATGCTTGGTGACTGAAGAGCACAGAAACAGACTCTAGAAACATCAGGCTGTGGAAAGAAGTCTACAAACCTCTCCTGCAAAAAGCACTTTAATGGTGTAGCGCCCAGAAGCAGGTGGGGCATACTTCACCGTGAATGTATCATTAGCATTGTGGATGATGTCAAAATCTATGTCCTCTTCCTCATCACTGACCACACGAGCATCACACTTAATTCCAACACTGACATCACCTAGGAAAAGCAAAAGGAGGTTTTGCTACTGGACAGTGCAAGCATTTTGCTAGCCAAACAGCCAACACATTCCCATTTCCAGTACCTGATTAGGTCACCACATTAAGTGATGTAACAGATCGTATCAGAATTCATTGCAGTGTTCTGCTTCCCAAGGTTTTTCCATGAAACAAGGAAAACCAGCATGAAACAGTACATAATCCCCTCTCTTGCATGAGCCATGGTTCTGATATCACAGCATCAACCCAGCCTGCCTTTACCTTCTCCTGCATCTGTGCAGTCAACAGTGAAGTGGGTCGGCTCACTCGCTTTCAGACCAGTTCTCTCCACACCAGGTCCAAACACTTTCACTTTCTGAGGATGACTTCCTTGACCTATAAGGACCTACACAGGTTCAGAAGTGTCAGAATCACACATCTGTGTCACACTTGAAACCACAGTCAAGCTGGAGCATTGCTTGGACAGTGGCTACAGGAAAAGAGTGCTAAGGTAAGAGTGAATTGCCCCAACTACCCCAGGCTGCAGCTGCATTGATAGGAGACTTTCAAAGTGTGACCTGGTAAAAAGAGAAAGTTTTTTTCAAGTGCATAGATTCTTCTAAAAAAAGGAAGCAGAAGCCACACCTTCTTGAAGCTGACAGAAGGGATTTATCATCCTAGCTGTAATGACAGCCTTTTGTGAGAATGAATGTCCTACTCAGCTAGACCAAGTAATACTTACCCTAAACGGGCTATTGGGCACGTTGGCTCCTCCCCAGACAACAGAAATTGTATGCTTAATTGCTTTAACTGGCACATAGGAACAGGCAAATACACCATCAGGCTTGCTTTTTATCTGGATATCAAAAGGGTTTCCTTCTCCATCCTAAAAAGCAGTAATAGAAGCAGAAGGTACAGGTAACTTTAAAAATGTTTGTATAGCTTGAACAAACCAAGATTGTTACAAAATGTAGATTTTTTTTTTTCTTTCCAGAGCTGCAGCTCAAAAATACTGAAGAAACAAGCAAATTACACTCCTGTAAGTCTTCCTCATTTAACACTCGCTCATTCCTAACACCATCCTACATCACATATTTTAACAACCTCGCCTGAAATTCACAGGCTCAGAGACACTCTGGATGCTTCCAAATGACAGCTCCAGGAAATTACAGCTTGCTTTGCTGAGAAGACTCCAAGTAAGCAAGCAAAGCCATGTATTTCAAACACCAGGGAGAAGTCACCTTGTCTTGCGTTAGGTTTGTTGCCCGACTACATTACACAGATCAAAGCACAGAGCTTTGGGGGAATTACACATGCCCAGAATTAAGTGCACAGCAATACGTAAGCCATTTTTCTCAACAGTGTTAAAGCCCTTATGCTGACGTTTCACACAACTGCCTTTGGCTTTTTACCTGTGCATAAAACTTCAGAGGTGCTTTCCCAGCATCCTTGGTTTCAACAGTGAACTCAGCAGGATTATTCACTATACAGCCTGTCTTCTCCAAGCCTGGGCCATAAGCCTTCACCTAAAAGAAAACATCCCAAGAATTTCAGCTTGCAGTTCAAAAAGAGAAGTAAAACTATGCAATTTATTTCTAAAGACCTTCCCCTTCCCACAAAACACACAAAGTATGGGATACAAGTGGAGGCTAGCAGGAAAGTTGAGAATTTGGACTATTTCAGCAAGTTTTCTTTACATTATATCTAAACCACAGCAGTGTTATTAGGAAAAGCTGAGTAATATCTGGCTGGAGCATGGCAAATTTAGGGCTTTACATAGCTTAAAAGCCAAGTCTGATACCAGATGCCTCCAGAAAAAACTCTTCTGCAGTTACATGGAAGATGTGTTACGTCATGGGTGAACCTTGATACACCACCTTATCCGGGTTGAAGTCTCCTGAAGCCGGTCGGATGAAGGCCATGTAGGGGCTGTCTTTTATGTCCTCATCATCACACATGATATGCACAGCATATTCACCAGGCTCTTTGGGCCAATACTTCACATCACATGAGCCATCGTTTTTGTCATCACACTCAATTTTAGCCTGAGAAGGGCCTTCTATTGCAAAGCCTGAAAAAGGAACAAGTAGGTTCCTCACGTTAAGATTTGTGGTGGCTGCTATATTAACATCACTTCCACAAAATGCATTTTATTAGCAATAACCATGCCTGATGCTCTCTATCACCCTTCTCCAGCAATATAAGAGATAATCCATCCTTCCTTTCTGGGTCTCATCCCACAAAACCACAAACAAATACTCTTCCTCACACACATTCCTGTCTCCAGGAGTTGCTTTTCATACTCTGATACAAATTTGTGTTTAGACCAAAACATCTTCCAGACACGTTTTTTTACTGCTGGGAAAACCACTTTTTCTCACGAGTTTGTTCCTAGCATTGCAATAAATAAATATTTCAGGCAAACTAAGTGAAGTAACATACCAAGAGAGCCAACTTCCGTGCCAATGGACTCTACCACGAAGTCAGCAGATTTCCCCACAATCCCCTCATGCAGCCCTGGCCCCCAGGCTCGCACTTTCTGAGGACCTGCTTCGTGACCCACTTGAACTTCAAAAGGGCTACAAGAGAAAAGCAAAGGATAAGATTAGAAATGGGGACAAACACAGCATGCATGTTTTTCCCCAAGAGGGAAGGCTTTACATGAGGCTTTACATTATATTTCCCAGATTAATAGATGCTATCATGCAGTGGCACAGTGCCCAGCAGACTGTCTTTCTAGCAGAGAGGCCATCCAACCCTTCACGTGCTTATGTCTTGCACCACAAATCCTGAGTGTCAGCTAACTGGCTTGTACTGCTCACTGTAGCCCTGGACACTACAACAACAGACCTCTTAAAAGACTCACAAGTGAAGCCCAAGCTGACAAAAACCACCCTTCAAAGCTTTCCCAATATAAGCCTTAAAACAGGCTGTAGATAAACTCACAGCAATTACTTTCGCCACTAATTTTGTCCCTCCAAAGTTTCTTCAAACGTCAGTGTTGCTTTAACCCCCCCCAAACTATGCAACCCACCAAAGGGAACAAAACCTCAAAAAAGCTACTTTTTCTCACTCACCTTTTTGGGATGTTGTGCCCACCCCATGTAATTGTGACAACATACTTCCCTGGGGTAGCTGGATAATATTCAAATGCATATATACCATCCATAAAGCCTTTTTGTTTCACCAGCTCCTCCAAGCCCTCTGTTGAAAGATCAGTTCAGCATTAAACTTAACAGCTTCCATCCTGCCTTCAATTATTCAGACAAGTTCATGTTTTCTTGTATTTATTTTAGCTTGCAAGAATAAATCTCTTCCACCAGAAAAATAAAAAAGGTCAGGTTATAAGGGAAGTTAGTTCTAGTTACCCTCTAGGACAAAGACAGCAAACACTTCCAGAAGAAATACAGCAGAAAGCATTTTAAGTTACCAGACTTAATAGGTTCCCTTGTGTTTTATTTTCTTAGTCTGCAGTATGATGCATGTCATATGTTAAAACAAAAAAGCCTAACATTTGTCAGACTTTGCAACCACAAGTATGCAGAGAATGCCTACTTTTCATTTTCCTCAAGATGAAGAATTTAGGGAGAACAAGTTTAATACACTAAAATTTACATCGATAGGCCTGGTGCTTTTTTTTTTCCCTCTCCCCATACACATTAAGCCACACAGTCAGAGCACTGTGCCTGTGGAGGAGGTGAAGGCAATACAATGCACCTTTTAATGCTGGCCCAGCCAGGGGGAGGTGACAGGCAGCCCCACAACCCCAGAGCCTGGGGAGCAGGAAGCCTCTGGAGCTTCTACCACCCCACAGCCCAGGCAGAGGGCCATGGCCACAGCTTGGGAGACAGCAGAGGACTCATATATAGGTCCTGAGCACGGGTCTCCACATCCATCTACAGGTTCCCTCAACCCCCTCCTACCCTGCTCAGGTGCCCCACAATCCAGAGAAGCCGAGGTGCTGCTCTGAGCAGTTCCTAGCTTTATGAGAGCAAGATTTCCACCCTGTCAGAGCCCCTGGAGTGTGACTTGCTACCACAGATTAGATGAAGTTGCAACAAACACAAAACTTGGAGGCCATCTCAGGCAAACGTGGATTTTCTCAGTTTTGCTGACCAATAAATGTGTTAAAATGGAGAGACCAAAAACAAGCTGTACTCTCACCCAGCCCTATAAGATTGAAAACTTCACACTGGAAAGAGTACCATATAGACCATCTGAAATCTGGCTTTCTATGGTGATACAAAGCCCACTGGTTCCATCAGGCAACCATCTCCTTACTGCTCTTCCTTTTTGCACTCTCCTCTTCCCCTCCTTCTCCAAAGCACACCCACAGTACAAATGCACCCAAACACTTACTCGGTCCCTTTATAGTCACACCAAGGTCTCCACTCCCTGCTGCTCTTGTATCAACCTTGAAGTCAGCTGTTTCCCTCATGCGGACACCCTTGGGTTGCAGACCTCTCCCCGTGGCACGACATGCATTGGGATTGCAGGCTGCAAGGGAATTTCAGACATGAATATCACCTTTTATTCTCAACATGCACGAAGCCTAGCCAGCCTGGAACAACCTTTAGATTAATGTTGACTCAGAGACACCACAGCTTGGCTTTCAGCACAAATTTTTACATTATAGCATTAGGACAAGCAAGCAGACTCAATGCAGTCTGTGCCCCATGGCCTTTAGGCAGCAGTGTGGGGTGCAGCCAGGCAACATGAACCCCCTAACAAGGGCCATTTTTTTAGAATTAAAGCAAACACTCTTGCCCTGTTGCTTTCCAACTTGATGCCAGTTATCAATACAAAACTTTTCCACAGCTATCACATACAGATATTCAGTGTACCACAGTCTTCTTGATGCCTTTTCCACTGCGAGGCGCACGGCAGCATTGGGTCAAGTGTCCCTTTGCAGACAGCCCCCAGTGAACAGCATTATTGTGCTGTTCTTTCAGAAGCACATGACTGGAATAACTGCTATTAGCAAACCTGAGTTCTGCACATGCTTCAGAAAGAGATGTCATGTCAAAACCCCCTGCTTGTCACAGTTCACACTTTCAGAAGCAAAGCCATCAAGCCCCTGCAGACTGCAGCAGCCATGGATAGGGGCAGTAGGTTACATATGGTTGAGATTAAGCTTATGCTTGGCCCCCAAGTGCTTCTCCAGTCCTGCAGAGTGGCTACATAAAAAAGTAACACCCACTTATGAACAGTTCTCATTACACTACCATGTGATCTTCAGCTCCACAGACCTGAAGGATTTGAAGAGACTTACAAACAATGCCAGAAGTGTAAACCAAACATGCATGTCCCCAGCACACACTGTGCTTGCAGCAGGAGCAGAAGTCTGCCAGGCAGCTCGTTGGGTTTTCACTCATTTCAGTAGCTTACAAGTTCTACCCAAACCCCTTCAGCATCTAACATCACTCCACATCCTAGGCTGAGGGTGCAGGTGAAGGTCACATGCCATCGGCAAGCTCAGGGAACTCAGTGGGAGCATACAGGAGCGTGCCCATCGCCAAGCCTGTACACAACTGGGTCAGGCAGCCTGTGGTTCAGACAGTTTCACTGACTGGGTCACACACAGCTTCAGTGTGCTTGCAACTTTCTTCCCCAGCCCCAACAAAACCAAACACAACACCCTTTTAGCCAGGACAAGCTGCAGGCTAGAAGCTTACGAAAAGCAAACATGACGGAGCATCCTGCACACCTCTTACCAACTATGAAGCCATTAGCAGTGAAGTCCAAAATTCCACAAATGGAGGGTAGCTCAGGAGAGATGAGCAGAGATCTAAAAGCGTAGGAGCACGTAAGGATGGAACAGAAAGCAAGTTAGGTGTCAGTTAAGGAGGAAAACAGTAAATAGTCATTTAAGGAACAAAGGTGGAAAACAGCAAGACACTGCATAGCTGCATAAAACACTTAAAAAAAAAACAAAACACAATGCAACTTATTGTTCAGAGGTCTAGGCAGAAAGGAAACTCTAGCAATAAAAGCTATGTTACTTTTAGAGTGCTGTTTTACCCTGTGAATACCCAGGTGACTCACTCAATCAGGTCCAAGATGTTGAAGGGTACAGAGAATGCCCAAAGCAAGATTAAATCACATTCTATGATCACACCCATGGAAAAAAGTGGCCATCTACATTCAGGTGCACTTTTTAAAAAGCATACCTTCTCCAACAAGAACAGTGCAAGGAGTTTTGGGAATTGCCTCCCCAGCAAAAGTCACTTTGACAACGTGAGGACCAGCTTGAACAGGTTTGTAGGTGCAACGGTAGACTTGGTTGCCTTTGTCTTCTACCACAACTTCGGCAAGGTTTCTCCCCTGAGGATCCTCCACTTCCACAATCACGTCACCCACACCAGCACCTGCAAAGGAAACAAGCCCAGCTGAGCCTTGGCATACTCACAGCAACACAGACTGCATTTAGGATCACAGACAGATGTCCCCTGCTACCATTTCTGGACACTGCCTAAGTGTTCAGCTTCTGCTGACAGAAGCCAAACATTGAAGTGTGGAGGGGGCAAGACAGGATGGTGGCATCCCCACACAGCTATCAAACTGACAGGGCTCTGCTGCCTCTACCACAGGGTTCCTCAACAGTATTACAGTACTGAATACACATCCACCCTGGTCACCCCATTGCTACTGCCCTGTTGTGCCTCTATCACAGACTAACCCATAGCTTTACCAGTCTGTTCAATTTCTAAAGCTTTGAAGTGGTTCAGATTAAGGGCTCGGACAACGTATGTGCTGGTCTGGACAAGGATCCTTCTCTGCCAGATTGTGTGTATTCGCTTTCATTCAGACACCTGCTCCTCTCACATTTTATTCAGCTCATCATGCAACAAAAACATCTTTGCAGACACTTTCAGAGGCCAGACATGTCTTTACATGATTCACACCACTCCCTCTCCCAATTAGAAGCTGCACATAACACTTCCCCTTGCTATAACCACATTCAATTTTATTTCTAAGTGCCTTCAGGCAGAAGGCAATTTAAAATATGCTACTCAGCATATTTTGAAGTTTGAATACTTCAAGTAACTGCCCTGAGTAGTTTCACATTGTTCTAAATGAATTAGCATTTGTAGCATCTTACTGACTCATTCCTTTAGGCTACAGCATTGGCCTAATAGCAGGCGACAACTCACCTGATGGAGATGCCCTAATGAAGGGCAGCCCCCTAATAATTACAATAGAAGTTGAAACCAGTTAGTTCATCATTGAAGTCTGAACTCAAAGTATCACTGTGGCAGATTCTTTCTGTAAGCCTACAGAACACATTAAGGGTTTCCAGTTTACTCTCAGTTCATCCTTCAGAGATGGGCATTTCACATTCCTGTTTAAAATGAGTTGGGGACTAGAAACCAGGAGTTTTTCTTCTGACATTCAGTAAGTTCATAACAAATTTCTGTGTAAAGCTTAGCACCTCCCTGCCCGAGCTCAACTCCATACTTCCAATGTTCCATACACAGCTGAATCCTCCAGAACAGCCTGGCTATAATTTCCCCTCTGGACTTGATGGGCCTGCAAATGCTCACCCAGTTTCCAGTTTGCTTATTCCTCCAAATCTTAGGTTCTCCTTACATCTGAGGAAGCTGAAGGATTTCAGCACTCATTCATCCTGCTTACCTGCTGTGTAGAGGTCAAAGTAAGTAGGCTTGTTGGCAATGTTCCCTGTTGCCTCCAGTCCTGGTCCCTTTGCTGTTACTTTGCTCGCATCTCCCTGGGCTTTGTCAACGTTCACTTCAAATGGGCTCTTTGAGATGTGCTGCCCAGCAAACAGGACTGAAACCTAGAGACAGACAGTGTCAGCTCCAACCCACCAGGCACAGGCAAACTTCAGTGTCACTGACACATAGCCAAGCATGGCTGCATGTGTGCCTGTGTTCCTAGCAGGGAGAGCCTCAGAGGTGAAGACATCCATCCCACAACCCTCCTCTGGTCCAGGCAGCTTAACTGCTGGCCACGTCCTTAAAATACTGCTGATCCTGGGGTCAGCCACACCAGGAGGGATGCTTCAGTCTGGATGTGCCAATAATACCGCCACCATTGCTGATCATCATCAGCAATGAAGTGGCAGCAGACGTTGCATTTACCTTTTCAGACTGCCTGTGGGGACCACCCACTCAGGAAAATGCCAAGAAATGGGATCACCCATTATAAACCTGCTTCTGCAGGCATCTGGGGACAGAACTGGGCGGGAAACCTCCTCTGCAAACCCCCCACATATACAATGTCATCAGCAAAGAAACACCTTAGAGAAACAGCCTAGTACTTTGCTACGTGTCTCTGTGACAACCCACAAAACTGGCTTCATGAGCTGCAAGAAGTGGCCGCAAGTGAGAGGACACCCAGCTGTGGCACTTGATACCAAACACCCAAGGACCTTGTCTCAACACACCCGTCCTTCCCCCTTGAGAAGGGAGCAGACCAATAGCCCAGATGAAGAATTAAGGCTACAGCAGATTATCCTTTTCTTCAGGATGCCCAGAGTGGCTATTACTCTGTGAGTAAGTAGGCCTCAGGGGCTCATGTTAACAACCAGCCAGAACAGCACATTTAGCAAGAGAATACTGGTTATTGACACACAACCTACCTTGTGAGGTCCAGTAACCCTTGGCACATACTGAACTGAATAAGTCTTATTTTTGTCACTGGATGGTGTTATCTTTGCCTAGGAGAGAAAACATCCACCATCAAGCTGTGCCTGCGCACGGCAGCCTGAGACTCTTCTCCCCTTGATACTGCAAACTATTTCCAGAGTCAGCAATGTCAGAAACCCAGGATCTTTACTACCTCCTCTTCACATATGGAAAAAAACATTGGTTTTGTCTATTCCATGAGACGAAGCAAGTTACCTTCTCCCCATCCTGGCCCTTTCTCTTATTGCTAATTGCTCTGCTAAGGCAGGCCAAAACTGAGGAGACGTTAAGTCCAATGTACAGCTGTATTTTTCTGGAATGTTGTAACATGATCAAGTGGAGCACTTGGATGAGAATTTTCTATAAACATTAAGACCAACATTTTAACTCAAAATGATTCATGCATCTAAATAGCTGCTTTAGCCATTCTTGCAGAATGAGTAAGAACAGGCAGTGATTTAGTGATGTGTGTTATCTGAAAGCATGTCAGAATGTACTTGGCCAGTCAAGCTAAAGCACTGCAACTACTGGTCATTGGAGTTGTGTTGCTTAATTGCAGATAGTGGTATTTTTTTCAAGTTCACCCAGCAAGGCAATTACAAGGAAAAGCTGGAGGTTTGCACTTCTGATAGATGATATTTTGCAACTTTTTAGATTACTTATCTATTAAAACCTCATTTGTGAAAGATTAAGGTTACAGCAAAAACTGCAGTGTGCAGACCACCTTTACTTCTCCACACCAAATATGTGACATACATACCTCCTCTCTGTTTCCTTCTGGATCCTCTATGAACACCATCAGGTCTCCCTGACCAGCACTGATGGTGTCTACTGTGAAGATGGCAGGCTGCTTCACCATGTTCCCATGAGGCTCAATGCCTGTGAGATAGATGCAGAGCAGCACATTAGCTGTTCCTACAAAACTCAAAAGGTTGTTTGCAGGCTACCCAAAACCCAATCCTCCCACACAAGAAGCCTTCAGTACCAGCCTCCCCAGGCTGCTCCATGACATCCCTTCCCCAGCTACCCAGAGCATCATGCTCTTACAAGCACTCTTAAAAATGGGTTGAATAATCAGTGCCCAACTCATCTCAGGATCTCTGGCCAAGACAGGAACCCAGCTGGCACCTGGTTTCAGGTGAAAACAAGTTTGCCCATTTGCCTGAGCAATACACTGAGGGTCACTCCCAGCACTGACAGTGCCCAGCTGATGCTGATAGCAACCTGGGTATGGGCCTTATTTGCTCTTTAGGAGCTGCTCCATTTTCCACAGCTAAATACTGCACTGGTGCTGCAACACAGGAAGGACAACCTGGGAGGCAGGAGAGCAATTTTGGGAAGCCTTATGGTAAAGGCATTGCCCTACAGCCAAAGGTCTTACCTAGACACTCTCATTTTACCTCATTTTCAGAATCCAGCTGTAGAGCCACTGCTTAGATTTATTATTCTTTGCAAGTTGCTCAAACTACTTTGCCAGAGTGAACACTGTACAAATGGCACACAGAAACCTCTTTAAACCACAAAAATCCTGCAGTTCAGTGCCACTGCCACTGAAGTTTGAATCAGTTTCCTTGTTCCCCAGCACAGGGCCTGTTACAGCATGCATTTACCAGCAGGGTTTCATCATTTCCCCACACATAGCCCCAGGTCATGACACCTGTCCTGGTGGTGTCAGACTGAGTGGGTGGAAGAACTTCCCAGAGTTGCTGGATCCAGACTAGCCCAAATATATATTCCCTTCCGTCCAAGGGAATTACTCTTCAGCTTATTCATAAAACCAAGGGCACTACTGCTCCATAGCACAATTAGTGGAAAGTGTAACGTCTGAGAGATCATAAAGGAAGTGGTTGTGAACAACAGAATTCCTCAACTTGTTTATCTTCAGAAAACAATAACTTGAGAGCAATGCAAGGAAGATCATGTTTTTACTAGGAAATCTGAGCATTCTGATAAGGTGTTAACAATTGACATATTCATTCTTTCAAACTGAGCTCTACATTATCATCTAGTTTAAACAGCTATAAATTCGCCTTGTGTATCTTCAGTCCACCACATAAGCACCAGGATATGGTGTTCAAGTTAAGTATCCCTCCTTCTGCAAGCACAATGAGAAAGACTGCTTATCCTGAGAAGACAGCTTCAGCCAGGATAGCATTAGTCACAGCACTTTCTTAGTTTACATTTCATCTTCCAGATTTTACTCTCTTACCAGAGATCTGCTTTGGCTGGTTAAACGAGAACTCACCTATAATTTCCATTACAAGGGTTCCAGAGCACTGTATACAGTATAGCAGGCAACAAAATAATTTCAGGTTTTAAAAGAACAGACTAAAGCCAGAGTTGATTGATGAGTCCTTCACACAGTAATAAGTATATACATTTGGGGTCTGACAGATGTGTCTTTGTATCATGGTTTGCTGTGGAAGGCACCAACAAAGGCCATAAACCCCAAAAAGGCTAAGTGCTAAAGTCACTTCTCTCTATAGTGACTTCACTTCAGTGCACACATAGTGTCTATGTCCATTCATTCCACTAGTAAAGTTTCAACTGAAAATCAAGTTAAAAAAATCAGTCAAGAAATGCACAAAAAATAAGGAAATTTGTTTCTATTTCACTCTAGTACACACAATTATGGAACCCATTAATTCCAAAAATTTTGAAGGACCAACAGCAGCCTCCACATTGAAAAAAAAAAAAAGGTAGCTGGAACAAAGAACAAAGTCTAATGCTTAAGTGATGTCTCACTACATACCAAGCATATTAAAAAGTGAAAATCTGTTATTCAATTAATTATGATTATATTCATATCTAGAGTAGAACCACATCAGAAGTTAAAGGAAATTATCCATTTAAAAGGTAAGTTAAAATAAGAATGTCTGTGTAGATCTACAGTTGCACAAACATCTATGTGCAAGCCCTTCCAATACAGCCTTTACAGCAAATGCTCAGCACTAATGTTTGAAGGATTGCCAACCCACCTTTGTGTGTGCAGACAAAGCATTCACACCTACCTATCAATTCCAATAACTTATCTAGAATTAGCCTACCCTGACACACATCTGCCATCAAACCCGGGAAACTGGAGACTCTGCCTCTGCAGAAAGCCTGCTCAGAGACACAGATATAACGAGGTTTTTCCTCTTTATAGGCATGCTTTGTCACAAGAAGCATTCTCTGCTAAATCAACAACTGTCAGCAGCAACATTGCTAGCTTCAGTTTCCCACCCAGGTGGGTTTACCTTATATCCTGCTACTTCTTCCAGCTGTGGACTGCAAGGCCGGCAGCTTGCAGAACAGGTTCAGAGACTTTGGGAAATTTACATGTTAGAACTAGGAGTGTCTTTTGGACTATATCCACCTATTTCTGAAACTAGGCACCACACCAAGAGTATACAAGTGAAACTTTGAAGTCAGTTAAAGTAGGCCTGGAGTTCATCATAAGCAGAAAACCCCACCCAGATTTCTGAAGACTTAAATGCTCTGGGCAGCTTAAAGTCTCCGAGTCCTTACCTCTGCCATAAGCCCGTGCCTTCTTTGGATTCAGTTTGGGTTTTAAAGGAGCTCCTGGTTTCAGCTTGGCTTTGGGGAACTGGGACAGGTAAGTCATTACAGAGTGCTCATCCACATCAGGGTGGATAATTTCTTCAGGGGTAATAACCTGAAAGACAATGCAATTAAGTATATTGTACCAGTGCTTGGTTACTTCATGTCAATACAGAAACAGAGCTATGACACAGAGTCCTGCATTTCAAATCACATGTTAATGAAATTCCTTGCATTTATTTTCCCCTTGATACATGCAACATCATTTATTACCTTACAACAAGAAAATCAAGAAGGTCCTTATGGTCTGATTGTGTTTTGAGGACTTTTGTACATTGATTTATGAGGGTTCTCTGGAGACTGTGACAAACTAAACTGTAGCAAGGCAAGACAACAGTAGCTATGTTGCTCTCAAAAAGCAACACTGCAATACATGAAACCTAAAGAATTAGCAATGAGCAATCCTATGCGTTACAGCTGTCAGAAGCAGTGCCTGCAAAGTTGAACTTGTGACCAGGCTCTTCTGCTTCCAGGACACAAGATGCTCTGGCAGCTTCAGAGACTTCAGCCAGCTGCATGCAACTTCATCAGCATGAGGACAATCCAGTTTGCAAATACACTTTTCTCTGAAAGTCAGTTTGCAGGTCATTTCCTATGCCAGAGAGTTTCTTCTGTGGAATTCAATGCAAACCATGGACCAACAGAGAAGCCACCACTACACACAAACATTTTCCCCTGCCCCAAGTGCTCCAACACCATCTGTCTTCAGCAGAGACACCGACACAAAATCTCAAAACCAGAGCTCTGAAACGTAATAGAGAGCTTCATTAAAAATGTGTCCTTTCTCAGGCAGTTTCACACAAATAACCTGGCTTCTGGAAGTGTCCCAGCAACTTCATCTGCTTTCCTCAACCTAAATTCTAGCTGGTTGCAAGCACAAGTAGATAACTCCTGTGCTTCCCACAGGCAGCCTGCACCTTACCTGTGGCACACCCAGCCAGTCGTCTGCCTGCTGCATGGCTTCCCGAGCGTTGTCAACAGGTTTCTTCGGGTCCCAGGTCTCCCAGTCAGGGCACAGGCCTGCAAACATGTTTCAGCTGTTAGGTGTTATCTACAAAGGAGCTTCTCTAGCCGAGGGAATCAAGTATAAACTGCACAGACACTTGTATGACTCTGCTGTGCAGATAGACATACAGAGATCTGCAGAAGCAGCCAGAACAAGATGAGCAAGTGCTGCTGCTCACCAAAATGCTTCTGAGACAACAACCAGCATCTCCAGGGGCCCTTATGGCATGGGCAGTAATAGCCAGTTCAAAAACATTCCCACCCACCTTGACCTACCAATTAAAGATGTATAGCTTCTCACTCAGCCACACAGCTTTAGAGTTAAGCTATGCCAGACACCACTCTAAATACAGCATGGATACATCTAGCCACCCTTTGTGTTTCACTGGCTCTCTTGCAGCAAATTTGGAAAAGAAAATTTCAACTGCTTGCTGTAGCACCCCAGGTTGTGTTAGATGAACGCCAGGAATCACATTAGCATGGCTGTTTTACAAGAAGGTGAGGAAACTGTGCCTTTTTCACACTTCATCACATTACTTGCTTTAAGGAGCACAGCTTCAGCTTGCTAAACACTGAAGTTTCAGGTAGTGTGCAGCTTCTGGCTGCTCTGTGCTCCCTCTGCAATCCTATTTCAGGACAACACATGAAGCTTCTTGCTGCGCCCTGAAGTTGAAAGGTTGTTGGCTCTTGCTGTGGGAACAAGACTTTCTTGCATTTAGGAGCCAGCATTTGTGCCTTTGTCCCCCACACCCAATACAAAGCTTAGACATGGTGCTTCCATTAATGCAATCATACATTCTGCTTTAGGCCAGTATTTCTCTTGGCCAAGTTGTTTACAGCTTGCCACTTCCCACAGCTGGCCTCTTTGGACTTGGGTTTTCTTGAAAGCCTCATTCCCATCTCCAGCTCAGCAATGAAAACCTCCTCCCATGGGAACAAGCCATGAGGAAAGCAGGCAAGGGAAACACTGACCATCAGAGCAAAGGACTTACCTGGAGCACAGCTGTCAACAAGAGCTCCCAGTGCTTTGCCATCCTGCCAGTTTTGATTGAAGTTTGTGATTGGCAAGTAAGGAATTTTGTTCTGGATCCAGCCCAGCAGCCTCTGCTTAGGCGTCTGCTTCTTTGCATCATCATCACCTTCATCCTCCCACACTGGCATGGAAATGGAGTAGTGGAGGATAAGGGTCCATATCAGGCCAAGGATCAACTTCAAGTTTCCATCAACTATGGCTTTACTATCTGGAAAACAGAAGACATACAGATGGTTATTGCCTACTCTAAAGGAAAAAAGCATGCCCCCATGCACAGGTAATTAAGGACAACAGAAGTGACAGAGGTCATCACAGGCAGAGAAACCATTTTTCATGACCTGAATTAGACAGGAGTACAGAGAAGAGTCCAAGGACTCGGTGCTCCCCAGCTGTCTTGAGAGCTCAGTGCTCTCCAAGGATGGTGTGACTTGCCCTTGAAACATTACAATGCTAAGCTTAGAACTGGCAGTTTAAAATATCTGGTATTTTACATTTGGATTGTAAGTGCCACCTGGTGTTTTTCACAGCAATTTGTATCTCGTGAAAGACCCCAGGAAGTATGTGATGGGAGTTCACAAAACCAGCATCCCCCTAGGGGTGAAATACCCCTGGGCATACCTAAAGAAGCATCATTTAGCAAACTGCACTTATATACTGAAACATTCCTCCAAGCACACATCAATAGTTTGCATTTAAAATGGTAGCAAAAGTAAGTGCTATATGATGAAGTCCAACAAAGTCAGAATTTGGAACTAGAACAAAGCCCAGATATATCACAACCTGGGTAGAAATGGTAAAACAGGGAGCAGATGTCCATCCTTTCCACCATCACACTCCTGCCTGCACTCAGCCATCCTTTCACACTACAAATCCAGAGTTAGAAGAAAAGGAAAAGCAGGTCTGGCTTTTCCATGTCATGTTCCAGCCTAGCAAAAGTTCATCACCACAGCAGCCATGCTGCAGCTCTGCTGTAAAACACATGATGCAGCCAAGTTTAAGGCTGTTGAGTATGAAGATCAGATGGTCATAAGAAGCTACCTGAAGGGGTGGGATATTTTTCTGCATCACTTTGGCCTTACAAAGTGACCACAACAGTTTTGTGAATACTCCTGCAATTTACTTTGGTTTTAGTGAGGTTGGATGCACTCCCTTCAAGCTTGTAGTTGCTACTCAGGTTGCATTGTGTTTGTAACAGCTCCAGTTTGTCCTAGCTCACCCAAACCAGGGCTCTTTGGAAATGTTCTGGGATGCCCTCAGCCTGATCCTTTCAGTCACAGCAGCACATTATAGCAAAGCATTTTTCTGTTCTTTCCTCCACCTCAGTGAAAACTCTTGCAGAAACTCCTTTTTAGTCAACAGAAGTTACAAGTGACCTGGATTTTGTCTGCTCTCCAACTTCTCAAGCAGATGCTGGAATAAAGATCTATAGCAGTATAGGCTCACTTTCATGCCACCAGAGTAACTGTATGGAGATCTTATTGAGCCCTACCTAGCACAGTACTTCAGCAGCCTTCTCCTGTTCAAACTCTGGTGTTAATATGCAGAGTCCTCCAAGCTGAGCCTCAACATGCCAAACATCCACTGAGCATGCCCTACTGCTCCTCTTCAGCTACACAGACTGCAGCACCAACCCAATACCATCTTATCAATACAAAAAGATCTCCTGACTTTGCAAACAAATGATTATGCAGAATAGTGACCAAGAACAGCGAGCACCAGGGTGTTCCCTTTAACCCAATGCTCAGGAGAAGTGGTTAATATTTACATGGTTTCACAATAGGGCGGTATGTCCTGAACAGATAATACTGTAACTTCAGACCTTGAATGGCATTTGGCCTTTCTGAATAGTTAACGTCTGGTTTCTAACTCAGATCTAATTTGCACTGGATTTTTTTAACATCAGTTTTAATAAATCTTACAGGGTCATGGTAAGTGTCTCACTGCTGATATCACATCCAGTCTGAGGTACACAATAGCTATGACAAGATTAAGCCCCTCTGAATTTTAATTGTAGGTTCCAAGGTAAAAATTTGCATCACGTAAGCAGCATGTCTCCTAGCAACAACTAAATAATCCCTGCTGTTACTCATTTCCCTCTCTTCTTCCAGCTGACCTGCAAACTGGCCAGTGGAAGGAAGATGCTGCCTTACAACCAATTGGGGGAAGCTTTCTTGCAAGAAATTATAACAGAAAGGAGAGATACATTTTACATAAGAGAGACCCAAATTTCTGCTGGTAGGCTCCCCACAGTGCCTGAGCTCCATGAGCAGGAAATTAAGGGTTGTAGTGTGCAAAAGCCATCCTGCTCCCCATGCCTGCAGTACCCCCATCCTGCACCCCCACGGCAGGACCACCCCCTGGAGCACACTGCTGGCCATCGCATCCCTGTGCCAAATACCTGCAAGATTCAGTTTCAGATTTATACTGACATCAGCGTTTTTAGCAGAGTGGACAGAGCGATGATTTAGTGTGCTACAAGCAAGCGCCTTTCAGAAAGCCATCCAGCATTCCCAGGGAGGAAAGCCAGCAGGACAGAATCACCTCGAGCACACCGCTACATGCACGTTACTCATGACAGAGAATGGCCCATTTCATGTTAACAGCACAGGAATAATGTCTGTATGTGGATGCACTGTGGTTAAGGCAGCAACCGGACGCACGCTCAGAGCTCCTGCCAGCCCCACATCCCCATCTCTCAGGGCACAGCTGGGCAGCTGTTCTTGACACAGGAAAAAAAAGCCTATGCACAAGACAGCTTCACATCAAGAGCAATAATATCCCATCTCACCAGGCTCCTCCAGAGAGGCCAGGCAAGGGGCTGCTGCCCTGGTGACAGGAAAAGGTCACCACAGGAATGGGATGGCTCTTCCTCCCCAGGGCTGGTGCCATCCCCGCAACTGCACTTTGTTAGCAAAGTTAACAAGCTCTTACAGCCTCCCAGCTTCCTGACAGGCATAGGGATTGCATGATGTAATTTTTTCCAGGACTGCCTGTAGGAAGGCTTGTCTGCTTTCATTTGGGGTGGGGAGGAGGGAGGGAGAAGAACCCCTGGGCAGGACAGGAGACCTTATCAGCACCCAGCAGTGCCACCAATGTGTCCTTTGTGCAGGCATCCCCCTCCAAGCTACAGGGGATCCCATCTGGCTCATAATCTCTACCACAATACAAAAGGACTCTCCACTTTCAAGAAGAGACCAGAGTCCAGCCCAAAGTACACTCGGATCCCAAGTGCTGGTGAATTGCTCCACCCGAGCATTAAGCCTCTCCAGAAAAGCCTCCACTTAAGTGTCGACTTTTTAATTAACAGACTAAAAATATTCAGAGTATTCTCCTCGAGGTCTCTTGAGCATTAAGATGCAAGCAGAACCCAATTAGATAAGCATCCTTTTCACAGGTCCTGCACAAGAAGCACAGAGTTGGCCCAGAAAACACTGAGACACCCTTGGTACAACCACATTTGCAAGCACCACCCACCAGCTCCAAGTACATACTGCCAGTGTACTACTGCCAAGGTTTTGGAACACCAAAAAACCAAATGCATTTCCAGTGATGTGTAAACATCAACACTCATTACTGCAGGTATTGCTGTGTACACCAGGTTGGCTGGATTTCCACTCCATTCCCCCCATTCTCTGGTTTGGTTCAAGGCATTTTTTTACGGCCATCCCAGGCTGGAAAACGGATTGCATAAACAGCAGGTCTTGCAACATTGCTTTCCTACTATGAAAGTTACTTTTAGGCATACTTATTACTCACGCAATCTATACTTTGTGGCTTTACAGAGGTTTTCAGGGCATGTTCCTCAATTGCTCCTCCAGAGCTCATCCTAATTTTACAACACAGAGATGCTCGCTCGTTGTGGTCAGTGCTACCAAACCACAGCACAGCAGCCCAGCCCCCTGAGGATACACCTCCACCACTGGGAGTGTTTGGCTTTCGGCTTCAATGACTTAGGTAGATGGGAGCAAATAAAGCTGAAATGGAGAGTGTGTGTTTACTCCATGGCACCAGGCAAATTTCCGCAGATTAAGGAGCCCTCTCCAGGCAGGCAACAGCCGCCGGTCCCCGCCTTCCCACCGCTGGGAGGAAGGGAACTGTCACATCTCATCCGCCAAGATAATTTAGCAGGGCTGAACTAATTCTTTACAGCACCACTCTAGACAGCGTTAACATAACCTCTTTTGGAGAAAGTGTGGTCATCTGCCTAATTTACTTTATTCACGTTGTGATGCTTAAGTTAACATCTGTAGATGCACTTACATGTATGTCAGAGCACAGTCACTCACTGGTTCACCATTCCGGGTAGGAAATGTGTGCTTTGGAAATCAAAGTTCCTGCAGGGCTGAGTCACACCATCTCACCGGCAGTGGAGCAGAATACCTGCTGACAGCCATTTGACTTGCACTTTCAAGGGGCACACTTTTACAGGAAGCCCAGGCATGCAGCAGGAATCCATGGCTGGAGCTGCCATGGGGCTGCTCGCCTGCTCCATACTTAGGAGGACTTCAGCTCAGCTGGGAACACAGGCAATCAACTTCAGAACTGCCATCTAAAAGCATGCAAAGGGTGAAATCCTTGGAGGCTTCTGGGGTTCTTCCTTTTGCTGGGGCTGGGGGCCTGAATTTTGTTTTAGGTTTTGCTTTTTTTTTTTTTTTTTTTCATTAGAATTCAGAGTTTTTGAGCTGTTACATATAAGTCCAGCTGACACTCAGCTGCAGAGTCCAAATTTGTGAATGCTGTTAGATGGTCACTTTTAGACACTGTATCTTACAATGGCTAGATACACAGTCCAGAACCAGCAAGAAGCAGAAACATTCAAGTTTGGATCTAACAGGAACCTTTATTTAACTTCAGCTACTCCAAATAACTTTCATCCCCTAAAAGTACCTGATAGCAATCGAATTTCAAAAAAATATCAACAGGCATCAAGCAAGATCCAGCTCTCATTCAGCTGGAGGCAAGCAGAAGCTGTCTGCATGGATGGGCTGCAGCCAGCCCACTGCCGAGAGGTCCTGGCGTCAGGATGCAGCTCAACATGACCTGCAGGATGGCTGCTGGGGAAAACCTGCCAACAAGACTTAAACTGTTCTGCAGAATCAACACCAGTGGTGAACAAGCAAGCACTCACTCTTCTGTTTAAAAAAAAAAAAAAGAAGCAGCAGCCTATATATAGCCTACAACATTAAATTTTATGTAGGAGTATCGTGCTTCTTAGTCAGCTATTAGGATTTAAGAGGCTGCCTGGTAGGGTAAAGAGGAAAACAGACTGAAGCAGAGCTCATTTGTTTCCCCCATCACACCTCTGAGTCTAGATTGTAATTCTTACCCATTTATTATCCTATTAACTAAGTGGCAACCAGCCCAAAAAATGGATTATGGCAATTCCATAGGCCAGCAAGTATACACTACCAGTTTTCAGTCTTGAAAATAAACCAAGTTTTAACTGCTCAAGCTGATTTATAATTGTTGCTCTACACTAAATATTAATATGATATGTTACACTTGGACTGTTAATGTCACACTCCTAAAAACACAAAGGAAGACATTAAAATGCCTGCCTTCAGCCAGCATCATGACTAACCTGAGCCAGCAATGTGACCATCTCGAGACAAATGTGTTTCATTTTTATGGCTTGGGCCACAAAATACTTCCCAACCCAACCTACCAAGTGGAAAACTGCCAGTGCTGCAGAGCTTGGTCCTCTCTATTTGTGCTTGCAGCTGCTCCAGAACAAAAACCTGGCACTGATCTGAAGCTTGAAAATTCACCTACTCCAGTAGTGATTCCTCTGCTCTATCTGGAGGCTTGACCTGTATGATGCTCATTAGAGATCTCTTCAAAACTAAATTATTCCACAACTGAAAAAAACAAAACAAAACAAAAAAAACCAGACTAGTGCTACAACCACATTTGTGACTTTATCTTTTGCTCACGTGCAAGTCTGCTTTGGATTCAGGTTAAGCACAAGCACGACTATAACTGTGGCAGTGCTCCCTGAACTCTGCCCCACAGCAGAGCTGCAAGACATTTTCTGTTGGACAATTAGTGGAAGCAAGATAAGCTACCACAGCAGACAGCTTCCTTACTAAGTCAAGCTAGTAACACAGACTGCAAAGACTTGTGAAATAAAGGACTGACAAAGCAATTTTTGAGCAGTATGTTTTTAAAAAAAACAAAACAAGAAACTGTTCCTTGTTCACATTCTGGACAAGGATCTCAGAAGTTTTGCTGTTGATCTTCACATGTGGAGGAAGTTCTACCACAACCAGCACTGATCTTTTCATCCACCTTCTCTAAAAAGTGGTCACCCTCTCCGAGATTGATGTCTTGCTATTTAAAATTTTATTGTGTGCATTATATAGAGGAATAACACAAGATTCATGCAAAACAAAGGAATGGTCTCAAAAACAGCCCTTATTCCTTAGTTGCAGATACAGAAGGAACTTTGCACAGCGCATAAAGTTTCATCTCAGTTATGGATCACTTAAGATGGTAGGTTCAAATCCCAATGTCTTGAAGTTTCTGAGCATTTCCCCACCTCTAATTATTCTCACCTATTATTAAACAGCTATAGCGACTGGAGGACAGAAAAATTAAGGCTTAATCTTCTGCAACAGTGAAAACTCCACACCGACACAAGCTCTTCAAAAGCCCTGCTCTGTGCATGCCAAACAGAAGGATGCAGATGAGATGGAGCTGAGCGAGCTGCCTAAGGAAATTCCTCGCTGAAGCGTACAGTATGTGTTCACGGGTTTACTGCTCCTGCTAAAGACATTAGCAACATCCTCTGTGGGGATAATATGTCTTTAAATCAATTACACGGGCTCCTCTGTGCTTTGAGAACATATTGCAACCATTTCCTCCAGTGACCCTTAAGCCCAGGTCCACCTCGCAGCTTCTTGGGGCTCGGCACCTCGGTGTGGCCACAGACACGGGCTCACCTCTCAAGAGCTCGGGCTCTGCTCATTGCTCAGAGCTGGCACGGGGTGGCCAAGCTCCAGCCAACTCCCTGGATTCCCAGCTGCGACCAGACAGCCTCCAACCACAACCCCACCACATCTCTGCTTCTCAGCAGCGTTTGCAGCTGGTGCTGTGACCAGTAGCGGGGCCATTCCGTGGCATCCAGCTTACCCCAACATCAGCGGGCTTTCAGCTCACACACTCACCCTGCCAAGGCACTAACGAGCCTCAGGGCATCCCTGACCTGAAGAAGGGTATCTTCAGCAACTGTGATACACACCTTGAACACAGCAGATCCACCAAGCTTTTTTACAAGGTGAGTTTTTCAGAGGAGGAATATTGTTCCACTGCAAAGTTGCAACTGAGTGCTGAACTGGGTACAGGCAGGAGGGTGGAAAAACATGGGGTTCTTTTTGCAATGGGATAGAATCTATTGTCCCTCCATGCTTACTAGGGTGTCTGTTTATAAAAAAAAATATATATTCTTTATTGAGACTCATCTTCAGACTGAAGAGGTTTAACATTACAATTCAGAGGTTTTCAATAGTTTCTATTTTAACTGGATTTTAAATCATTCAGATCAGTCAGGCCACTATCCTGTACTGTCTACTGATTCAAGTTGTGCCTTTGGAAAGAGTCTCTCACGAGGTGAAACTGCCAACTGTAAAAATAAGTTCAAATCCAGTCCTTTCAGTGTAGGTTTGGACAGCAAATAAAAAAAAAACCACCAAAAAAACCCCAAAACCAAACCATACAGACTTGTAATACTGAAAAGAATAGAAAGAATCAAACCAGTGGAGCTCACAGGAGTCAAATACAGATTTAAATAGCTCTGTCCTACCTCTTAATGGGCACTCAGAGACCACTTACATCTCACATCCAGAAAAAAAAACACATAACATGAAGCCAGTTTAAGCCAGCACTAAAAAAGCAACAGCAACCAACCCAGCTTCTCCAAGAGAAACTGAAAACACCCAAGGGGTCTGAAAGTAAAGTCAAGAATTTCAAAATTAGGAACTGTTACGGTGGGTGGGGAAAAACTCAAACTGCTGGTGGCTTATGATCGAATTCCTTAATACTTCAAGTCTGAATACACCTAGGGTTCCTGTTGCCTTGAGAGCCGTGTACGAAGTTATGGATATGAGAAGATGTGTTGCTCTTACACTCAGGAAAAGCCCCAGGCAGGAGGTGTTAGTGCACATCCAACTCTTGCCATGGGTGCTCCTGGGCACCATCTCCACCACAAGCACAAGGAGGGCCCCTCAGTGCCTGCACGCTGCTGGAACGGGACTGCCAGAGAACAAGGAGGCACCAGGGCAGAATGAGAGCGGCCATCCACACCGGCTATTTCAGACTCAGTCACCCGCTGCCAAGCAGGTCCCCGCTGGCAGCTGCAGGACGGCAGTGCAGACACCCAGCCGAGCCGCGTACAGGAACGCTGCGCTAATTATTCGAGATCTTTTTTGGGGGGGAAGAAAAAAAAAAAAAAAAAAAAAAAAAAAAAAAAAAAAAGTATTCTGAATTTTCCGCCTTTGTCCAGCAGCAAGTTTCCGTGAGTGCTGCTTTGTTCGCAGCAAACGAGCCCCTCGCCAGCTCCGCGGGGCAGCTGCCAGCACCACCGCCGTGCTCCGACCTCCAAACCAGATCGTTACCCCGCACGGCCGGGAGGCACCCGCGACGCCCCCGCTCCCGCACACCCCCGGCTCCCGCGCTCTGCCGGTGGAGAAGCGGGGCCCAGGCCTGTCCCGGCACGCCGCCTTCCATGACATCATTGCCAAAACCGCCCCGACAAAGGGCCCTGTGAGCCTGGCCCCGATCGCGCCCAGCAAAGCGCATTCCCCGCTGCTGAGCTCATCCCACCGCCCCTCCGGTGCCGGCCCCGGGGAATGGTTGGGACACAGAGGCCGCTCGCTTCTGCCGGGGACGGTGGAAGCGCCCCGAGCCTCTGAGTAACACGGTGGACGAAGTTCAGTGCCCTCGGCTGCAAAGTTCCGCGTTTTGGGGAGAGGAATGAGGGGAAGCGGGGCGGCAGGAAGAGGCTCTGCAAGCCCCCCACGCCTCTCCGTGCCAAGGGGGTTTGAGTCCGCCTGGGACCTTCCTGCTCCCCATGGATGGCAGGGCTGACAGCAACCCGGTTGCGTTGACCCCACGGGCAACAGGCAGCTTTGGAAAGTCCCAGGAACGGGCCAGACAGGGTGGGATAGGGCCGTGGGAAGGGCTGCAGGATTGCACCCACACCATCACTCATCCCCGGTGCCCCAGGGTCAGGCACCAGAGGAGGGAAGCACCGGGAAACCGTGGGGAAAGGACAAGCAAGCCACCCAAGTGCTGATTAATCATTCAGGAATGGCTTTGAAGGGAAGTCCCAGCAGTGGGGAGTGAACATGCAGGAAAGTGGATTTCTGTTAAATGACAGAGGGAGGAGAGAAGAGAGGAGTCCTTCTGCCTTTGCCATGGTCTGCTGAGAAACACTTGGCTCAGCTTCCAAAACCAAGTGACATGACACCAACTACACCTCCCTTCTCTGGGCATGGCATGGGAGCCAAAGGCGAATGATCTTGTGCCAGGTCTCTGCTCCTCAGGGGTCAGCACATTCGTTGCCACAGCACAGCCTTCCCATAGAGCAGGCTGCTATGCCCAAGTCAGCAACATCTCTACCCAATTCACAGTTCCACTTTAAGACGTTAACATTTTCATAAAATGCAAAATTGCCTAACCTTAGTTTAGTCTAGGAGTCCGATAAACTGGAGGTTATTTCATGCACATATGCAAACAAAAAAGCACCTCTCAAAACACATTGTGTGTTAACACAACCACAAAGCCAAGCCTTGATCAGCAAGGCTGAATTGATAAAAACTGCTACAGGGTCAGATTTCTGCAAGTTTAATACAACAAAACTAAGTATTGTGTCTGAAACATGAGAATGCTGTCACCAGCTTCACGGGATTAAGGTAATCCTAAATCTCACCAGGTCACTTCAGGCTGCACCAAGGTTAAAAGCCCGTCTGGCTCTTGCGAAGACCTCCCAGGGGCTGGCAGAGGCAGTAGGTGACAAGTCATTAGCATTGTGTTGCATTTTGTGTTACTGAAGGTTAAAAAGCATCAGCGCAGGGGATGAACAGGAAGGTCCATTGTTAGGCACCAGAGTGCCCTGGTGATGGAAAAGGTGCAAAAGATGCAGATGCGCAAAAAAAAATGCCTCAGTGAGGCAGAAGAACAGAGGTAATCCAGAGGTTTCCAGGCGCCAGAGTGACCACTGCATTACTGAAAAGCATGTTTACTCACACTGGGGGTAGGTCAAGACAGTTATAAGAAACAGCATGAGAAATCCTGCCGAGATAAATGAGCCCATTCAGATAGGGCTGTCTATCATCTTCTGTGCGGCAGACGCCAAGCACGAAAGCTGCAATGGATGGCGTTTCTGAAGCCAAAACCAACACATTGGAAATTATCAGAAGTGATTACTGTTTGGGGAAATCCTTGGCCACAACACACACACCAAGATTCAGTTTTTCCATCTGAAACCAGCATCACTGCACTGACTGCGACTCACCGTGCACAGGGCTGTTCAAAGGAAATCCCCATTCATGCAGCCCCACATGGCTCAACCCATGTCCAACACCACGCTGCAGCACCAAAGAGCCTGGAGTGTATTTTGTGGTTTGGGGTTGGTGACACATCAGAAAATACCCTGCCCGTTACTTTAGTTACAGAAAATACTTGTGGTATCTCAGTGTTGATAGGCTCCAATTTTAAACATCTAATTGTGCCACTCCACATACATTTTCCTTGCAGCATTTAAGCACAGATATCCTGTTAGAGATGCTCTATTGTCCTCTGTAGCTTAGTAAAAAAGCTATTCCAGAATTTATCAGCAGGACAGATATCTCTGTCCTACCATTTCCCTGAGAAGCAATAGGAAAGGTGAATAATCTCTAACATGCAATTGTACCCCCACTGCAGATAGGAACGGCTGCTTTGGAAGTCCCTCTCCAACATCTGAGCCATTTCAACAATTCATTTTGACATTCAGATAGAAGTATGCACTGTTAACATAAACACACTGCTCGGAAAGCAGCCCTACACCCACACACTGCCAACACAACATGTCTTGCCATGCCACTGCGATTCAGGGCGCCGTGATGGTACAAATGTCCTGGAATCAGCTGTGGTCCTGCCTCCAAGCTCCAGCCAGTGCTAAAGCACTGCCATTCAAGTGCCCATCAGGAGGGGAGTGACACTTCTGCACAGCCCAGGCTGCCTTCTGTAGCTGCACAAGTGAGGATGCCTTGGGCTGTTGCAGTCACTATAAACATACACACACGCACCGCACATCCCTGCAGTCCTGACAGGCACTGTTGCTTTTCCATGAGCATTTTGAAAATGTTTTAATGCTTTTGTGTGTCAGGCAGCTATACATCAACCCATCATGAGCTTTCACATAGACACCTATCCTCCCCTCCACTGGAAACCATGACTACTACCCTTATCCAAAAAGGAAGGACACTTTCCTCCTGGAATGTCAAGCCTTAAATAAAAAAAACAAAAACATTCAGTATCTTGCAGCTGCTCTGTAAGAAAGAAGCCTTTCCCTCTTTCTGGAGAAAGAAGTGAAGGCACTTGAATGTATTTCTGTATACTTGTGCAATCCAGCAATAAACACAGTTCCATCTGCACACAGGACTAGGCTGGCCCCTGTGCAGTCAAGATTTAAACCCTGTGTGTTTAACTTGCCACACAGGACAGCTCTGTGTTTATACAATTTCAGCTACAAGCTGCTAACATAAGGAATAGATGCTTGGCTTGAGGCCCAGGTAATTCATTCGACAGTGGTAGCCACCATCAGACAGACCTCTTTTGAGAGAAGCCTTCATGAGCAGGAGAGCAGTGGTGAATCTGCAGAGGCACAGTCTGCACGGGTGGTCTCTGAGCACCTCAAAGAGCTCCATATGGGATTAATGGTACAGCTCGAGCACATATTAGCCACATCTGTGCGATGTGTGCTGGTGCAGACAGCGTACCCGCTCCTCCCACCCCAACTCCTCACTGTGCATGAAGCTTTGCTTTGGATGAGCAAGTTTTGCATCACTGTAAGCGGCCCAAAGGGCCCTGGCTCACACCAGCTGCTGTGGGCTGGCTGGGCCCAGAGGTGCTCTCCTACACCTCTGCTCCTAGCAAGAGTCAGGAGCAGCTCTGCTCATCTGACATCATCAGCCTCATCCAACTTTGTCAGGAGCTGCTGGGCCATAATGGGTTCTGGCTGCTAACAGCATTTCTGAGCTAACCAGAGCTCAGAGTGACACCACCTTTCTTGTCCAGAGGCTGGATGTGACATCTTCCAACTAAAGGCTTCACAAAAACCTTTCCAAACTTCACAAGCTCACAGCTCTCCCCCTAGTCTTGAGGGACAGGACTCCACCACACACATGCTGATGGAGCAGGGTGCAGGCAACTACCCAAATCCGCACCAGCTGCAAGATCTCATTTTTAATCTGCAGTCCCACATTGTTCAGATTTGCAGGCCTATTGTATTTCACATTTTTAACACAACACAAGAACTAAAGCACTGGCTTGAGGGGCAATTTTTCTAGAGGTGGAACAGTTGCAGCAACATCGTGACCTGCACTGCTCTGTCTGATCTCCCATGCCCCATCCAGTTACCTACCAGGTTAGGTACAGAATTAGGTCACCTCGTTTGGTATCAGCTCCTCCAACTTCTACATATACTTTTGCTGTCCAGCTACTGCTTCAGAAGCCTGAGCTACTTTTCTTACAAGTAAGAAATATTCTCTAGCTTATTAAAGCTTTTGTTTGAGTAACAAAGCTGGCTAATTAAAATATTTAAGCTTCCTCTGCCTTAGGCAGTGTTTTCAACCAATAGTTGCAGCACTTCATGAGAAGCAGGTAATTTTTCCTCCTTGCAATTAAAAACCTATTAAAGGTACATAGCTATCTTCAGTTATTTATCTATACGAGATGGGGCATTTCTTTAGCTGTAAACACTGAACTCAGAGTTAGGCTACAAAACCACAGCAAAATTTGAAGTAGATATAACTGAAGTATGGTTTTATGCCCCTAACTTCATGGGCTTCCCTGGCTGAGTCAGAGTTGTTCAGGGAAGCTTTCCACCCAGGAAGCCCCAGACATTTTGTCTGTTTTGCTTTAAGGGTATGAACTGTCAGGTCCTTACTGGAGTCTGCTGTTCCCGGTCCTTCCATGGCAGAGCAAACCCTCACAGGGGAGCTCCAAACTGCTCCCTCCCAGAAGGGAGTACATTGGCATATACTCCAGTGAGGATCCCAGCAGTGATGTGGTTAATCCTCTGGGACAGGGTCTTTGCAATACCCTCGTCCAGGAGTCCCACATTCTCCTATCTCATGACTTGCAGACATCTGCAGTTATTGAGTGTGCTCAGTATTGCTCACTTAGCTGCCACTAATCATCTGGTGTGACAGCACCAAGGGCAAGGCTGAGCCACCCTGCTTTACTGTGGCAGTGAATGCAGAACTGCAATTAGTGCTTTCTCACCACTTCTGGGGGGAAGAATTCATATCACTGGAAAGCAACCTCAGCCTTTTCCAACTTTTTAGTGCAAAAGCTGTAACAGGCTACTCATGAGCTGTGCCTGCTTCTGCACATCTCTGAGGATCCCCAGGGCACACTGGCAGATGCTCCTCAGTAGCCTGACTTTGTAACCCCTCCAGAGGACATCTCACTTGGTGTTTGATGGCTTGATAGAGCTGGCAATCCTTGCTCTTGCTCACTGCTCAGGTTAGGTCAGGGAAATACTATCAGTACTGGAGTTGGCTGATCAACACACAGCTAACTGGGGTCTTCTCTGACAGCAGCTGTCCTAGGTGTCTGGTAACAGTTTTCCTCTCCCTTCGTCCACCTGTATTTGGTGTAGCAGCTCAGCTGTCCTGCACACATGCTGCATCCTCTGTTAAGAATGTCAGGCTCACTTCAGCCAACACTGATACCACGGGACTACATAACCACAAAGCATTAAGACAGCACCACTACAGAGGGCCTTGCAGTCCCAGTTGGAAGGCACCCATGTCTTTGTCACAACATCTGACAGCCACAGCATCCAGCACTGCTGATCTTGGGCTGTGGCACTGGAAGTCATGGCTCTTGCAAGTCACCACAAGGTTTCCTAGCAGTCACCAGCCTAGTTTTCCTATTTCTTCATAGCAACATTTTTACCACAAACCTAAAAGAGTAAACAGAAGAAATAACTCAGATACAACTAAAGATGTTCCTGTTTGACTTCTAATTAGTTTATTGATCTTGTTCAAGCAGTTAGGTAAGCTATCAGATACTTGCATGCAGCCACACACTGTTAACCAGCAGACAGAACAAAGCTGAAACAACACGATTAGCATCCTAGGTCTTCTCACAATGGATATGTTAAGGCTGCTCAGACACCAACTCTTTACCCACAGGGGAATTTCATAACAAGCAGTGTTTGAACAAGTGACAATATCTCAGAGACACTGCAGCTCCAGCAAACAGCAGCTCTGCAGGAACACCCAGGTGGTGGAACCAGATCAGAAGTGTCTGGACTTCAGATCATTTGGGAGACCAACAAGCAGAGTTACTCTGAACCCTGCAGAAAGAAGGAAACCCTTCTGAAATTCACCATCTAGCTACGAAGGTGAAGTAACACTTGACATCTTGCACCACCAAGATGACAGTTTAACACAAACTTTGTTTAGCAACCAGTGTTCCCCATTCTGCAGTGAAGATCAAAAGCAGATAGATTAATCCAAAATTTGTCTTACACCATGACAGACACAAGGTATATTTGTTATACTACCAGTTCCCAGCCAGGAAGATGCAAAGACAAATGCAGGACCCTGCACATACCCTACAGCTCAGGCTCTTTGCTCCTGTGGCCCAAGGCCAGAGGGACCTGCAACTACCAATCACCTCATTATAAAGGGAGGATCTGTACAAAGGTAAAGGTCACCTCCAAGACATAATTTTATGTCAGTTTAGCCTTGAGACCTAAACTAGCTCCAAGTCCTGGCTTGCCAGTATTTGCCTATGGGAAGTCCACTAAAATGGCTGCACCTACTGCTGCAAGGTTCTTGTGAGAAAGGCAATGTAAAACAGTTAATTATACCAATTAAAGGCAGCACAGATAGAGTAATGTTAGTATCTAGCCAAGGGGAACAGTATTTCCTCCTCCATGTTTGAATAACCTTCAGCTGCACATATGACGGGTGTTTGCTCAGAGCAGCTCTGTGCCCTGTGCTTTCTGCTGCAGGGATCCAGAGGAGACTTTCAAAGCTTGTTGACATAACACAGCTCGCCTACAGCTTGTTTTAGGCCCACCAACCACGACAGTGCCCTTTAATATAGGCTCATAAGTACAGACACATACATCGCCTCCTCACAAGAGAGGACACAGACTAATCCAAACCAGTAGGAAACCTGGGGCAGCCCAAAATGACAGTGGGCTGTGAGCCATGGAGCAGAGCCTGCCATCAGCATCCCATCCCCAGGCCAGGCAGGAGCATCTCCCAGGTCCAGATGCACCTGTGCAAGGCAGAGACAGCATTTCAGAGCAGCATTTAACAGCTCAGCCCAGAGGCTCATCTGGCAGGCAACCAGTTCAAAGTGCCCCCCAGTTTTCAGCACAGAAAAGTGGGTGGAAGTGAACCAGCAGCAGGCTAGCAGGATGGGCAGCTTTCAGCTACTGCTCCACAGAAGTGCAGAGGGCCCATGGCCAGCAGTGCAAATGCTTGCACCTCACCCAGGCTTGCAGAAGTCAGCAAGAGCCTCCCTGATGGTGTGGTGAGAGCAGAGGGCTGCTCAATGCTCTGGCCGATTGCTCAGCACAGCTCCCATTCCAGGCAAGCACTGTCTTGGGACATGCTGCTGCAACAGCCCTTGCCCAATTTCCCCCTCACAGTAAGCAGTCTGTCTGTCTGCCCACCTCGCCCTCAGAGCACCCAGCTTTCAGGAGCCGTGTTGCCATGCAGCCTGGCCAGCTCATCCTGGAGAAATTCAATGCTGTAATGACAAGTAAATGCGTCATGATTTACAGCATGCCCTGAAGCCAGGGAGAAGGAGCTGCAGCCAATGATGTCACTGCAGCCCACAACCACTTTTGTGCTGTTACTGGCTAAGGGTTGGCAGGAAAGTTCATGCGACCTGCTGCTGCTGTTGTTAGGTGAAAACAGCTTGTACCTTTTCAAGAAAGATCCCAGACTGGATGTTCAAAGCTCTGCCACCACCGACTCACCAGCCTGATCACTAGACCTCACTATACTTCAGTGATCAAGAGAAAACAACTCTGAAATAACAGCTGAACTCACGCTTTAGAGATTGCCTTCAGTATTTATTGGTTCCCCCCCCATTAGATTAGCTCTATCCCTCTGAATTGCAAGGAACAGCAAAGGACCACCACTTATCTGACTCAGAGGAAACACCCCATTAGCAACCAGACAGTGCAGCTATATGTGTGGCTGCTCTTCTCAGAGGATTTATTAGAGCCATGGCTGCTTTCTTCCAAAGGCAGTATCAGCAGGAGGTCTGAACAACCACAGCCCACCACACCAGGGCAGATAGGATTCAGCTGCTCCATCCTCTGCCCACCCACAGACAGCTCCAGGGCAGTGTCTGCTGTGTTACCCCATGCAGGGTAGGCTGTGCAAGAACACCCTTGCTTCCCCAGGAGTTTGAGCAAAGCCACATTGGGATGTTGCTTGAAATGACCTGGCTTATTTTCACTTTCAAAAAATCTGCTTTTTTCTTGCAGTAGTCACAGTACAGCTTCATCGTACCAGCGCAGTAGGAACTAGACATTACATACAGCTAATGATGGATATTAAATTTCAACTGCTTACAGCAGAGCTGTGTTTATACAAAGAATTGAAATCCATTAGCTGAGCCCAAAGCCCACAGCAGCAGATCCAGTTCTTGCTGTGATATACCAGATATTATGTAGACACCTTGAAAACCCAAGGTTAGTTGCAGGAGAGGCAAAAGTGAGGGAGGCAGACAGATTAGAGACCATGTCAGAACCCAGAGAACTATCTGGTTATGTTACAACACACACCCACTGCAAGGCTTTTGAGTACAGGACCTAGGATTTCTCTCTTAATAATGACCTGGAAGAAAGTGTCTTCCTATTAAATTACAGGGTACTGTTCCTTCCCCAGGCAAAAAACGAACTGGTAGGAGTACAAGCTACAGAAACTTTTTCCTTCTGAGGAAAAATTTTTAAAAAGCCTGTTCCCAGAAGCAAGATCTAGGGGAAAATTCTCACTCAAGCTTCATTGCATTAATACAAGTCAACAGGCAGAGCTCACTTAGGCCACTGAAGAGATAACCTCAGATCCCAGTAGTTGACTCAACCCTGAGACCAAGGTCAAGTTCACATGAAGAGCAAGAGTAGCTCTGCCCACCCCACCCAGGCTATGGCTGCAAAATGGGTGGGTGGGTATCCAGCTCGACCACACACAGACACACACACACCACTAGGGTTATCGAGAAAAGACACAGAAGCAGCAGCAGAGGGTCCAGAGAAACAGTATTTTCACAAAAACTCCAACTGTTACTTCTCCAAATCCAAAGGCACGTGGCTGCTCCCCTCCTGTTAGCATGAATTCAGCCTGCAACAAACTAAGCCTTGTAGTTAGTGCCATATGGGGAAGGCTGTAACAAAGACTGCTCAAATCTCCTTACAAAGATGAGCAGCACCTTCACTTAGTCTTTTCTACATATATTTTGGGTTTGATTCTTCCCCCAACAGTTAACATTCAGCTACACACTATTTCCTGCCTCCAGCACAGGCATGCTTGGGACATCAGATTCCAGTTTTCTTGCCAAGGTCAAGCAGACAGCAGCAACACATTCTCATCTACCTCCACCCACCATGCATGCCCATCACTATCTTGGTGCACCTGCACAGAGATGACTCCCCCTCCCTGTGGGTGGGTGCTTTGGAACACAGCCCACAGTACTGTCAGAGCATACAAACAAAAAGCAAGAAAATCTCACAAGAACCTCCAGGTTTCTCTGCAGGAAGCTTGGCCACCTCACCAAGAGCCACAGTGAAGCTGGATGCTTAGTGAGGAACTGCAGCTGGGAGAGGCTCTTCAGGCACATGGGTACCAAGCACTAACAGAGCCTAACCCTGGGTCTCTGAGCTTTGCATCTTCATTATTTTAATGACTTAAAGGTCAGGTGCCATATTCATGAGCTGTGTGCCATGCCAGGCAGTAAAGAAAGACAAGTCCACAGGCAGGGCCACCTGATGCTGGTGGCAGAGACCTGGTGAGTGTCACAGTACAGCTGAGGTCTGTTCACACCAGCATCACCTGCAATGCAGTATTTCACTCTGGTGTGCCTGTTTAAGTGTGTTAGGAGGTTAAACTTGTCAGACCCTTGTTTGGGTCCCAGCCAAGCTGCACATCACAGTCTGTTTTTCTGAGGAGCAGAGAAAAAGGAATTCCTCTGCAGCTTGAGGCATTCAAAGATCGTTGTTTTACTTCCCATTGCTTGAAGCAGACACAGAACAATACTGGCAACACAGAAGTATGACCACACACAAGGCTAGCCACATTCTTAGATTACAGTCATAGGCTAGGAAGAGTTATCCTGACCCATTTAGATTTAAATATCCCCACGTAAGTCAATACAGGACATGGCATTAGAATATGGAGCAGTTAAGACTTCAGTCTTTCCTCAAGAGTTGGTGTAGTGTTCACTGCTTTAAATGAAAAAGCTGTTTAGCACATTAGTCTAACTGGTCCCAAGTAATTTTGCTGAAGTTTGACCACTTTACAAGTTTCCGCTCATATGTAAAAGAACGCAAGAACAGTCTGTGTAAGCTACCTTCAAGTTTCCTGTAACTTAGAGCAAATAGTTCATGCAAAGCCACTTTTTCTTTAGACCAGCAGTCCAACTGTTGAAACAGAAGGTACTGAGGAGACCAACAACTCTCAGAAACCAAAGCCACCTGCAGTCTGCAACAGTGAGGCCCACTGCCAGTGTATCAAAAATAATTTTCAAGGGGAAGGATTAAATGTCACATTTCCAAGAAGCAGAAATCTGCTTCCAAGACACACTGAACATTTTCCAGAAAACAGGCTCGAGGGAAGTCCTAGGTAAGCGGCCGACAAAATGCAAGTGTATTTTGACTACCTCCTTATGATGTGTGAATAGCACCTGGAGTGAGACAGAGAGACACCCTAAAGTGTGGACAGGCTGAACACACATTTTCCTTTTTTCAGTTTTCAAGTAATAAGCTCTGGGTGTTACAGGACAATAAATTTGTCCAGTTTTAGAAAAGACAAATTTTCCTCTAAAAAATAAGATTTGCTTTAACACCTTTCAGTGAGTGTATCAACAGCCTAGGAAGGAAAATTGGTTTTCAACTATTTTCCTAAAATGAGATTCCTAAGAGGTACTTGCATGTCAAGACACTTTCATCTTTAGAGGATGCTGAATGTCTGTACTACAAAGCACAGTGCATGCATCAAGTGCTCTGTCATTAACAGAAAACTCACCTATATGCAGGTTTGGCTCAGCCAAAAAGAGCCTTTCCAGAAGTTCTCCTGCAGCTGGGACACCCAAAGACCACCAAGATATTTATGACACAAGTACCAAGAGATCATGAGTCCAACCTCATCCTCTCCTCACCCACCTCCATCTGGCATGGATCAGCTCCCTTCAGGCACAGCAGTGGGATTTGAGACCACCAAAAAGACAAACCTTAAAACCAACCACACAACTGTAGCTGGGGCTGGCACCGGATCCCAGTGACACCCTGCAACTGGGAGGCAAGCCAGATCAGCTCACTTATCTGGTGAAAGCACAACCTGACAAAGAGAAAGTACATGGTTTTCAGTTTGATCAATCTGACTGCCGCAGTCTAAGATTGCAATTGTACCAAACAAGCTGGCACTCATTCTGCCTCTGCCAGCAACACATTAGTGCCTGCCAGGAGCAGGTACTGAACAGCATCAGGGCACACACCTAGGACCTTCTGGTTGTAAGCTTGGGTGACTGGCAGGTCACAGACCAAAACCACCTTTCCAGGTCTTAGACACTGAAATTCTCTGCTTCTAAGCTAAACCAGTTGATTCCTAACACCCAGTATCAGGCTTTCTAGAGGCAATATCACTAACAAATTAGATTTAACCCCACACACACCTTTCTCTGCCACCTGCACCAGCTTTTACCAAAGCATGGTGTGGCTCCCATACAAAGCAATCTGTGGAGTCCATCAGCTCCTTCAGCCAAGAGTAAAGCCCTTGTGCTTGCATTCTTGTCGTCCTACTCCACAGTGCCTGTCAGCTGCATGCCACTCAGCACCCAGGAATCTGCAATTATCTCAGTCTAGCAGAGAAAAATAAGCTAGACTTAACACTTGTTAACACTTGAGTAGCACTGCAACTGCCTCGTGTTGAGCAGAAGACTCCATGAAGTCACCTGCAGCAGTCACAGCAGCTTTTTCAGAGTCTTCAATCTCATTTTTGCTGGATGGCAAAAGCACATATGTGCTTTATGGCCATTTTTACAGCATGCCACACATGCAGTTAAATCTGCACTGAAACGAAGGCACTTCATGTCTAGAAGAAAAGTATCCTGAAACTATCAAGACTCTGACAACAAACAAAAAGTAACAGCAGCAGGAGAGGTTGGACTCTTAATGTGCACCCAGAGAGGGTTGTAGTTGACATTTAATGGATTTTTCCGTGTATAGGCAGACTTATTTTAAATGGACAAAAAACGAAAAGCTTACTACTGAAGCAGTTTAAAAATGACGTTGTAGTATAGCAGTGGTAGCTGAACCATAACACATGCTTTCAAAAAGTTCCTGGAAGTTAAACAATAACCGGAACAGGCACTGCATCCACTTAGCAAAGATCTGATAGCATTAGTTATGCCAGAAATTCAGCAGTCATAGCTGTCAGTCATACCCAGATGATTTGGCTCAGAGCTGGTCCTAAACACCCCAGGCCTTAAAGACCAATTTGGTTATAAAAATCCTTTACTAGTGCATATCTCCAGACCACAAGAAGGTTGCTTTTGTTCAGCAACACAAAGAAAGAGATTGAAAACTAGAAAAAAGAAATTCCAAGTTCTTCAGAACCCACAGGAGGAAATGCACTCAAGACAGGTAGCTATACCAGACAACAATGGGCCATCAGGAGAGGTGGCATGGGCTCTAACCCCTTCCACCAAGTGAAACACTGTGATGCTTGCTCTGGACATCTTTTTTGGAAAGTGAGTCCAGGATGTTTTTTCAGGAGAAGCTCAGTTTATCCAGGTCTGGATGTATAATAGGGCTCCTGTGCTCCACTTGGCTCTGGGGGCACCAGCATAGATGGAGCTGTAAACTCCTACATGCAGAGTTTGGAACACAGCAAAGGCAGTAGCAGTCATAGCCATTTCATTCCCCAAAGCTTCAACTACAGGATTTTTTAGGGTTTTTTTTTTTTCATTTTAGGGTTTGCCTGGTTGTAGTTTGTTGGTTTGTGGCTTTTTGGTTGTTTTAATAGCCAATGCAAGTAAACTACAAAACAGTTAGACAAGCCTTAAATGACTATAGCCACCCTGCAGCTCAGTCTAATCCTAGAAGGGAACCAGACTTCTGCAGCAGAATTTCTAGAAAGGAAGTTGCTGAAAGCCAGGCCTGACTGGACTAACCTTGATCTCCCAAACCCACAGACTTGGGGAAGTCCCACAGACAAATAGGAAGGCAGTTGGAGCAACAGCTTTAGTCCATGGCAAACAATACAACAGGAAGGGAGCACTTGCACGGTGATAATGTTGTGGCTGGTAAAGAACTATTGCAGTGGCTGAAGCAGAAAGGTGAGCTCCAATGCTCCCAAAAGCAAGCTCAAGCCCAAGAACCAGCAGCTGCAACTCGAGCCCTACTGTGTGCAAAGGGAATGCATCCCTGAGTAAATAATTAGCACCAGCTTCGTTCCCAGCTGCTTTGAGCTGTACATGAACTGCTTTGCCCCAGGAGGAGAACTAGCCACTGGGGACCTAACAGCTCCCATTTGTCCAAAGCTGTTTTTCCATATTAGTAGAGAGGAACAACAGGGTACCCAACTATTCCACCCAGCCACAGGTTTCCAGAGAGGGCCAAGTCTCTCCCAGACTAGAGAAGTTTCATATTTTCAAGTTATTGTAGTTAAAGCCTCTGAAGGGAAACAGCTTTTACCTTGGCTAAGAGTTTTAGGCAACTAAGCAGAGCTGCACTCACCCAAATTCAGCTGTGCAATTCATCGAGGCCAGAGTCATCAGGAGGCAGTAATTAGAGTTATCTGGCAAAGAGCTAGAAAAGGCATTCACATTCCTTCTCAGGGATCTCTCAGGCATTCAAATTATTCCTTAGCAGACTGCATTTCAGCCACACCTGAGCTATTCCCAAAACGGTCACCACAGGCATTCCTGAGGGAACATCTGCAATTTGACATGCATGCCAACAGCTTTAATTTCCTGAGCAGACCACCAGTTATCGAGCAACTGAACCCTCCAGTGTGGCACAGACAGTCAAACCTAGTGCCAGCCAGGGCAGGCATTAGCTCAAAATCACTCCATCTCCAGGAGTTAGCTGAGGAGAGGCCCTTGTACATTTTCAGCCACAGCAGAAAGTATTAAGGAGAAAGTGCACTCTGTTCAAAAGCTGCAACTGTACTTAGGCAAGCATCCATGCTAACCTGAACACTGGCATCATCTACTGGGCCCCAGCGAGCAAGAAAAATCTCCTCCCACTCCTGCACCGCCTGTGGTAGCATGCAGCTCCCCACACGAGCTCCAGGCTCCAGCACCCTGCCAGGCCCGGGGATCCCGGCTGGATACAGGCTGGAGCGAGCATCGTCCCAGTTGCATCTCATGCCAGGGCTGCTGGAGGGGCCAGCACCTGGGGAAACGGACTGCACGGGACAGCAGGCTCTGGGTACTGGGTTTCTTCAGGAAAGGACTAGAAACCAAAGCTTCACCTATGAGATTTGTGACCAAGAGCAAAACTGGGGAGCTTAGGATAATGGCACTGACAGCCCGGCTGTGGGGCAGCCCCACAGCACACAACGGCTTTAGACCAACACTACACTGCACCCCCAAAGCTTACTCTTGAAAGATAGAAAAAGCAGCAACTCCTCGGCTGCTGACGGAGCCCGGCCACAGCACCCCACAGCACCCCGTGCCCAGACCTCGTCCACAGTCCACACAGAGCAATGGGCCGGCGTGGAAAACAGACAATAAACTGAGGGGGGGAAAAAAAACAAAACACAAAATGAAATAAAAAATAAAAATAAAAATAAATAAATAAAAAAAAACAACCACAAACACAAACAAAAAAACCACACACAAAACCAAGACACACTCGTCAGGGATGCACTCACCGATAGAGACCAGCTTGATGCTCTCCCGCTCCAGGAACTCGAGGGCCACCGAGACGTTCTCCAGCTGCATCTGGCGGAAGGTGGGCCGCTGGTGGTACTTGCGGTACATTCGCTTCTGGCTGAGCACCTCCAGGAGGGCGATGAGGCGCAGCCCATCGCTCAGGTCGTGCTGCAGGTTACCGATGCGCTTGTTGACGCAGCGCAGGTGCTCGTTGCACCATCGGGTGAAGGTGTTCTGCTGGATCCGCTTCCAAGGCGCGTCCTCCGCCAGGTCCTTCTCGGTGGCCGGCATCTCGCCGTCGGGATCCGCCGCTCTGCGCCCGCCCTGGCTCCGCGCCTGCGTGCTCATGGCCAGGCCCCGCTCCGCCTCCTGCTTTTCCACCACCTCCTCCTCCTCCGCGATCCGCCCCGCCCGGCCGCACCCGCCCGCCTGCGGGAAGGGAAGCGCAGAGTTCAGCGGCGGCCCCCGCTGCCTCGTCAGA
>JAAWXA010000016.1:8975887-9090460 GCA_038090715.1 Florisuga fusca | reverse complement strand
CCCCGCCCGATCCGCGCTGCTACGCCGTGCCTCAGCCTCTGCGCGGGCCCCGCCACTTGGCCCGGCCTTTATCCGCCGGGAGCGGCACGCCCTCGGCTGCATCAGCCTCCTCGCCCCGCCGTACCGGGCGGGGGGGGCTGGGCTTTCCCTCCCCCGGGAGGCCCCCACTGGACCGGCCCCCGCCTGGCTGTGGCTGTTCCCACCGTGGGGAATGAGACTCACCTGGCGGAGGGGGCAGGGTGCGAGGCCCTGGCACAAGCAGGAGTTGCAACTCACCTGGTGCTAGTGGCTGGCAAGGGGTGCCACTCCCTTGCACCAGGACACAAACACAACTGGAACCCACAGTAACAGTTCCCTCTTTATGGTGTTCACACCCGCCCGAGTCAGCCCAGCACCCCTGAATTAACCCGAAGGGTGCGTGAGCGCATGTAGCTCTGGGTGGACGATTCGGTGCTGGGCCCTGCACAGCGTGGACCTGTGCGGCAGAGGCCAGCAGAGCCTGATCACTGTGCTGGGAGGGAGGGATTTTCAGTTTCTGGACATCTGTAAAATGCTGCAGCCATCAGGAGGGCCGTGCAAAGTACAGCCTGGGTCAGCAGAGACTGATTGCACTTGCATGCTGCTAAGGGATAGCACCCGCTGTACGATACCATTTAAATAAAATGGACCCTTCAAAAAGTAATCAGGGAAGGCTTGAATTCTTGGAGGTTTCTCTCTCTCTCCCCCCACCCCCCATGATTTCCTCCCGTGCCACTCCCTGCCGACATACAAGACTGTGACTTCCCGCTGACTCATCTGATGACAGCAAAGAGTCAACAGAACTACCCCATCCGCAGTCATTACATGCTGATTTTGTTCAGGTTGGCAAGACACCTCATGACGCTCATGGACACATCTCAGGAGGCTCCCAGGTCAGTGAAAGCTGCATGAGGTGTCCCTCTGTGTCCCTGCCCCAAGGGGAGCCTGTGCCACCCGCCCGCTCTCCTGCACACACTTACAGTCTTGGCTTTCCACCGGTGTCGAGCGAAGTGTATACGTGCAGACCTATTCACATCAAGGATGTCACACTGAAAGATGTGAGAACCTGTCAGAGAAAACAAATCCATTAAAACACAGTCAATATAGTCTAATTCAGACAAACGACCATAGCCACTCACCACTAACATTAGGATGCAGATTTCCAGTGATTTTTATTCAAGGATTTTATTTTAATGACTTTAGTAAACCTTGGCTCTGTGGTTTTTCTCCAGAGAGCTAGCAACTCTTTCCTCCTACTAGGTGAGTTTTATTAGATGAGTTTATAAGAAAAGAAAAAAGAAACAAAGCTGAAGATGAGGTGAAGTAGGAGTAGGAGCCTAAACTTCCACCATTCCCCAACCAGTAGGCAGCATCACCTTCTGTTTTAGAACTATCAAAGGCAGCAGATTCAATACACTGAAACTATGAGGTATATCTATCTCATGGCACAGCAGACACTGTACTTTACTCAAATCATTTAGACAAGTAGCAAGAATGATTTGAATAAAAATGGCTTTAATGGTGGGATTTTATTTACAGAGCAAAATTAGCTCAGGCCATAGTGGTTCCCCAGCCTGGACAAGTTGTGACTCCAGGGGCAGCTCTCTGCCATCAGCACAGCCCAGGGGAAAGCAGCTGGAAACACAGAGCTGAGCCTTTTTTCAAAGTTTTTTCTCCCATCATTCTATACTTCATCTTTTAATAGATGCTAATTGCTTATTGACTTTGGCCTGGGTTGGGACTCCTTAGCAACCATTCCACATCCAGATTATCTGATTGCTTATAGCATTTTAATTTCAGTTCCTTCTCACTCCTGCACCTAGTAATGCACACTCTCTTTTATATATTTTTGTGCCCAGGCCATACTGAAAGCTGAAGCTTCAGCCATTTTCTTCTGTAACAAAAACAGTGAATAAAAGCTAAACAAGAAAAAATGCAGAATCCATATAAGGACCTTAATTTTTAAATGAAATGTTTATCTAAATTTTTCAGTAGACATAATATTTTCTATAGACCCAGAAAACAAACAAATAAAAAAACAAAAAAACCCACAACAACTTGATCCCAACAATGTATTTGCAATCACTCTTTCTGAACACATACAAACAGCAGTTTCCTCAAGTGGTTTTGCGCCATTTCATCAATCCAACCATCCACCCCAGCAGCAGCAGCAGCAGCAGCAGCAGCGTGCTGGCACATAAATGGGTGTGAAGGGCTCAGCAAAGTGCTGCTGCAGAGCTGTAAGCCCAGCTCACCCCATCAGCCCCAGAGCTGAGCAGCAGCACAGGGGGAACTGCTGCTGCATGGGAACATGCAGGATAGGTGGGATGCTGGTGGTCTGGATGCAGCAGCCCACATGGCAGCCACCCTTCCCATCACAGGGCTTTTAAACACAAGTCAGCTTTTTGCATCCTGATTGCTTTCACAGTTACTGGGGAAAAAGGCTGCTTTATGGGAAGAGAATGAAAAAAAATAAAAAATTATTTCTGTTCTGAGGAACAGATTCTGCTTCTTTCTGTCCTTCCTCCCCATCCAAGGTGACCCTCCCAGCTGTGGTCTGAGCACTGTTTCTGGTTGATGGGCAGTGGAGGGGGAACTCCTTGCAGGCATCCCATTGCCTGCATTAGAGGTCAGTGCAGGAGAGGCACCACCTCTGGAAGATGCCTGGCCAAAAGTATGGCACCTATGCCTTGTCCTCCACAGCCAGTAAAAGAGCACCCCTGTGGTGCTCTATGATAAGGTTGTTCTTGGGGTCTTGTTTGGCCTGAAAAACTGGATTTCCTTTGACATGAAGTTGGAAGACACTTTAACACAAATGAACACATGTTCCAGGTTTTATCAGGAGACAGAGAAGTGGAAACAAGCTAACCCATGAATCCATACTTGGTGGATAACCATCTTGGTATTGTATATTATTTCAAACGATCTAATATATGCCTTGCAGAAGTACCTTATGTATATATTTATATGGATAGATGTTTGTGTGGACGTATGTATAAATGCAGAGAAGGAGGGAGAGAGACTTCTACACTACACTCTAGGGCAGATACTTTTTTTCTTTTGATGTCCTGTATGACGAGGATCTTTCCAACCCAGCTCTTCTTTTGCTCACTGAATGCAGATACAAGGAAGGAAGAATGCTGTCACTGCTTTTTATGGTCTCTTTAAGCAGTTGCAAAAATTCCACGTCATTGAATTTTTCCACTGTTTTAAAAATAATCTTCCTCCCTCTTCATGATAATTCACTGCAAGGCTAAACTTAAAAAGACCCTGTTTATTCAGCAGCAGAGGTCTTCCACTGCCTCATACTTACTGCTTTATCACAGAACTGCTTAGAATATTTTACTTTTGAAAATGCAGCCTTGACAAATGGAATTAATTGTAATGGCATTTGGTTTCTCTATTTTTAGCAAGAATACATTGAAGAATGTCTCTCAAACCAGACTATGGTGCTAGGCTCTGTGAATTTCCACAGAGTTGCTTCATAGGCAGGAATAAAAAAATTAGGAGCATAGTTTAAACTGTAAAGGTAAATAAAAGTTGGCTGGCCTTTACAGGTCAGCTGCTGATCTTGCTGGAATCTGTTATAATCCTTAATGGAAATATAATCTCAGTAAAAATTATTTATCATATCTTCGAGGGGTCTGGACTGTGGGACTGCAGTGGAGACTTGCCATTACTTTTTTTAGAGCATCCTAATAACAGAGGGAAGTAGTGGCTCTGACCAACAGCTGTTTCACTCAGAAAAGGCTTGTTTAAGCCTGGCTTGTAAAAGCAGAAGGGCGTGGGGAGTGGTGACATGGAGCCTTGTGGACAGGCACCGCATGATGGGGTGACTAATAAAGTCTGAGATCTGCTTGGGGCTAATCAACTTTATCACGGTCTCATGTGATGATATGTTCTTGGATTACTCCAAATCATGGGCTATTTATGAGATATCCTAGCCATTTGGGGCACTCTACATGTTCTCTGCTCAACACATGATTCAGCAATAGCTTGCTTTGATTGTAAGAGGACAAGAATCAGAAATTATATCAAATATTAATCCAATATCCACACAGTTTTCTTCATGCAGGAATTGGCTGAGTCTGAGCATTCAGGACTGAGTCTTCCCAGGTGAAAGGACTTTTCTCTACAACTGGCAGATTGTGGTTCAGTTATTGTTTCTCTGAGGGATCTTTTAAAGATTTCAGTGGTGCTGCTAATACTCAAGAAGCATTGTTTGGTTTTTTTTTTCCCACATAACAACTGATCCCACACAAATGACTTTGAAGATGCATCACATCTCAGCAGAAATGTGTTGTGAAAAGCCAGCAAGGTGCCTTTATCCTTTCCAAAGGTTTCTGCCAAAGCAGCAGCAGCACCCTGAGGGTTTGTACCCAGGGATGCAGAACCCTAAGTTGTCAGGGCAATGGCTTAGAGAAGGAATAACTGTGCCATGGGCTACAGCATCTGGTAGCTATAGAAATTTAACAGGAGAATTTAAATATTTATAAGTTTTTGGCATGTAATAGCCTTATCCAAACACGGGACAGCATTGTGTATCACAACAAAAGCTGTGTGCAACAAATGCCATAAAATAAATTATATCACATTCCAAACACTGTGCAGATGATAATCCTTGCAGTACCATCGGGGGAGACTCATCCACTAATCCAGCCCTCAGCCAGTAACACTAAAGATAGAGAAGCTGAGGCCCAGACCCATTAAAGGTTTGGTTTTTCAGAAGCTGCAGGTACCGTAACTCAACAAGATTTCATGACTAAGTGACCAGAAATGGCATTGCCACGCAGCTGGCAGCACCAGTCCTGGCTCAGCAGTCACAGACAGGCCACAGGAGCAGCACTCAGCCTCCCGTGCCCAGGTTTCCTAAACACACACACATGTTTTTTCACCCCTTGCGCTATTTACTGTGTTTTAAAAGACAATAGAAGTGTTTCTTCTCTATTGATGAAGTAGTCATTAAGCCTCTCCTTTCATTATTGTGATTGCTACCAAGTGAAGCAAAACCGAGACAAGTCGTTCAAGTCAAAGCATGAATTCAATGGATTGCATCATGGGTTGCATTTTCATTATTCAGCAGCTCTGTGGAAGGCAATAAAGTTCTGCTTTATACAAATATTGGCTAGGACATTTGATACAACTTGTTCTGAGTTTTTCCATCTTCTTTTTCTTCCTACCTCTGTTATTCAGGGAAGACAGCAATACCAGAACACGGAACATCAGTACAATCCAAATCAGACAGAGGGATGTGTTTAGGCAGAGAGATCTCTGGAAATATGCTGAAAAATATGACTTGTCCTGGAATTTGTATTGAAATTTATCATTCAGATGTCTATCTAGACAACGGTTGCTTGCAGTAGCAGCTGGGGCATTTGTGTCTGGGGCATTTGTTTCATCTCTCCGTGTTTGGAAGAACATGATTTTTCCTCTGCACGTAGAGGTCTTGCTGCATTATATATGTATATATATGTCTTCCTGCATTATATATGTATCCAGAAGCTGAAACTGGTGCCAAAGTAGCCTTCCATCTGCCAGACACAGTGCTTTGCCAGACTATACAGTACTGCTCTTGCTTTGGATCCCAGGGAGAATTGCAGCTGGAATTTAAAGCTCTAGTTTTGACACAGGCTGTAAATGACCAAAAGTGAGGCTGCTCTTTCTTTTCCTATCCTGAAGCTGAAGTCAGGGGAGACAACCAAGCTGGAATGCACCTAGCACATACTGAAAGAACAAAGACTGGGCAGTCCCTGGGATTGCAGCTCATTCATGAATCCACCAAATTTCTTTGTCCACAATACCCTCTCTGTTTGTTTCTATGGAAATACTGCAAAGTTCTTCCATTTTTCTAAGGTCATCTATTTTTCTGATTGATATTAGGGGTTCAGACATTCCCCCAGCAGTGCCTGCTTCCAGCCAGAACCTTCACCAAGCACCAGGAATGCAGCAATTGTCACGCTGTGGGTGTCCCAGCAAAATGTAGCTTACCCAAATAAACATGACTTGACATATCAAACACAAAGTTGAAAAATAATTTGAAAAAGCAATGCATTTTTTAAATAACTCAGGATCTGATTTCATTACCTGGGAAGTCAAATCCTATACAAAACCACACAATGGTCCAGTGTGCAGCTAATCACAGCTTCCTGCCCCTATCAGATACCGCAGGCATGGTCCTCATTAAGCATTTTCTCTGCTTGCTTCCAGCTTTACCTACTACATGTGCTTGCACCCAGAGTAACTGAGGCTCTCTTCCTCAGATGGCACACCCATTTTTCTCAAGGTTTGAGCTTTTTTTCTTGTGCTTTTACTCCATGAGTTGGAATTTGCAGGAGTGACTGCATAAAAGCAGAATAAAACATCTCACATCTGCCTGAGCTGGACTGCACGAAATTCCACGTGTTCCCCACTTGCTCTTCAGGAGTTGTTTTAACCCAGGGTACAGATGAAAAGTTGTGTTTGACTATAGAGGAGAGGCCATGCTCCTCCTTGGGACAGCTGGATGAAGTTAGGAAGGAACACTTTCCAGGGGAACATCATATATTTTTTAAACAAACACAAGCTGGTCTGTGTGACAAAAACAAAACTGTTGACCTACATGCAGCCGAAGTTGGAGGTCGTTCAGCTCTCCTGGAGCTCACCCTGGGATGCAGCAGCCACACGGGTGGGAATGCCAGTGTACAGCGTGAGTGAAAACACACACATCCCAGAGGTTTCATAAGAAAGGCACAATGCTGAGCAGTGCTCATATCTACTGCCCCCATTGCAGTATTCCCATGGTGGTGAATAATCACCAACAAAACAAAATGCTTCAAGTGGATTTGCTTTCTGCAAAAGGCTGAAATCACTCTCCTTTCTTTTTTTTTTTTTTAGACATTTCTCAAAAAAATATTCCCAGACAGAAATGTTTCATAAGAAGCCTTAAGTCTACTGACTCATTTTGAAAGCTGCTTTATTAGCCCCTACATGGGCTGATAAGCCTTGGCTGGCGCATAAGGACACAAGGGCTGTGCATTGTTCTGCTGCTCAGCCCAGCACGGTGGCAGCCTGGTCTTGATCCAGTGAAGCAATTAGAGAATTTAACTTCCTCCATAAATGCTTGTATGTGGGAGGCCATATATTTGGGGGCATTTCTCTGCTCAAAAGGAAGCCAACCTTTTAAACATGTTGCAGAGCCAGAAGGAATGGCAGAGGCTTCTACAGGCAGCATCACTGATTTGGGTGAGAAGCAGGAATAATAAAGAGTGGCAGAGAAGCTGGACGTGGCCAGCAGTCACCAGCCTCAAGCCACTGTTCCTCCCATGTTGTTGTGCATCAGTTCTCCCTTTAATATATTGCAGCAATGTCCCATGGCTGAGCTCTGCCCAGCAACACCCTGTGACCAGGAAAGGTGGAGGCGGCTGTGTGGGTGCAAGAAGCAGCAGCCGGGGGAAAAGAGAAGGGTGGTGCCATTGTCCCAGAAAATAATGGGAGACACCACCCCAGGGGTGGATGGGAGAAAAACAGCAGCCCAGGACACACTGGAACCAGCAGGTACTGGGAGACTTGGTGTCCAAGGACAGTTCCAAGGAGTTTGTCCAGAGACAACAGAGCCCCCAGACTCTGTTGGGAAACAGGGAAACAGGGTAGGAAGAAAGCTGAGGAGATCAGCCATCCCTACAGCACATTCTGTGTCTTAGCTATTCCCAGGAGCTTTTCTGGCTGCAAACTTTTCTTAACTCTAACAGTCACTCCTGGGGGCTCCTTACTCTGCTCTGGTCCTGCCTTTGTCTTGCAGGGCAAAACCTGCAATGCTTGTGCTCCTGTTTGTCTTGCAACAGTGATTTCTAGGTTTTGAAAAGCAGCTCCAAAATCAACAGTTAAAAAAAAAAAAAAGCAATGAAATGTATGCTACTGAGAGAAGAGAGCATCAGAAAGGTGGAGCTGGCTGGACAGCTGGAACCTCTTGCTTCTTGTGTGCCTGACAGAGACCTGAAGCAGGAGATAGTATCAAGAATGAGCCTGGTCACACACTGTCTGATTGAAAAGGACCAAAAAGTAAAACAGACCCTCTTCAGTCAAAGGACAGTGCATTCAAAGGGCAACTCAACAGTGCTGCAGGAGCTGGCACTGCACTTCACATCAGCCATCTGGTGCAGTGCTCGCAGCGAGGAACCTTGTCTTTGTAAGCTGTACAATGTGGCTTCCTTACAGGTTAAAACACCAATAGAGAGGCTCCTATGACACAAAGGGTAAAAAAGGAGCCCTGCCAAGTCCAGTGAGCAAAATCTAAGTGAGCAAAAGTGAAATATAACTAGGATAGGGTTGGGGCATGGCTTGAGGCCCTTTTCTGAGAGTGGTCACCATGACTTAGTCCCAGCTTCCCCATTGTTGCCACAGTACTGTTAGAGAAGGGAGAGGGGAGAGATACAGATATGGCAGCCTCAGGGAAGTAGGTTTTTTTCTTTACAGTTGTAGAGATAGCAGGGGTTGTAACAGGATGGAGGCAATCTAACTGGGCACAATTGTGGTACATGGGAACCCCAAAGAGGCCCAGAAGCACAGAACCCTACCAGTGCCTGAGGCAGGGCTGCAGGAGCCTTGCAAACCTCTGGGTTATCACTGCTCCCTCTCAGAGGCACTGACTGCACGCACAGGCACAGCACGGTGGCCACCCAGTTGCCTCCAGTGGCCCTTGTTTGCTTTTGGCCTTTGAGGCTCAAGGCCAGGGAGGGAGGGGCAGCACCTCCTCTGGGGACAAGAAATCTCCCCCATCCTGGGTTTGCAATACACACCAGCAGGTCCAACTGTACACACCAGAAACTCCTTCTCCTGCTTTCTGAATGGCAACTGTTTTCTGGATATATCTCCTCTTAGTTGCATGTATGCAAAACTTCTTCATTCTGCTCAGACTTTGGTCCTTTTGGCACTGTTGCTGGCAAGCTCCTGTTCTGACTGTGTCAGTGTTGGGCTGAGCAGGGCACACACCTGCACACCTGAGTTACCTCCAATTCTCTGGGAGCAGCCGGTGGGAAGGGTCCTTAGACAGAGCCTTCACTCCTGTGAGGAAAGCACAAACCTGGCTGTGAGCCCACAGTGCTGCTGCTGCACATGGGAGCTCGGTACCCATTGATGGGCCATGCCCTGCCTGTGACACGCTGCTCTGGCCCCACAGGAGCCTTCCTCCCGCTCCATCACCAGCCTCGGAGGTCCATGTGTGCTTGGCCTCATGCAAACCCAGGGGGGCAGCAGCCCATTGTGTTTTCTGTAGTCCTCAGAGCACCAGTGAATTTTCCTTCTGAAAAAAATTTTTTTTTTAAAAAATCCTCTCCCTGTTTCCTTTTCCTGAGAGCAGTGAGTTTCCTGCAGCAAAGCGCGGGGCGGGATGAAGTGGTTGCAACTGGTGAAGAGCATCTGCTAAACGGCTTCGAGGTTTGTACTCCAGCCTAGAAGGCTCAGAGCAGGAGAGCAGCGTCTGGTGGAGCTCAGTTTCCCTTTCCGGCAGATCCCAGCCCCTCCGACACCTCTCGGAAGCACTAATTAGAGCAAAATTAAGGTGCTGGCCTTGGCGGACGAAGGGATACGGTAAAGGCAGCCGCTGCCCCAGAGCGCTCTGCCAGGAGCGCTTCACCCCAGGGCTGGGTTAAAGCCTGCAGATCCCCTGAGGGTTAGAAGCGAAGCCGGGACCCGCGGGATCGGGCTGAGGGGTTCCGCAGGGTGCCGGGAGGGGACAGGGGGTCCCGGCCAGGGGCGGGAGGTGAGAGGAGACCCAGCAGCACCGGGCACGGCTGCCCCCTAGTGCCGACACCCGGCATTGTCCCGAACCGGCCCTGCTGGCCCGGACAGGGCCGGCACCTCTCGGAGCTGGGCACTCGCCTGAATCTCGAACCCTCTGTTCAGTTTTGGGTCCCTCAAGACAAGAAGGAGGTTGAGGTGCTGAAGCTGTGTCCAGAGAAGGGTCCAGAAGAAGCTGGGGAAGGGTCTGGAGAACAAGACATATGAGGAGCAGCTGGGGCTGTTGAGCCCGGAGTAAAGAAGAAGATCTTGCTCCCTACATCTATCTGAAGGAGGTTGGAGCCAGGTGGTCCAACCTTGTTGGTCTCTCCTTCCAAGTAAGAAGAGATAGAATAAGAGGAAATAGCCTCAGTTTGTGCCAGAGAAGGTTTAAGTTTGATATTAAGAAAAATTTCTTCCCCAAAAGGGTGTTAGACACAGGCTGTCCAGGGCAGTGGTGGAACCACCATCCTTGGAGGGGTTTAAAAGACCTGTAGATGTGGTGCTGAGGGACATGGTTTGGCGGTGGATCTAGCAGTGCTGGATTAATGGTTGGACCTGATGATCTTAAAAGGTCTTTTCCAACCAAAGCAATTCTATGATTCTATGAAACCCCAAATTAAATTATTAATTTAATTTGATAAAAATCCCCACAAACCCACAAGGGGGAAGTCACCTAAACCTGGTGCGGTCTCTCCTCGAGCCTTGAGAGCCCTGGCTGGGCGGGAGGCAGGGAAGGGGATGTGCTGCCCCTGCCGCAGCCTGGGAACATCTCCTAATGCTGCAGGAATGTGGTTATGTCATGGCGAGTCCCCCACACGCCCTGCCACTGCCTCCCAGCCATCCGCCAGCCGAGCGCTCCGGGAAGCATCATTACTGCTGAAATGGAGGCATAAATTTCTGCTGGCAGGGCTCCTGGCTGCGAAAACTTTTAAGCCCTAACAACTGCTCGCTGCAACAAAGTTACTCCAACATTTCCCATGGTACCTATCCCATCTGCGAGAGGAGTGGGAAGGAGGAGGAGAGGGAAAAGGTTTTAAAAAAACCCTTCATTTTCCTTACGTAGTCAAGCGTTACCGGGGGCGATATTTCTGACTGTGCACGAATCCTTCCTGCTGAACTCACTGGGCATGACGCACCCACGGGAGGGGAAAGCATGCCCGAAACAAGAACAGCTAAAACACTCTCCTGCTGAGCTGCGCTTTCTGAAGGTTTGTGTTTCTTTTTCCAGTCGAGGAGCTTTATTATTAGACAAAGAACATGGGATTTTTATGAGCGATTTTACAAATTAGTTTCTCAAATTGTTTGCAGCAGCACAAGAAGTGCTGGAGTCATTAAAGTTCATAGAAAGTATTGAACACTCCAGCACTGCAAAGCTTTTCCTTGTGCAGCAGAAACAAAGCAAAGTCAGCCCTGAGAAAGTCTGGCCATAAAACCCTCTTCATCACCTCCCCCTGCCCCCTCATAGCCATACAGGCACGGCCACTCATCCTGCCCTTGTGCACATCACTGTGGAACAAGACCAGTACCGAACTGGCACAAACCCAGGTACAAGCATGACTTTAAAAACAGATAACTAATTATTTCCATTCACAGCATTTAATTTGGGCTCATGCAGAAATGCTGTTCATCCAATAGTCCAAAATGTGTCACGTATTAGGAGCTAAAGAGTCCAACCCAATGAATGAGTCATTACCCAGTGGATGAAATCCCATATCTTCTTGGCTGCTCATAAATAAGACAAACTCAACTTTATAGTAAGTCATAAGTAAACAATGAACTACATAAAAATCAGAATCAGCTGTCTTATAACTGCATGGGCATGGTGCCCATGCAGAAATGAAAAGCGAATGTGATACCATCACTGCTTGGCTTTGGAGGCTGAGTTTGGAGTTGAAATTCTTAACAGGGGTTTTGATGCATGTAGCTAGGCGGTCAGACATCCAGGCCTTCAAGACCACTGCAGATGCCTCTTTGCAATAAACAACACATTATCCAGGCCATTACCACTTCCGAATGTGGCCTCAGATCCCAACAGGCAGATTTTCTGAACCTATCATTTAGTATCTTCTCACTACAGCCCAACACCTCCAGGCAGTGCTCCCATGCTCTAGCAGCATACTCCTGCAAGTAAAAAAAAAAAAAAAAAAAAAAATTTAAAAAAAGCATGGGTGTATCCTGTGTGTCCCTTGTCACCAGTACCCTGAGTGTGGGGCTGGATTCTCAGAGCTAGGTAGGGTGCTTTTTGGAGGGAGGGTTGGTTAATACCAATTTGAACCAGGTTTGTGAGAGAAAGCAGGAAATAGCAGAAAGGACTGATCAACCTCTGCCCCACTATAAAATTAGCAGGATATAAAACTCTATATCAACATAACTGGAAGCCTGAACCACAGACAGCACAGCAGAAGGATCAGGTGAGAGAAGACATGCTCTCAGCATGAGGAAAGCCTCTGGCATGTGGCAGCAAATGGATCATGAGCAGCAATAGCAGCTGAAGCCACCTTGAAGTTTGAGCTCCATCATCCCCCCAGGGAGGATATCCCCAGCCTCAAACACCTCATGAGGCTGAGGAAAGATTTGGAGGAGCGTTTACACATTTTAGGGAAAACCAGGATGTGCTGGGGAAGTGCTGGAGGGGAAGCAGTGGACAAACAAGGTTGACCATCATCTCAGGGGGTTTTCATCTTCCATTTGAGTTGCACCATACAGGAAACCATTAACAGCAGCAGCACCCAGAGCTGCTGTTGCTTCAGGAAAGCGCTCCAGGGATAGGTGCTGGACAGGAGAGCAGATTGGGAAACTTTCAAGGTCCAAGTGGGCTCAGTGGTGCACTTTCAGGTGGAGTCATCCCACTGCTCTGCACCCAAACCTTCTCCTCTTCAGCACAGTGGAGCAGCTCAGGCTGCCTTTACAACAGCTATAGGGCCAAGACAGTAGCTGCTTGTCTATAGGAAGGGGAGAGACCAAAGCAGCTTTTCCCTGAGAGCAAAGCTCCAACATCTGCCAAAATACACAATGACACAGACTGTCCCCATGAGTGTCCCTGCAGAGCAGTGGCAGGGGCACTTCAGGATATCCATTCTACAGTGACGTGTCTAGGCACTGGGCAGGGACCTTTGGGATGCCTCACAAGAATGAAAGCCCAGAGGAGGCACAAGCCTGGTAACCATCCCACAGTCCACCCCAGGGGATGCAGCATCTTAGGCTGGGGGACAAAGGCCTTGCTCCCTCCTTGCCCCTGGGGGCATTCCTACTACCTCTGATTGCATTCCTCTAAAATGCTGGGAATGGCAGGGCCCTGTCAGGACTCCACAGACCAGTTCCAAGTCCTCTCAGGGGACCAGAAAAGAACTCCTCTGGCTCCCTGGCTTCCTGAGGGTCCCCAGCACAAGCAGTTCTGGCTGTCAGCATGGTCTGAGCAGCCCCGGGGCCCCAGCACACACTCAGTCCACCAAGGATGCTTGGGAAGGGGAAGACATTTTGTTTTCCCAGCCCCATTACAGCAGCAATGGGGCAAAGCACAGATGTAATCCCAACAGGGCTGTGGCTGCACAAGCCCAGGTCACCACTTTTTGTGCAAGAAGAGGTCTTCTGTACTCATTTTCTTTTTAACAATAGAAAATTATTGCACCTTGTTAATAAAGTTCTTTAAATGGATGAATAATTTCCACAAAGGAAAGAATGTGAAACTTCCACTGACACGTTACTTCTCATCAAGTGATCTTCATAATTCTCCAGAACAAACGGAACTTCATCTTTTCCATGTGTAACCATCTTTGTCACCCAAAGCACTTTGTATTCAATAAAAATACCAGCTTTCATTAGGGAGAAAAAAAAAATGCTTCTGGTACACAGGTTTCCTGGCATTGCAAATCTCTGGTTCCCTCACTCAACATGTTTAGAATTAAATCACAAAACCTTAACTCACCCTCTAATGATCTGTTTGTTTCCAGATTCATATTCCCACAATATGTTTGCTGACAGAAGTTGGGCGCTTTGACAAAAAACAAGGAATTTTTCCCAACGATGTATATTTGCTTCATTCTGGTGTTTTAGTGGGGAAGGGTGCAGGCTATATGAGCTGTCACCAATAACGTGACTGTAAGGCCAAGTGTAATTTATTTAGTACAAGCGAAATGTTTATACTAAATGCTCTTTGTTCTGAATATTATCGCATCAACATCCAGCTTTTTATGAAGAGAGCTGTGAGAAAGGTTGAGCCCTATTTCCAAATGATTTTTAAATTTAGCATTGCTAGAAGTCAGAGCCAAAACTCTGATGTGTAGGGTTCTCAGGGGGATGATGGTAAAAAGCTGCTCCCCTCAGTTTCAGAAGCACTTCAAAACTGTCCTTTTTTAACTTTGTATTATGTGTTATATCAAATAAAAGCAAACCAACTCTTGATAGGATATATTGTTTCAAAGTAAATCCAAAATGTTGCAAAATACTGTTCAATGCATTATTGCACCTTATATTCCTTTCTTCCAGCCTTATAATAATCTCTTCAAATTCTTATCAATTTCACTAAACAATTTGATTTCAACAGAAATTAAACAGGTTGGGATGAAATCTGGTCCCACCAAGACATCCTCAGCCTTTCTCACCTGCCCATTGATGGATGGGGCCAGGAAGGTGTCACCACCTTGGTGTCCACACCCAGAATCCTTTGAAGCATCAGTGACAAGCAGCTGTTGTTTAACAAACTGATGACATCCAAATATAAAGCAAACCTAAATCTGTAATATCTAGAGAGCCCTGCACTTGGGCTCTTTTAAAAGTAAAATTTATCTCATATTTTTCTGATTTTAGTGCAAGTTTCTCTGCCAGTGAAATGTTGGACTTTGCTGTTGATATTAATAATCCCATCCCAAATAAGCATTCCAGAAAGCTGCACCCAGGAAACCCACCTGGAAACAAAGGGCTTCAGGAGCTTGATTTGCTGCTGCTGCTGAGAAGGTCAAGGTCAGATGTGGTCATGGGCTGCAGCACCTGTGTGAGGAAGAGAAATATCAGAGGAGAGGGGTCCTCCCGCTGAGGGAAAAGGACTCACTGGTAGAACAACTGCACCCTTAGCCACCCAGTGCTGTGGATCCTCCACCACTGCACATGGAAAATGATCACCAGGTGTTTCTCTAAAACACGTGTAATTTAAATAAGAACAATTTAAGTTGTTTTTAAATAGGAACAATTTAAGTTGTTTGTCCAACTTGTTGTACTGTACCTCATCACTGATTTCACAATCCCTGTTTCCTTGGGGGCAGTTTGTCCTATGAACAGTGATCCCAAATTTTACTCCTAGAAAGAGTAAGTATCTTCCCATTACTTTCATTTTTACAGCAACTAGAATTATTCATATTTGCTTATTGCAGAATATTTTAGACACAATAAATAAAATACCTCCAGGTTTTTCCAAAGAAAGGAAATCCTTTCTGCAGACTCCCCTTTGCTCCCTGCTGAGGTGATGACTCAGAAGATTGCAAAGTCCCACAGCTATGTGCGAGGGTGTTTCTCTGGGGTGTGAAGCAGACCCTCCTTTATTACAGATAACAGTTTTATGGCACAGGCATTGTTCTGCTTTACCAGTGCCCTGTTTTCACAAGGTATTTAATGAATAGGCTTTCAACTGCAAAAATACAGGCTGAGATCAGGAAGGCAAGTGACCTTTGTGCTTGTGATTGCGTGTTCACATAGTTACGCTTATTTTCCTCACTAACATATAAGTATCTCTTTTTGTTGTTGTTGTTAACACTCTTTATTTAATTTTAATGGGCTTTTAAATTGTATTTTAAATTGTAGAGGAAAACAGGAAAAAAAAAACCCATTGTTCTCCCACATGTTTGTTTTCACTACAACTACTAAGAGGAAAAGCCCTTCACAAAAACAGGATACAGCAGACTCCTCTGCACGGCCACACCGTGGGTCCCCTGCACATGCCGGGCACAGCAGCACTGGCCAGGGAGGGTCCAGGGAGAGTCATGAATAAATGAAAAAACATCAATGTGAGTTTTAATATCCACTTGAATGGGAGTAGCATCAAGTCCCTGTTGAATAAACCCCACCGTCCTGGGCAGGTTCTGCTCCCTACATTACCAACCGCCTATGGGCATTTTTCTCCTGACATTGAGGGGCAGAAGGGGATGACTGCAGGGAAAAGCCCAGTGTCACAGGAAGGTGTGAAGCCAGAGAGCTGCATGGCAAAAGCAGTAGCATCCAGTATCCCTTCCTGGCTGTCCTATGAGATGAAACACCAGGGAGAATTCTGATGTCACTTATATCAGATGCTGGCTGGCCTCAGGAGATGTCCCCAGACACCTCATCAGCCCCACTGAGCAGCCACAGGCTGTCTCCAGAGTGCCATCAGGAGCAGAGCTCCCTGCTCCATTTCTACTAGTGACTTCTCAGAGCTCCTGTCTTCATCCATCCCATATCCTCCTTCTCCTTGCTTGGAAATATACTCCTTGCTTGGATTTGGGCTAGTCAGAAGAGGGGTTCCCAGCTGTGCTAGTAACCCCTGGAGAAGGTGCTGGGACCAAGGCAAGATGACATACGGGCTGCTATCACTGCAAAGAACATGTCTGGAGGCTGTTTTTCAGAGGATAATAAAAATAGATGCTTTCTTTCTCCCCACATTTGGAAGAGTTCATGCTTCTGAAGTATAACACTGACTTGTTTCTTCCTGATATGGAATAGTCGATCAGGTGCAGTCACAGGCAGATCTTCATTTCTGTAATTAAAGAGCCTCATCTCTGGCCAGAAATTACCTTATGGGAATTGGGTTATAATGACTAGGAGGCCAGTAAAAAGCAATTTGAGCTTTCCTGACTCTGAAACACAGTAATTGCTATTCCATTTGTCTGTTCAGAAACTACCACTTAGCAGCCATCTACCACTGGCAATCTCTTTCAGACACCAACCCAAAACAATTTCAATTAAAAAGGAAATGTCTCAGATTTTAGGGAAATACAGGTACTAGTTTAGATCTAGGGAAAAACATATAACACATAAGGGCTAAGGATATTCTTGGAGGAAGGGGAATGATATACTATTTTAGTTTTAATTTTATAGGGATGTGGTTCTACTTGTTTTTCTTTGAACAAAGTATAATTCTTGTTTCTTCACCAAAAATGATCATCAGTTTTGATTCAGCTTCGATTTCTGAAGAAGAGAAATTATTACTATAATGTGCCATGATTACATTTTACAATGTAAATTATATGAAAATGTTTATGCAGATCCTTAAGTAACACTACACCACTTTATTGCTGCAAAATGAACACCCAAATTTCTGAGACAGTGTCTTTGAACCAGTGCTTGCTATCATTCAATAAACTGAAGACCCAGAGAGACAGCACAGACTCAGCACAACAGGCTGTGCCTGATGTTACTTAGACTCAGACCATGATGTTTCCAGCTCAAGGAAAAAACAAAACAAAACAACTTCCATTTATACTGAGAAGACCTTTCATTGTTTAGAAACTGTAAACCAACATCCCACGCTGTTTGCATTTAATAGTAAATAACTGCCCATCATCAGAGGACAGGATCAAAGAATACCATTACTTTCTCATCAGAGTGAAGTAAACCCACAGCACCCTTCCTAGCTGAATACAAGGAGCTCAATTCCCAAACGGTCTTGTTTCCAAAGCCTCAGGATCGGGTGTCCCAAAAAGCAAGAAAATCACACTTCCCTGGATGTTGTTAGGACAAGCTCACTTTGAGCAATCCCTTTTCTGAAAGCTTATCAGGGACAACCCTCCTGGCTCTCCCTCCATCCCACAGACCACTGTGCTCTGCCATCACCCTCCAGCCCAGCCCCAGGGGTCCCGCAGGGCTGAGGGCAGGTCCCGCGTGATGCCCAACCAACCATGGCCCCTCGCACCTACCCGCTGCTGCTCCCCGCCAGCCCCGCCGAGCAATGGATCAAACTGCTGGGCTGGGGAGTTGCTGCTGTCCCAGCAACGGGAGGTCAACAGGCTGTTGGTTTGATCTTCAGTTCGTTTTCCATCTGAAACGTTTAACTCCTTCACGTCCTGGAAGGCAAAATACGGACAGGGCCGGCTATGCTGCTGCGCTGGTCCCTTGATGGGGATGCTGAGGGCACCCTTGCTGCTGGAGACGAGGACACGCACCTGAGCAAGACCAGGACTTGGGGGGTCAGGATGAACAGTTTTTCTCTGAGACTTGGGAGTGAGTTTGCTGCAGAGAAGCCCACAGTGAGATCTTCCTCTTAACAGCTTACACCCCCAAGCCCCGTCCTGAAGTCTCTGGTATTCCCACGCATTCCTGTGGTTGCCAAATCCCTGCTGGAGACCCTGGGGGCTAATGCTTGGGAAGAGAAGGGGAAAACCTTTGGCAGACCTTTTTTCCCTTTCTCACCAAGCCCCTGGGAAATTTCAAAGGGTGGAATCACTTTTGGGAGAGGAGAAACCCAGATCTACAAGAACTTGCTGGGTGGTGGCCCTAAACCATCCAAGCCCCAGATGTGCTGCCAGGAGCCCCCAGCCAGCCCTACCCTGGCCATAAGAATTCCAGGGCACACACCTCTTTCCTTTCTTTAATCAGAGAGGGGCTCCTGGGGACGGGGTTCTGTGTTCCAGCTCAAAACAAAACAGTGTTTGCTCCTGCAAGAGTGCAGGGAAGAAGATGCCTCTGCTTAGCTCTCACAGCCCACTGGGTTTCCAGCTCTCTTTGTGCTGAAGCCAATGGCTGGCACATGGTATTACCATAATGCACAGGACGGGTTAGGGCCAGCCACTGCTGGCTATTTCCAGCTGCTATTTCCAGCAAGATGTATTAAATGGTTAAACGATGATGTCAGCCCTGACCTCCACGTTCCTCCTGCACTTCGCTGCTGTGTAACTGCTGGATGATGGAAACGTTTTCTGCATTTCAAGATTCTGCTTTCTGTCCCCTGCTGCAGGCTTGTGCTCACCTTTAACCACCACATGTGCCATGTGCAGATTCTTCAGAGTTTGCAAATGGGAATTTTTAGGTTCCTGCCCCCCTGCAAAATTCAGCAAAGTGTGTCCCTGAAGAAGGCTTCTTCACACACCCCTTTCTAGGCATAAAATCAAGGTTCAGGATGGAACCCTGCTCTTGGAGTTGCTGTCACACGTGGGCTGCCCTGTCCCCCAGCTGCAGTGGCAGTCAAGAGCACAGGGACAAACACTTACCAGCCACCTCTGCAGAAGGACATTCCAGGTGGACAGGCTGCAGGTCGCAACAGGGAAGGTCACGCACGGCAGGGACAGGACCATTTCCTCTCAGGGCTTTCCCAGGACCCTTGAACAAACACGGTGCATTTTGGCCCCATATAAGCAGCATGACCCTCAGCCAGCCCCTCTGAGGTAGATGTACCCACCAGCCTCTCTTCCTGCCCAGATGATTCCCAAATTCCCATCAATGCATACCCTGGCCAGGCCTCTCGAGCAGTCAGACATCTGAAGTTACACAAAGGGTGGCTTTTCCCCCTACAACAGGAGCCCTGACAAAAGAGGAAACTGTGCAAGGGAAAGGGAGGGCAAGAGGAACCCCCTGCCCTTTTTCTCCGGAGCAGGAGGCTCCAAGTCCAGCACTGTAACTCCAGGTGACACATGGCACCCCAGGGGCTACACCATTGATGGCACAGGAGATGCTAGCAGACATGTAACCCCCATGCTGCAACAGTTTGCCATTGAGCCCTGAGATCAGCCCCACTGTGTGACTTAAGGGCCAACATTTAAGATACATGTTGAAACCTTGCTGTGAAGGGAGGGCAGCTTCGGGACTTTTGATCTGAAGCATGAAATCTGCAATTACGGCTAAAGATTTTTCTTGCTGCAGCACAAGCAAGAAAACTTTCTGTGTTTCATTGCTAGTCCCTGTATTCTAAAGTAAAAGAGGATTTCTGCTTTCATTACCAAACATATTTGCTTTTCAGCCTGAAAGGTCACCTCATCTGGGAGCTCTCTAGCGGCCAGCAGTCTCTCCTGCATCTGGTGTTACTTAGCCAGCAATTTTTCTTCTGCAGTGCCTGGGGGCCAAAAGTACTGCCCAAAAGGCAAAACACGGGTTAAAATTGTTTAGAGAACAAAACTCTGTTACAATGTTTTATTGGAGCCCAGGGAAATTACTTTTAAAATACATACACATAATATTAGCAGCAATAATACACTTTTAAAAAGTCCACTGTAATAGTTATGATGTTTCAGAACGGAGCCAGCATTTCAAACTCATCTGTATGGAGCACACATCAGACACATGGCTTATGTTTCCACTTTCCACAGTGTTAAAGAAAATACACTGCTAAACTTACTTACCTTTAGCTAATGTGTTCACTGAACTTGGACAGATTGGTTGTGTAATTGCTTGAACTCAGAAAGCCTTGCTTTCACAGAAAGCTGAAACCATTTTTTCTTCCTGTTTAAAAGTTTCTGAGTTTGTATCAAACACACCCTTCTCAGTCCTTATTGCATTCTGCCACTATGATGCTTTAATCCCGTTATATTTAAATTATTATATGGTGATAAATTAACCTTGGACATGAATAGCAAACGCAGGACCTGTCCCAGAAGCTGTCTCACAGCCTTACACCACAAACATTGAGGCTCACCTGGTTGACACCAAACTTCCATCCTCCCCCAGGGTCAGGCAGGGACAGAGGTGGCAGTAGCACAGGAGGGTGCCAGGGTGGGCAGTGCTGACCCATGCCAGCTGCCCTGCACCAGGCAGCTCCAGAGCCCAGGCACCCTGGCCTTAGACTTGACAGACTTAAGCAGTTGCACTAAATGATGGTGGTTTCTCAACTGAGAAGATTGGGTTGCCTCTGCATGCATCTGTGAGCAGAAGCAAAGTCTCCTATTTTTCACCTTCCCACAAGGATGAGCCCAGTGGACTGTGGGCAGTGGGAGAGGGCAGCTCCAGGAACTACAGTCCCAACTGATCTGAACCATAATCACGGCATACTCTAAAGCTACTCTGAGATCATCACGGCATACTCCAAAGCTACTCTGAGATTTCTACATCATCCTTAAAAAAAAAAAAAAGAGCAAAAAAATGTAAGTGAATAAGAACAGAACAATGAAATCTAAGCAAACAACACTGAAGGATTTTTTTCCTGATTTCTTAAGCCACCTACTAAGTTTATAAGGGAAACATCCAGAGACTGCTAGTTTGAGATCTCATTTCCCTGTTATTCTGAAATACCTTGAAAAATTCAGTCTGTTTTCAAGTGTTGCTTCTCACATAAATTACCATCTAAACCATTCATCTGCTAAAAACACAACTTTTCCTTAAAAAAAAAAAAAGGTTGTTTTTTCATTCTTACTAGAGCTATGTTTTTCTTTTTTTTAATATGAGAACAGCATTTTTCTAAACTTGAACTTCTCAGAAGGGGTGGAGATATGAAATACTTCTAAGATGCAGTTTTCTTTGATTTCCAAATAATTTGAATCAAGTGCTAGAAAGCTGTGGAAAATAATCCCAGTGAGAGAGAAGTAACATAGAGCCAGGTTCTTCCTAAGCCTCTGAAAACCTTTCAAGTTGTTCTGAAAACTTCATTGTTAATCAAAATAATTGCATGAGAACCAATCAGGAAATCCTATAACATTCAAAATTAAAACTTGTCATTACAAATTCACCATCGTGGTTAAAAAAACACAGATTATCTCTGTCAAAAGCTGTGGGAAAGTTTGCTTTGCTGCAGTAGGGGCAGAAATAAATATTTGCCCAATCTATTTTGTTTACCCTAAAAACATACATACGTGTGCAGCACTTCAATTAAATGCTGTTTTCTTTTCCCCCATGTGCACACCATTTGAACTGCCCATGTGAGGAGCTTTCAAAGCATCTCTCCCAGGAGCCAGGTGATGGCTCAATGCCAGCAAGTTTCTCAGACAGTTATGCCATGGTGGGGCAGGTTGGGCTGCTTTGAATTTGCTGATTTCTTGGGTCCCACCTCTGAGTCCATTTAAATGTATCTGGCCCCTTGCTATAATTTAAAGCAATTGAAAGCAGATGCACAAAGTGCCACTAAAAGCATACCTGGGCATGTGTTTGCTGGTACAGGCCAGGTGCATCCACAGCCAGCTGGTGCTTGCTGGAGAGCAGGCACAGGGGGAGGGAGCCTGGGTGCTGCCCAGGTTTGTTTCACCAAGACAACATGTAGGTTGCCCAAATTTAAACAATTTAAGAAATGACATGTTTTCTCAAAGAAGAATGGTGCTGGGGATGACTAAGTTGTTGGAAGAGCTTGACCACGAGTGGAGATCTCCTCTGCAACTGGTGCTGGGAGTATCCCCAGCAGTCAGTTAGTCCAAGATACCCAGCACCATGTGGCTGTCCCATGTCGGCCCCGTCCACCCCAACCACCACCAACACTGCCAGTCCCTCTCCCATAGATCCCCTTCACTGCTGTTGGAGTCCCTGGAGGCTTCTCCCAAGGGGGTCTTTCCATCCCCAGGGGTTCAGCATTTTCACCAAATTCGAGTCAAGCAACAGCTCAAGCTAAGGCCCAGCTTGCCAGGGAACACAAGGGTAAAACAAGCAGTGCAGAGCAGCCAGTTATAGCCCTGTGGTGGCCACAAGCCTCTCCTGTACATACCCTGAGAACAAAGTCGTCTGCACTGACCACTGCTTCTCCAGAGACACAGTCAGAATTACAGATGCAAAAGGTCTCCAGTCTGGGCTCTCTTTTGCAACAGCTGTTCACAAAGTTAGTGGTGTGCTTTGTTTTGAAAATAAGGTCCACACTCATAAACATGTCATTTAAAAATGCAGTTTAAAAAAAATCAGAAAAATAAAAGGAAAAAAAAAAAAATCTAACCTCCCTGGTGTGCTCCCCTGTGGCAGCAATTTTCAAACAGGTGAAAAAGATATAAAAACAAGGGCTGGAAAAAGAAGGCATGGTAATCACATTCTAAACCACCTGCTGGAAGTGACCACAGCATAAAATAGTTCAAAACACTTTGGGAAATATGCAGATGATGCCCATAACTCACCACTACTCATAAGGGAGTTGGGGACCTCCAGACAGGAGGACTCCAGGACCTTACCAAAGCACCTGTTGATCCCGCTGGCATCACATGAAAGTCTAGCAATCCTCTGTGAGGTATAAAGATGCCTTCAAAATCTCTTCTTGCTTGAAACAACTCAGAACTAAACAAAAGTACGGCTTCTTTTGTCCAGATTCTGCAAGTCTTGGTTTTTTGTCATCTCAGGAGACTGAGGTCTTGGTGCTTCTCCCAGTTGAGTCATTGGGAGCATTGCCACAAGCTCCAGACAGCAACCAGACCTTATCCTACATGCTTATCTGTCGAGCTGACAGCTTTTAATTTCCTAGAGCCTATCATAACAATAAATTTGCCAGAGCTGAGCACTGCTACACAGACAGCAGGACAGGCAGCAGCTCTCTGTTGCAGCACGGGCTGCTGGCTCACCCTAGAGTGCAGTGGCCAGGACCTCCACTGTGCAACAAAAGGTTGCACATAAGCACCACCACTTCCATCCAGGAAGGCAGCTGGTCTGACCTAACACCCAGTTTCTGGATAAGAAGCTGTAGCAGCTACAGGCTGGTTCCCTGTATGGTTGAATTTAATTTTCAACCCATTTCTGTAGGATGCAGCAGTGAATGTTTGTAAAACCTTGCAAGCAGACACATCCTGCCTGCATCCCCTCACAGGACCATCTCTCCGGTGTGTCAGGCAGCAGGAGCACTCCCAGCCACAGGCCCTGGTGTGCTGCTGCACCTCACTGGCATCATGAGCTGCTGCAGCTGGAGACACATCACAGCAATCAGACAGCTCTCATCAGCTATCTGTGCCCCCGGGAGCACGGATAAGGTCCTGACCCAGTAGAACAGGCAGAGGCGGCAGACTGCAAGCACCTTATTCCCACCCCTCAGAAGAAATGGAGAAACCCAGAGGGAGTCAAGGACATTTTAAGAGAGGAACGGAAACCAACAGGGAGCTGTGCTGGGAAGGAAGGAGGCCGAGGAGCAGGATTATAGACGAACAACATGTGCAGTGTAATTAATCTAGATTAGGTTTTATTTTATAGCATTAACAGCCCGCAGTCACAGCATGTGGTGATCTGGTCCTGCTCGTTCCCAGCCTGCGCAGGGCTGGGCCGGTTCCCCGGGTGCTGGGAGCGCTCCAAGCGCGGCGTCAGCGCGCAGGAAGCGGTTCTGGTGACTCACCGGCTGCGTGCTTGCTCCGAGACTGATGAACTAATACCGGCACTTGTGGCCCTTTCCACGGCCCCTTCCATTAATCTTCTGGTTAAAAAGCGCTGCAGCCTCTCGAGGGGGAAATTCCCACAGCGCAGGATTAGTGCTGGCAGTTCCCCTGCCCCGACCTCCTCGGTAGCCCTCGCAGAGCCAAACCTCCGACTCCTCCGACCCGGCAGCGGTGCTTGGGAGCTGATGGTATTTATGGCTCTTCCTCCCGCCTGCCCTTGGATTCTGGGTCTCCTGCAGCACATGCTGGGTGATGGGGTTTGGGCTGCAGTTCATGTCTCGGGGATGAAATGCATAAGCAGGGGCTCACCAGCAGCTCATAATGTCGTCTTTGCTGCCATAAAAGATTCACCTTGTAATTTTTTTTTTTGCATATTCCACTTTCTGCAGCAGCAAGTTGCCCATCTGAAGTCCCCATGGTCATCCTCCTCCCCTCCCCCCCTCCAGCTTTCTTCCTAGAGACTGAATATAGACCGTGGAGGATTAGAGGTTTTGCTTTCCCTGCATTACAAATTGCCATATGCTGTCCAATTACCAAAACGTACTACACCATAAAGAGCCCACATTTCTGTTATGCTTGGAGCAACAATAGAGCTTTCCAGCCTCAAAAAAACAAAGCACAGTTAAAAATTGTTTCTTAAAACTCCTGAGACACAAGAGCTACACAGGGCCACAAGCAGCCATAAAACCTGAGATTTTGGAGACAGGCTCTATCAGTGAGTAACGTGTGATGGAATTTGATCTGTGCCTCCCTCTTCATCCAGGACAGACTGTATTTAACATCATATCTCCATGTGGAAAGCTCTTAAATCATTCCAGTGTTGGCAGAGACCTGGCAACCACAGCCTTTGCCCCAGAAGCTTTGCAGCCTTGGGGGACAGGACAGCCAGTGCAACCAGGGACTGGGGCTCCAGTTACCACACAGCTACTTTACTCCATCCTTTGACTTTATTTTATGTTTGTATTTCTTCCATACGATAGAATACAGATCATTTTACATAATGTACACAAACTATATCACAATGCTTTACAGAGCAAAGCATGAATTACATGGTAAAAACTAGGAGAAAAATTATGAGGTTCTTTGCACTGCCAAGACCTCTGTTTCCTCCCTATTCAGTGACCTCTCAGGATGCCCTCAATCTATTGGGAAGCTCCCATCTGACTAATTACTGGTCCCAAGGGGAACTTGGCCCATCACCAATACACTCCCACCTCTTCATAGCACATGCAGGGCTGGAGCCCCACTGCTGCTGTCCTGCCCTCACTGCATGGCCCCACAGCCAGCCCCAGGACTTGTCATATTTCACCTCCCCTTGTTCTTATCTCAGGTTTTTCCACTAAACAAAAAGCAGCACTCTGTCTTTTGAGCAACAGAATTATTTCCCAAGTAAATACTGCAAACTCTGGGAAAGAAAACCCACCTTGTTCTTCTCTTGGAGGATGAGCTATTTTTTGCACAGCACAGGTGTGGCCCCAGATACACTGCTGGGTTTGGCAATGCCATTTGCTGCACTTATAAAAGCAGTAAATCCATCACAGCTCCACAGTAACAGAGGTGAGGCAGAATGCAAGTCTGCCTCCTCTGACAGTCTCTTTTTGTAGCTGTTTTATGAACACAGCTAGGAGAAGCACTCACAACAACCATTCATGACATTATGGGATATTTTAAGTGACATTAGATTGACAAGTGCCAGGTCTCTAAGACTGAGCAGTAAGAGTATCAACAAGGGGGAAAGAAAGTTTTTAGAGGCTAGGAGAAAGTGAGGTGGTAGACAGGAGGTGCCAGGAGTTGGGGGTCACATACACCATTGGGAGATTGCAAGAACAGACACAGGGACACCAACCTTACTGCCAGGTTTCCAGATGGATTTGCTAAGTGAATCCTGTAGGAACCCTGAACAAAACACAGGCACCTATGGAGATACACATACATGTAGCAACAAAACAAAAGTACTGGCAATGCCTTCCCTCAGAGCCTGCCTTATTGCAGAACATCCCACTGTGAGCAGGGTGCTATTTTAGCAAACATTTTTAATGAGTAAGAAGAATAATAAACTGTTCATTTTCCGTTCTCTAGCCTAATGGAATAAATGTATAAATTCACAGCATCTGTACAACAATGTCATGCCCATATGGAAAGATCAGAACTTCTTCCTGAAACAGCAAAATGGGACACACCCATGGCAAAACTGATGGCAACGGGCAGAAAAAGAGCAAAGGAAGGCACGTGGAAGTAAGTTTCTCTACAACACTTAGATTTAGAAACATAGGTCAAATATACATTTGATGGGTAGGAAAAAAATGGTAAGTGGACAAGAAACTAACTTCAGAGAAACTAACTTCCTCCCCTAGTCCTTTTCATTTCAGTTCCACATCAGTGACTCAGACTTTGACCTAAAACCTTTGCAGCAGGAGAATTAGCCAAAAAAAATCTGTTTCCTTTTCTTAGCAGCAAACTTTCCAACTGGGAAAAGAGTTTGAGGCCCACATGCTTTGTAAGTTTGTAGAAATAGAAATTTCTCTTTCTTGCATCCCATCCCTCATAACCTGGAAAAGATACTGACTTGCATGTTGAATTCTTTTCCAGGAGAAACTCAGCAGGATGTTTGCTTAACCAGGAGGAATTCTTTACATCTAAATGATCCTTGAATGAGCTCTTCAATTTTGACCATGCTTCCTGTAGGCCTTGAAAGCACTTTGAGTACCACAGGTCTCCTGCTGACCCTGGTGGCTGCCATACAGTTTTCCAGGAATTCCTCCTGACCAGGACCTGGAGCATCTGCTCTGAGCATCAGCATCTGAGGGATAAACCTACTTCAGCTTGACTGCAGGGTCAAGTGCTACTGTGAGGTTATTCCAGCAAAAGAAAAAGAAAAAAACAAAAAAACCCCCAAAAATAAAAACTCAGCCACTGCCCACATAACTGCACTTGCCAAGAAACCCCCCAAACAATGCAATGAAAAAACCCACATGTCCCTCTCAATGTTTTAATGTATTTATATTATACAGTTCTAATCTCTGGAGCGGATGATGGGTTTGTTGAGTATGCACAAATGAAACCCACACAGTGGTCTCACAAACAACATAAACACAATACCAGATTACATGTGGGCACACTGGAAGAGGTGGGTGAACCATGGCTTACGACATTTTCAAGAACAGACTAAGACTTAGGGGATAGGTGTGGGTCCTGCCTCACTAATTTGGCTTTTAATCAATGGAGGCACAGGAGTTTTTTACTCTACTTAAAGCTTGGACCCAATGCACAACTGATAAAAATAGTAGTTATAATATTAAATACTAAAAAAGCAAAATTTTAAATAAGTGTTGGCTAGTCAGTATAAAGCTTCTCTTCCAAAGAATGTTCTATTATTAAAACACATTTACAGCCTAAATAGGATGTTGGTGACTGTGTTGTTGTCCCATTTTCTTAGTCCATCAGCCATCACCCTACAACAATGTATCTTCCCTACAAGCAAGCAGAAGACCATCATGTTTAACTAAGGATGGAAGTTTTGCCTGTGGAAAATGCCATTATTTAAGTTTCCATATTGGTGGCATAACTGGAATATCTTAGTAATTGCATGAGTATTTTCTTGGACTAGTTTTAGGATTACTGCATAAAAGGAAATGCTTTCAAGTACTGGTAAAAATGAGAACTGGAACTGGTTGCTTTACATCCTGCTGGGTCTTTCAGGGGCCACAGGCATACAATAAAAGCAATAAAGTCAAGTTTTTCTGTCGTTGAGAATTCTTCCTCAACAAGAGAGAAAAAGGAGGCAGCTCACCCTATTTTCCTCCTGACTAGTAAAGGGCAGCTTTATATGATGCTCTGCAAATGCACAAGGATGGGCTCAAGGAGCACACGTAGTTCAGGGCCTACTCCTGCCACAGATATTATAGACTTGTGCACATGCCACAGATATTATAGACTTGAAGGGAGCCCATTGCTGTGGTCTGCATCCATTCAAGGACATCTTCCTGCCCTCCACACCACTTAGGCATGCTCCAGCCATGGGAAAAATGTCCTGCAAACCTCACCCAGAGAACTTCTCTGAACCTCTTCCTGGGGCCTTATGTTTTTATGGAAATACAGGGCCACTATTCAATGTAACAAAGATCCCAAAATAGGCCCTCCTAAACTAACCCAGATGCAGATGGCATTCTGTCAGACAGCTTTTGCTGCACACAGGTTCAGTTCCTCCCTGCCATATCCTACTGCCTCCATAAAGCAGTTAAGACTCATCCAGCAGACTTCATACACAAGTGGTTTTTGTTGGGAAAACAAAACTAGTTGGCAAGATATACCAGAAAGAGGCAAAAAATTGAATCTACTATAGCACCAGTTAGCTCAGAATATTCTTTTTGTTTGCCCTCCTTGCTTCACTCAGATCAGTACTTTTAATAAAATATTTATCAGATCTTATTAATGAAAAATTTACTTCTGTTGAAGCAAAACAGATTGAATCACAAAGTATAACTTCCTAGGATTCATGCTCATGGCATGCTAAGTCCCACTGACTCTTGTTCTAGATGTGCAAATGGAGATGTACAGAGTTTTGTAGGACACAGAAGACCCTACTAGATACCCACTAAATACCTCTCCTTCAGAAAGTGCTATGTGCAGAAATAAGGACCAATGAAATAGTCTGGAAAACACAGATTGTATCCTAAGGCAGTGATGCTTCAAATATGTGCTGAAGCCCATAAAAATAAGTTAAAGGCTGTGCTGACAGACAGGATGAAGGGAAAATCTGTTTCTGGGATTAGTAGTTACAAAAGGTCTTCCAGATTCTGGACGAATCACAGGATGAGACTTCCAGATGGCTAACCATGATCTTAGTAAGACCATGGAAGAAATACACGTGCCTAGAGTTATGAGGCACAGCAAATCCTAGATAAATGGTATCTCAAGGGTACTCCTGAGAATCATCACATTAAGGTGGAATTCAAAATCTGCTCCAAAGGAGGGCCAAGTTTTCCAAAACTGGTCAAAAACTCTTCAGCTTCTTGGATGCAGGAGGAATGAAAGCCCTACATTGTCAGCCAACACACTAGCCTGTAGCCCTGGGCTGACCAACATCAGTGGAAGGGCATGCTGAGTTATAACATATATCTTGGCAGAGCACCAGAGCTCTCAGAGGGCCAGGCACCAGGCTGATGGATCAATCCATGAGCACTTCTCTCCTCTGGCTGACTTCCCTCCTTGGCAGCACTGTGAGCAGCAACAGAAAAGGCCAACAACAAGACAAAGGAAATCAGGAATCTGACCCAAAACTTTGCTGAGACAGGGAAAAGTGGCAACAACCACTACATACGAAAGGTTTGGGAAATGCTGTTCTGCCCCTGGAATTACATGCTCTTTGTCTTCATTTACTGATGAAACAATTCAGAGAACAGCAGGTAGGCAGGCTTTGGACACAGCTGGAGGATGCCATGACCTCAGCACTGTGTGCCAGCAGAGCTGTGCTGCTCAGCTTGCCTGGCAGGCAAGGCTCCTGCTCCTCAGTCACTGCACTAAGCAAAGTCCTGTGTTGAGACAGAAAGGGCCAGGAGGCTGGACATAGAGGGTGGCAGAAGAGCTTTCTCCTAAGCTTCAGGAAAGGAGAGAGGTAAAGGCTCATTCATCCTTAGTAAATTATGACCCTCACTCCAGGGTCTCCTGGCTCTGTCCTACCCAGGAGCACTGTAGAACTGGCCCTTCTCATGCCATGAGGCCAGGTTTGAAAATAAACTCACTGCAAACAATCACTAGTGGGCAGCAGACAGACCAGTGTGCAGCTTGCACAGAGGAGGAGCCTGCCAGTCTGCAGCTTTCCCCTTCAGAGCAGGTTATCTCCCATTCAGGTACAAAACAGATGCAAGAACCCAGCCAGGCCAGGGCTCTTGGCTGCCCACAGGATGTCTTTAAAGCTGAATGACAAGCTGTAGAACAGATGTTCACCCTTGGCAGTAACTACAGCCATGCTGTGGTGTATCGTTTTGCCTTTTCAGATCTGTCCAGAAAGGATGCACGTTTCCTCCACACTGTGTTATGGAGAAGAAACTGGACTGGAATGCAGTGATACTTCCTAATAGACATCAGCAAACTTCTCCAGTAGGAAGCCAAGTGTTTTACTGGCAGTTGATCAGTGCCCTGAACACCACCACTCTGCATGACTAACACAGTGAATCCCAGAAATGAGACAGCCCTTACCATTACTTTATGGTTCAGGCATCATTTACAAAAGGCTTTTGGAGAAGTGCAAAAGCAGATTTCTGGAGGAAGCTGGAAGAGGACAAAAGAGCTTCCTGTGCTTTGCCTATTACTCCCCAGCAGGCTGCAAACACCAATTTTCAAATATTTTAAAAGAAAAAGAAAAGTGAATAATCTTTGCTAATAGTTTACAGTTTGAAATGAAGTCAGATTCACAGAGATGATTTGGCTCAGGATACAGCATCTGTCTTAAATATACACACTTGAAGATGAATCACATATGTCTCATAAGGACACTTCCTAAAATTTGCTCTCCCATAACCATTTAAGGTTCCCATTCTGCAATAAAAGATGATGTCATTATTTACAGTAACAAATGTAATGGTGCTCAGATCAAATATAGGAAACCAGTCTCCTCGCTCTTAAAGTTCAGTAACCATATTAACTTTCTTACTAGGTCAGAGAGTGTAAGAACTAGCCAGGGTATAAATAGAAACAAAAAAGACAAAAAAGGTGCAGAAGTGACCCAGAACACATACTCTACACATATTTCTTTGCTCTTAGAAAACTGGCTGAGTTAAAAGTGATGCAGTTCTCATTGCTCTCACTTTGTCCATATTAGGGAAATGAATCTTCTGCAGGAGAGCTGCAACTAAAAAATAGTGCCATTATACTAAGCAGAAATAGCTTTTCCTTGAACACCAAGCATGCATGTGGCCACCCCTCTCCCCACAGCTTACATTTTATGAGATTTTTTGGACAGTCAGAGAAAACTCTCCTTCCATATGTTCAGGATGTTAGGATTTCAACCTCCTCGCAGCAGGAAAATAAAGTCATCTTCTTTGTAATGCAACAGCACTGAGCACACACACAGCACTTAAACAGTAATGCATGAACCGATCTCTGCCATTGCTGCACACTGCAGGGATCCCGTAGCAGGTCTTGTTTCTGTCATGTCTGCAGATGCTCTGTTAAGGACTCCAGGGACATAGAGCAATTACTAGGGTTTGTTTCTGCTTTCCAGGAGCAGTTCTGTTTAGGAGAGAATAGAAAGGGATTATTTTTACCTTATAGTTTGGACTTAAGAGGAAGTGAACTGAATTTCTTTCCCCCACAGATATACATCATTGTAACAAGTATTGTAGTTCCTTGTAACAGGGAACACAATCCCAAGAGCTAAGGAGGATGAAAAGCAGGCCCCAGTGAGCAGCACAGCTGGGACTGCACAGTCGAGAGGACTGTGGCATTTGGGCCACACACTGAGGATTGCCTCAAGTTTTTTCTCCTTTGTTTTGGGGGGGCTTGTTGGTTTGTGGGTTTTTTTGCTTTGAGTCCGCTCTACTTGACATCTGCTTCTGGTAAAATTAACAAACTCGCTCATTTTAATTAACATTTAACATAGACTGAAACAGTACTGTGCATTTCATTGGCTTTGTGGGACTGTAAGAAGTATCCGTGAAACATTTTCCACTTACATGTACACCAAGGACAAAATATTTAAGTGAAGATCATTTTTTCCATATATGTTACACACATTATTATATACAAGAGAGGATTAGACAAAACAAAACTAGAACAAAGATTCTTTTGGGGTTTCAGAAGAATCTTTGTCTATCTTAGCCATAGCAATGGCTTAAGCAAAGCTTCACACATGAGGCAATGAATGAGGCAACAGATGCATCCAAGGCATCTCACTTGTAATACACAATTTAGCTAAAGCAATACTAAGACCACGCAGAGGATGTGGGGACACCAACATCACTCTTCCTACAGCACAAGAGGTCCACAGATCTTACCTTCTCCTGACGTACTCGGACACCGTCCACCTTCCATTGTGCCCTAAAACAAGTTCTGGCACTGTGAGCAGCAGACCTGCTGTTACTAAGGGCTGTGCTCATACCTGCCAGGGCACCCTGCCATCACAGCACAGAACGTGTCTGCTCGCTGCAAGAGGATGTCCACCAAATTTCACCCCACAAGGTTTCCTGCAGCAGCGACTACCGAGACAAAAGCCTTTGCCTCCCAGAGACCTCATGTGTCTCTAATTAAAAAACCCTGCATGTAGCTGGCAGCTACTTTCTTTATTGTTCACCTGCTTAATGCTGCAAGCAATGATCCATGTCATCTCTGTGTTGTTGCAGAAAATGGGAGGAGTCTTCTGCAGTCAGAGAGAGGGAAGCCCTTGCCCAGGTTCTCATGCAGTGATGGAAGGGGTTGGCCTCACACAGGCCAGAGGAAGCCTTGGGTCACAGCTGACCCACAGGTCAGTGCCAGGAAGGGAAAAAGAATGGAGTGGGCTTCCCATGAGGTTCAGGCATAGGGCAGGAAGGCAGATATTGTCCCCAGGGCCCCTCTCTCACATTGTGTATCAACAGGACCTTCCACCTCACTGCACCCAAAGGCCAGGCCAGGCCAGCTCCTCCCTGCATCCACCACCATGTTGACTGAGGGGGGGAAACAGCAGGGCAGCAGACAGGAACAAAGAAGATGGGGATGCTCTCCCAAGGTACTGAAAGTACTGAAAAGTACTTTTCTCCTCTGAGGTCAAACCGAGGAACCCAACCTTCCCAAAACTGCTCACTTTGCCCTTGCCTTACTGATACCACACAATCCCCTCCATGCCTCTCCTTTGCATTGTGTGGGAACTTTCCCCAAAACAGTGTTTCTCCAGAATTTCCTTCCTCCCAAGACACCTGGAACTTCCTCCTGTCACCTCTCACAGTGACACAGGCCAGGCCACAGATCCCAGGACAGTGGTGCCTTGTCTGCGAATCTAAAACAACCACACAGCACAGGGCTGCTGTGGTGACATATTCTGTGGTAACACAACTACAAACACAAAGGCTATAACTGAAGTCACTTATTTCAGCAAAAATAGCCCAAGATATCTGAGGGAAAACAGAAGGAGCAACTACCAGTGAAGACTCCCTCCAGAAGGCTGTTGGGAAAGTATTTTCCCATCATGAAATGTGTGATGAAATGCATTTGAAATTTGTGTTTTGACATCTCATGCTATCTGTAGAAGCTCCTTGCTTAAGAGTCAGTTTGGCATATAATGAGCAAAGCAGCACAGAAACAAGAGAAAAAAAAACAGATCCTTTCCTGCTTCAAAGCCAGTTTAAAAGCTATTGGGAGGCAGCCAATATATTTTGGGAAGCTTTTTAAACTGCCTCTTGCAAACTAAGAGATGCCTCATCAGAGATTCGTGCACACGGCAAAGGCCACACATCTCAACTCCAACCTCACCCTTCCCACATGTGGAATTTTAGAAGCTTGAAATAGTTTTACCTAAACCTATCCCATTAAATCTGTATTGACAGGCACAAAGCTTCATCCTGCTATGACGGACTATATAGATGAGTTTTATGCAATGCTCTGCTACACCAACTTGCTTCTGCCACAATGTTCACCTGATTCAAGAAGCCATGCCACTCAGTGATGGGGCAGCATCAGCTACAACCAGCAGAAACCAGTCAGTTTGACTCCAAGATCTCCACAAATACAGTACTGAGCTTGAGATGCTTTGTAAGGTAAGCAGATGCAGGTAAGCTGCCTGCATATATTTCAGCTTTATCAGTCAGAATGAAGAAGAGTGAAGTGCTGGTGTTCCTAACCAGCTTTTACAGGATGTGACTCTGTCCTGAGTCATCCTTCTCAACTGCAGATGCCTGTTCACTCCTGGATCACTGGACGTCAATAGTAACACTCATCAGGACAAACAGACTGCTTTCCACATTTGCTCTTGAGAAGCTGCAGGAAGCAACCTTCACATTAAACAGTTGTAACTTTACATTTTCACAGTATCTTCACAACCAAAAGGACCAAAGATCTCCAATATGTGCTTAAAATTGAAATATTAATAATATTGTTGTCTTCTGATGAAGTATCTGACCAGCAGGATCTAGCCAAGGTCCTCCTTACAGTCCAAGAAATTAAAGTTAACCCATACAACTGCAGAATGAGATTGAACACCCAATTATTGTTCTTTATTTTAGAAGAAAAAACTTAACATGTTTTAGCATCTCCAGTATTTCATGGGAACTGGAAACCATTTCAATTAAATGAACCAAATGAATATCACTGTTACACAAGTCCGTGTGCATACAAGTATAACTAGGTGCCTCAGTTGAGGAAGATCTCTGCCAGGGCACTAGTCTCATCTTCCATCTTGATATACATTAAAAAGTCTTCAATGATGAATTTCCTTGCCCATCTAGGAGCAGTCAGCAGCAACATGCCTACATGCCATTACAACAATAAAGTGGAAAAAGCTGAGCAAGAAATGTCTATTGCAATTCCCAGCTACAGCTGGATTACAGTCAAAGTTCTGCAACAGGAAGACTGCCCATCAACTGTGACTGCACACAAACAGAAAAAAACAAATGCCTTTAATATCTCACCTAACTAGCCTGCAATATTGATACAGAATCTTTAAGAATGAGCAAACATTTTTGCTCACCATTTTTCACCTACAGCATCACTGAGAAATAAACTAATTCAGTGTTTGCTTACTTGGTCTAAGAAAAAGATCTCTGCACTGGAGTCAGGAATTTGTGACCAAGTTACTGGCAGATATTAGGTGTAATCTCTGCTACCAACAGCATCCCATGAGGAGCAGCTAGACACATACTTCACACTTTTTTTTTTAGGCTTTTTTTTTTCCCTCCAAAAAACCCCAAACCCAACATCTAATGCATCTGGTAAAATGTTTTAATGTTAGATTTTAACTTTTTAAACAGAGAAACAGAAGAGAGGTAAGTTACCTAGGCTCTGACCCAGGACTTACAACAGTCTGGAGTGGAACCACATTTACTTAAACTACACTCTGGGGTGGATCCAAACCACACAGCAAACAGGGAGGAGACTTCCCTTTCTCAAACTGCTCAAACTTGCTGAAAACTGTATTAGTGACTCAGTACATGTCCTTCTCCTGAGTCAGCACTGGACCAGAGCTCCAGAATTGCATCTAATTTACAGTGCAGGTTAAAGACTGTAGGAATGTTGGTTTTCTTAAAGGATGGTCTGTCAATCTTACTCTGAGGGTGTCTGGTCCCTGCAAGACATGCAGCCCCTACACAAACTGAGATTACACCCACAGCCCATGTTCCAGCCCTTCTCTTCCTGGGGCGGGCCGCAGACCCGTAGGAGCACTGCTTCACTATACCACACAAAGGAGAAATGGACATATGGCTGTGAACCCCATTTATACAAAGTAAATAGGTAAACAGATTCCAATTTTAAAATAAGTTCTAATAGATTTTATTAATTAGTAACTTGTCTTCTACTGCAATAAAAGAGTGCGGCAGATTATTCCAATATTGCGGAGTGCTGAAATTTGATGTTGGGCTGAATGAAAGACTAGATACAATACAAATCAGCTTTCTGTTCTATTGTAAATTTATTCCCAGATTTTTTACCATTTATTCATCCCAAAAGACATATTGCATATTTGGAACATTTTTAAATAAGAGCCACTATATTATTCAAGACAAGTTTTGTCACATCAAAACTGATGACAATCCATAGAGTATTTTCCAGAGCAAGAATTCCTTACAAGAAATATAAATAGAATATAAACTTCATAAATGATCTAGCACAAAAAGCTTGAAATAGTAAATCCATTCCATATCAAAGGCAGTACTTTACACTCATAATATGTCCGAGGTGTTTAAAAAAAACAAAAAACAAGAAACAATTTCTAACAGAGGGTACTGAAACAAATATGGGCTACTTTTGGAAAAATTTTCTTCCAATAGGACAGAGTGAATTGATCACTTAAACTTTTTCTCTCAAGTAACTGATTAATATGAGCAGGTCTGAAAAAGTTGCTTTTAGTTTAAACCAAGCTTTGGATTTTTTTAATCTTCATCATTAATAAAGAGATTACACACTTTGAAGCACATCCATATTTTCAATATATCACCTATGGTGTATCTCCATACTAGTATCTCCATTCCAATAGTTTAGAAAATTATTTGATAATCTCAATTACATCTCCATTTTCATGGTTGCTAAACACGAGTCATCATGATCTGTCTTACCCCATGCAAGCGCAGTCTCAGAACAGCAACGTACACACATGCACACACGCCCTCGGTGCCTTAGAAGTGTTACATTTCCAGCTCTGGGAATAATGCTGACCCCAACTGAGCAGACTAAAAAATTAAACATATTCACATCAATAATTTAGACTTAGAAATGCCTTCTAGAGGGGAGCAGCAGTAACAGACACCACCACAACGTGGCTGAGGGAAGAGAGCAAAATGTATGGTTTTGGGAAAAGGACTGGTTTTGTTTCACCTTAAGATCTAAGCAAATTAAGAGTAACCTTTGGGATGCAATCAGCATGGAATGAAACAACATAGAATAATTAATGCCTGTCAAACCGTCTTAAAGTAAAATTTCACTTTTATAAGTTCTGACAGTTGGACTGGGTGATTCTGTGATTGAAAGTGATCACTACACCACTAACACTGTACCTAATAATCTGCACCAAAAGCCAACTGACACACTGCAAAAACCAAGTGTAGTTAATATTCTGCAAGTGTTTTCCGTACTGTCCTGCAGGGATCTGGTTTTGGCTGACAACCATTCAACAGTGTATGATCACGAATCTAGAACAGCTTCAGTAGTTATATGTGTTAAATCCTAAATGGGGAAAAAAAAAAAACCTATTGAAGAAGTGCTGAATTGCAGTGGGAACAGGTTGCTGCCTTGGACTGCTTGCTTACAGTGTTTTTTACCAAAAAATATTGCAAAGTCAGATACCACATGGGTGGGATAATGCAAGGAATGCACAATTTGATTCACAAGTTTAAAATCCAAATGCTAGAAGTCAGTAAATCCTCCAAAGGGTTCTGGTAGGCAGCCAAATAAGAATAGCAGAGCAGGATATAGACCTTATTATCTATTTATATGATGTTAGTAAGGTCATTACTGTAAGAACACAGTCTGTTCTGGCATCTACTTTTCAAAAAAAAACATCGAGAACATTAGAAACAGTTTTTAAAAGCTGACAGCAGGAACTAGAGGGATTAAGAAAAACAAAGTTAGGAAATTCAATCCATTCATACGAAGAAAGATTGGAAGGTATTTTGATCATGGTATGGCAAATCCCTGGATCAGGACATTTGCAGTAGCAGGACATCTTCCAGGAGTTTATTGAAATGCAGTGATGGCAGCCAAACCCCCAAACACGGGGTTGGGATTTTGAGGGTTTTTTTGAGCTGCTCAGGTAACTTACCTACAGAGGTTTCTGATTCTCTACCTGAAGTTCTTAAACTAAGACTTTTTTTTTCCTATTATAAATGCTTAACTTCTTGACATTATGCTTCTGATGCTGAGATCAGTCAGTGAAGTTACATGACTGTGATAACCAGAAAAGCAATGAGATAGGAATTCCCTCTGCCATTACCAACAAATGCAGGTATGAGACTCTGATGGCCACTGCCACCAACATCATTCTTTCAATTGCTATTTTCCCTCATACTTCTGGGAGCCCATTGTCCAATACTGGTAGCACCCACTATTTTTTAAGCCATAGCAGATGCAAACCTTTCTCTGAGAAGAACTTGGCTGTGTGGGCAAACTAATTTGAGTGACTGGCACAACCTACAAACCAAGGAAGGCAGGAACAACTGGGAGAACCATTCTGCAGCCCAGTTCCCCACCAGAGGAGAAAGGAATAAATTTTGTGTCTCGAAGCACATGCAAAGAGGGACTGGGATAAATAAATAAGATGGACCTGAGGAATTCAATGCAACTATTTGCTGGAAGCTATCACCCTTCAGATCCAGAGACTTATGTCTGAGTAACAAAGGGAGATAATATGGCTTTCAGTTCTTTCATATGACCAAATGCTATATTAACAAAGACTCAAAATCTTGAGGTTGTTGCTAATGAAGTATTAATGGTGGATGAAAAGTTGGAGGGAAAACAAGGCTCTTGGTGGAAAGCAGCCAGCTCCAGCTGCAGAGCTGGAGCAAACTACAGTGGCTTCCCAAGCTGCTGTGGTGCCCTGGTGTCTTAAAGCACTCAGATGCTGCTGGTGGGATGAATCTCATCAGTGGATTTATCATGGAGAAGATTCAAGCTGAAGATATGATTCTTGCAAGTGGTAGAACCCTACAGATTAAGGCAGGAGACATTCAAAATCTTATGTACAGCACACTGAAAATTTGAACAGGTAACAAGAAGACTTGATTAGAAAAATAACTTAGGAATATACCTCCAATATACATGCACTGATTGCCTTTGCTTCAGCCAAGAGTCATTTGATAGTAAGTCTCACACTATTTTATGAGAAAACTTCTCAATATATTGTGCATGCTCACAACTCTCCATTTAGCACCAAAAATTCTAGAGATTTTGCAAGAAGAACCAGGCAAAGACCCTGGAAGAATGCATTTAATTCAGCTACAAGAAAAAGGAAACTTAAATTATATATTTTTATATATTATATTTTTATACTTTTAAAGAGAAGGCCTGCTGTTGTAGTTCCCATGTAGGCAGAATTCTTTTAGAATTTTAAAAACTGTGTCTCAGTCAGGACACCGGGACAAAGCTGAAGAACTGTTCAGGTATTTTATTAAATCTCTCAAATTGAACTAACAACTCATAGACTCTTTTCTTGAGTATGAGGAACCATTTTAAAACCTCAAACTTCAGTGCAAGCTCAGAACACTTATTTTACAAGTAGACTTAGAACATCTTACATGTTTGTGAAAAGCTGCTTCTTACAGTAACTCCAAGGCTCAGGTAATTGAGCCTCACAACTAAAAAGAACGTCCCTAAACATGAACAGAGTACACACATTTACTAAAACAAATGTAGCAACAACAAAAAAAAATTGTGCAAAGAGTGCTTGCAAAATAACTTCATTTGCTGCTTTAGTGTCAAAGCACTGAAGAAAAGCAACTTCCCAGTTATCCAATCCTTCTCCAGGGATTCTTGCAATAAAAGAGTGAACTGTGAAGTTTAGCTCATTCTTGATCATTTTGAACATGCAAATGTCAAGAACTCCTGGGAAAGGCACTGTATTAGGGAACCACAGGTATATTTGGTAAGCACAAACCCCCATGCAATGTGTACTATGTCCCTGGGTATGTAACAGAAATATGCACACATGCACATAATGAAACTAGAAATCTTTCTCCTTTAATACAGCCATGTTGGGTCTCATTTTTCAGCTCTCTGATGCTCTGAAGATTTCTGAAAACACAATATTTGTCTTTAATATAAGAAAAAACTTGTCACAGACAGCATTGCTCAGTATGGGGGACCTACTTGCAGCACAGGCCCTCCCCAAGCTTGGTCCCAGGGAACTCAGCACTTTCCCTGCTGCCAGCCAGGAGAGACCACTGCTCCACCAGGCACCACTCCACCTCCTCACACCATGTCTACATGCTACTGGCAGGAAGGAGGGAACAGAATCAACTGGAAAAGAAACCGTAGCTGAAAGAGGGACAAACAGGGAGTTGATGATGCTAAAGAAGAGCGGAGGCAGCATCAGGCTCCCTTCCTCTGGAAGGGCTTTCCACTATTGCCCCACTATCTGCAGCCAGTGCTCCTCCAATCTCACAATCCCTGCCACAGGGACAAGCCACCCTTCAGCTGTGAAATGTTTTTTTCCCCCCCATGTCAATAATTCCCCCAAGCCTTTCTGCACCCCCTTTTGGAAAATCACAGTCAGGAGATAGATCAGCTAGACAAAAATATAAACCAGTGCAAACATGAAATACAAGATAAAAAAAATCTTTTGCTATAATTGGACATGCTGCAGACACTGTGCCTAATAACTGTGACATATCTAGCGCAAAAGAAACTTAGCATGAATCTTTAGTTTTTAAATGACATTCAACTCAAACATGCATAGGGAGAGTAAAGTTATTTTATTAAATCATGCACATCACGTGTGTTAGTGCAAATAGTTTAATCTGTACTCCAGAAATTCTATTGTATTTTTATATCTTTACAAAATAGATTTAAAACAATTATTTACTTTAAAAAATGTAATTCTGAAGTTAAGCATTTCAGAACAATATTTGCAATAACCTATATACAAGAGGTACTAAGTACCACTGGCATACGAGTGTTCTGTGGTTGGGTGGCTTCCTGCAACTGAAAAGGATGAAATGAATGAACTAAATAACAGTATTTATTTTCTATAAGTCGCTTGTGGACTATTTTTTCCCACTAATAATCCTCCCATTACCAAATCCCATGTAACTTTAGATAGAACCTTTAATTAAAGGACAATGACCCTTAAAACCTGACAAAGTAAATTATATGCTAAATTTCTATTTAAATATTTAAACTATCTGTCGATTGCCATAACATTTTAAAAGCCAATTCAATTGCTGAGATTACCTCCCTATTTTAAAGTTTCCTTTAGCAGAGCCATTTTACTTTACCATTTTTCAGCATATTAAATTCTTTATTAAATTTTTTTTGACAGAACTGTTGAGCTGAACAAGACAACGACAGTCTACATTTAATTCAGCACTAACTACAGTGACTCCCACCAAAAGTCAGCAAATAGCAGTACCTATAGTACTTAGATAAGGAAAATAAACTTTGTAATGGGGACCACTGCATCATACTTACAGCCATGTAATGAGGATGCACAAATTTTTACTACCAAATTAAAATCATCTTAACCTGAAAATACAACATCAGGTATATTATTCCAATTTTGTAGTATTTTATGAATCTTCGATTCTTTTTTTTCAGCTAATCACAGACATACTGTAGCAGCTCACTTAATAAAGTTACATCAACAAAAGCTTATCTAAAGAGCTTATCCAGCTCAAGTCAGAAAGTATCAAATGACTGAAAAAATAAATTGATACATATGGTATGCAAGAAAGTATTCATACTTTTCAAAGAATGCATCTTTTTAAATATATGAAATTTAATAAATTACATTCAAACTAAAGTTAATGTAAGTTGAATCACTGCATTATGTCCATCAAATGACCAAGTACTTGCTCCCAGAAATACCTTAGTTCACTCAAGAATACACACATGCTTACACTCGCACACGCTCACGCTAAATACTCTAGGCTGGTCTTCACCATCAATATCTCTGTCTCTTTAAGGCTGGACATGAATTGTGTCTATTCTTAAAAATCATTAATAAAGCAATCTGTATCAAAGAAAAATATGCTTCCTTCAAAAGGCATGATAAAGAGTTTTCTTAAGTCTTGTTCCCAACAGCTCAGTGACTAACAGCAAGTAAAATGGTATACCAGTTTGTTGTCTGTTTTGTTCTTTTTTCATTTTTGTTTTTGTTTTTTTTTTTTAAAAAAATCATACTGAAAGGCACTGAGCACACTGCATCTGTTTTCCAAGTATCTGTAAGGGTACTTGGCTTGGGTGTCCAATTCAGAAGTGTGTTTTAGCTTTTATATCTGGCAATCGGATTCTAAAGTTAAGTGTCCACAACCCTAGCCATTATAAATAATTTGGTACCAAGAAGCCTACTTTAGGCCATCATTATAGTATTCAGAATCCCAACATACTATTTTAGAACTTGCATGAAATTGTAAGCAACAATATTGCTCACAGTATGATGAATCACAATTTTATTCCCTCTTTATAGACAAATACATTTTATACACTTTAAAGCAAATGACCCTACTGCTGTTCTCACGCAGAGTTGTGCTGTATTAAGAGGTAAAAAGGAAGAGAATTAATCTGTTTTCCCTCAGTATATGAATGTTGCCAGCTTCTAAAGGGAGGACGGTGTATGGATTCAACAACAGTTCTCATGGAGAAGCTCTGGTTAGGCCTGGGTACAGCACCACGGCTGTTACAGCAACCAAAGCTGCCATCACAGGCATCCAAGGCCATTGTCTCTGTGTGGAGAGAAAAAAAAAATCAATATCACATTTGTTCTAATTCATACTAATCAGTTTACCCCGTGGTTCCTGAAAGTCCTGAATACCTGTTGATAGGCATCACTAGAATGTTACCCACGAGCCCTACTGCAGGCTAGTCCTGACTTAGAGCATCACAGTGAACCATGTTTCCCTAGCAAAGGGAAATCCACAACTCTTCATGACTGAGCATCATCAGGAGAAGTTTTGGGCATTCCATATTTCCAGCTTCATTACTGTACACACCTCAAAGAAATCTGCTATTCACTATGTGAGGCATCGCTAGTGCCAAGTTATCGCTAGATACAGGTTTACACAGTACCAACATCTTTAACTTTTGAATGTTTCAATCCAGATCTATGAGGTTATTATGGAGCAGATCCTAACAACATAATTTCAAATGGATTGTCACAACATTTAACGACAACAATAGCATTTTAACAGGAGGACACATTGAGACACGTTAGAGAAAATGCAAGCTGAGAGTTCAGAATACAAACCAACCACCTATTTCTCCTTTGTTTTGTTTTGGTTTTTTCCATCTTCTTCATAGCAACAGTGAGAAAAATTAAGGTGTTTAGAGCCAGGGAGGAACTTCTTAGTCCATAAATAGTAACCAAAGCTTGATTTTTATTTAGAGGCAAACTCTTCATTTTTCTTAGTTAAGTAAGCAATTAAGTTTTCTTACAGGCCCTAGCATCGCAGCATTGTGCAAAAGGTAGCCCATTTGCTGAAGACAAACTGAGATTGAGTTAGAAGATGCACATTCAGAACGAGTTAGGATAAACTTAATTGTTAGAAATCAAGAAGTCACACATAAGTTAAATGATTAGTCGATTGCTAAGCTCATCAGTATCAACAGAAAGCGTATTAAATGAAGGGTTTGCTTCAGGTAAAGAAATACCTGTGAGCATTTCATCATGCACTATTTTATACAGAAATGGCACGAACATGTGAGAGGGACAAACATACATTGACTGAACAGTAGTGCTTGTACCTTTCGCTACCACAATGGGCCGTAACACCAATACAGGAAAGCCAGGATTAGGCCGATGAATACGGCTGGGACGGGTTGTAATATGGAAGGCTAAAGAAGGGAAGGGATATTAAAAATCACTTTGTGCTATAAATCAATCAGGTAAAGGTGATTTAGAGAGGGGAAAATAAGTCAGTGAGTTTTGTTTTAATTGAAATGTATTAAAGACATCTAACACAATACAGCATTATCTAATCTGGTATACAAAGTTAGTACACCATTCTACTGAAATGAACAAGGATGTTTAAAAATAAGGGGAAGTAAGCAGAAAGTGTTCTAAGAGACCTCTTGTCACAACCTGGAATTTAGCACTTAAAACTAATACAAATCTTAAATTGATTTGCCTGTTTCTTATTTAGAGTTTATTTTAGTTTTTCCAATTAAGAGGAAATCCCATCTGGATTTCTTAAAGAAAAAAACCTCACACCAGATACTTAATTTTTCCAGTTACTTCTTCATTCCTTACACATTAGCCTTTCCCATTTTCCATCACCAGCCTCTAGGAAAAACAATCTTTTTCCTCCACTAGTGAATCAATTACAATAATGTCCACAGGCAATCCCAGTAGTAGAGATATTTCTGTGAGACTGCAACCTGACTGTATAATCAACACTAAGTCACTTAAAAGCAGGGAAGTGCATTTCTGTTAAGAGGTAAGACAAAGATCAGCATCTTTGGCAGGTCACCAGCCTTGTGACCAAATGCAATTCTGAACATTGATCACATGTTGCATGTGGGCCAAACTACCAGCTGGCAAGACTGCAGGGTTCATTTAGCTTATGGCCACATCAGAACCATATACAAATTTTCTCAGCTACCTTCAATTAACTATTAACTACTTCACATTCTGGATGGACAGCCTCTATCCCTAACATGATAAATTAAAAGCAAAAAAGGACCCAATTTCTTTAAGCTGTCCTTGGAAGACATCTGCTTTCTTTGCATGGTAGCCTATGTATTTCTGCACACACACAGAAACAGAGCTTAAGTTCAAACTATCTAAATACTTTCTTAAGAACTTTGTCTGTGCTGAAGCCACCTTGATTTGTTCAGTCAACTAAGTAATAAATTTGTGTTTGAATACTTCCTAAAACATTGTGATTCATTAATAAAATCTCATCCTATTATGAACTTGTAGAAGTCACTTAATCATGAAATATCTGATATGGTTCAAAACAGGAATCTTAGAAGGCATTCTAGTCTCTGCCATTCAATTCAAAATTGCTTTAATCAAGGGAAATATTTAGTAGACAAATTATGTGTAACTATTGAAGTCATTTTCATGCAGGATTATTTTTGTGTCATTGGTGCCACAATCAGAGTGCCACCTTCCCACAGAAAGCATCGGTAGAAATAATCACAGCAGTGTTCAAACAAGTGCCAGAAATTTATGTCAACCAGAGCAGCTGATGTTCTCAAACCATTCACATAAACAAATCTGTCATATAAAGCGCATCAGGAGATAATCAGTGACTACAAGCATGCAAGCACAAGTAGTACAACCACACTGCTAAGCATTTTAGAACACATGTTTTTAAAAGCAAACCTGAGGCATAAAGAATATTTAAATGACATCCCAAACGAAGTACAGAAGTCTTGTATTATCCAACATTTGCTAGTTCACTGAACAATTCTATGGAAAAATTACTTGTTTGGGCTTTTTTATTTTTTTGAGTTATGAACATTCACAGTTGTGGCATCTTGGCAAATGAAACAGATGATAAATACCCACCTTACCAAATCAAACTGCCTCCAAACAACTCACTTTTCCCACACCCCCACAAATTTATCAATCTATAAAAAAATCTCCTTATTGTCAAAGAGCACGTAAGTTGGTGCTTCCTCAAAAATGTGCATCATATATTAAAATATGAAAATATACCAACTCAGATACAGATGGACTGCAAAAAGGAACAGATCCCACAGTGGGAAGTCACTTTCCATGGGACACTATGCTTGGAAATGAAGTTGCAAATAATGATTCCAGCATAAGGGTACAAGGGTACTTGAAAAATTTGACCTTGGAACTCAGCCCAGTATCCATGATGCTTCAAATAATCACAAGATAGATATGTTTTACATTACTGATTTTGAGTAATACTTGCTTGAACAGCAACCGTGTCCTCCAAGTCCTTATATGGTTGGATGCTCTTCATCAAACCCTGACCTCCCAGTTTCAACTGCCCTAACTAACTCCTCCTCTGGAAGCAGATTTTGGCAACTGCTCTAGTTCCTGATTTCATTTAAATACTCACTTCAAAGTCTTCGTAAAATTTCCCTTAGTTTGCAAGCTTTTCCACTTGCATCAGGTGCTCCAGTTCCCTTTACAGTATTTCTTCCCTCTACTATCCCTGATTTTCCATTTTAATTCTGAGGTTAATGCTTTTAAAGAGAAGAAAAAACTCACACAATTATTTATTCAGTATGATCTCTTCTACTAGAATGAGAGTTTTTCAGTTGGTTGTTCTTGACTTCTGCCTATTACAGAAACTCAATATTGCCTGGCCATTGCAGAAGAATTGTAATCCAGTTCCATGAGAATTATGACATGGTATTCCTGAAAATATGGCTGAAAAAAGTGAGAAGGGCTTCAAACTCTTCACATCTGTGACAGATCCACTATGTTAGGGGTTTACGTTCAGTAATTCAGCTATGGCAAGGGTATTCATACAAACTTTGGGCATCTAGTAGCCACCTGATTTTAGAGGAGAGTACCTTCAGAACTTCCTTTAGAGTCAGAAAAAGTTTTCTAAAAGGCTATTAGGGAACATCCATTATCCTCCTGCTATGTACTGTCCACTGCAGGAGTTGTTCAGTGATCACAGAAGCAGTACAGGAAGACAATAAACCAGGCATCCCACTCTAGTAAGGTATCTAAAATAAGGCTATGACCACCTCATAAAATGTCTGCCACACCCTTAACACTTGGAGGATTTCAGTAATCTTGGTATTAAAAAAAAAAAAAATAAAAAAATTCCCTATCTGTAAATTCAATTCTAAGGATACAGCCTCTCAAATTAATTGCAACAGGAAAATATTTTCATTAGTGAATAGGAAAGACAGTTCAACTGCACTGTTTAAAGCACGAGCCGATCAGGAATAACCACTGTTAAGAAGCATGAGCAAGACTTAGGAGGGAACATCCATTGTAATAAACACTAATATATGTGGAAAAGATTGCTCAATTCATTTGGATCCAGGTTTCTCAGCTTTTACCCATGTAACACTCTCTGGAATCAAAGTTCTGCTTAGTTATTGTTCACTAGCATTTAAGCCAGATGTTTCCAAGAGAGCAGGTATCTAAGGTTGCATTTCAAAATGTCACACAACCGTAAATTTAAATTGCATGCACAATTGTAAATGCAATGACCTGCAACTCTGCACTGGTAGTACAAATGGAACAAAATTTTGCATATAATATGGTAAACAGCTCCCTCTTCTCCCCCCACCCCCTTTTTAAAGTTGGTCCTTCTCTATTTAACACTTATATGTTCCCCTCAATCAACACAACTGCTGGTCTGATAACTTGACTTCCCCCACATATTTCGTATGGACTTACGTTGTTTCCTTTTTCTTGTAGCAGCTTCAGGTTTTCTTTACATTGTTTGAGTTCTTCTGTGAGCGACTGATTTTCTTGTTCAGCCATCTCGTACTTCACCTTCAGCTCTGAGAGCACAGTCTGTGTTCTTTCATACTAAAGACAAAGAGAAAACAGTCTACAGGCTCCTGAACACCCCATACGTGCTTACATTTGCTTAGCACACAGCTTCCTTTCCTGTCATCTGCAGAGAGTACCTCACCTTGGATCAGTATACCTTCTTCAAAAAAGCAGGGTAGAAAAATCTTAGTTTAGATTATCTTTCTTTCTAAATGAAGATTTTGCTCCTCACTTAAAAGGACTAGGATTACCAAAACCAAATATGAAGGATGTACAAGGATTTACTTCATCTCTCCTACCAAACAATTATTCATTATCATAGTGGAAAGGACTATAAAAATGATGAAGACAGAACAAGAAACACAGGAACAAGGAGTCTTGTTTAAACAGTGGTATTATATCTATGTTGTAGCATAATTACCTATACCAATCAAATAGGTGCAAAAATCAACATTCTGTACGAAGCAAACCAAACCCTTTTTCCACATAGCAAACTCAAACGTAAGAGTAAGAAAGGCATTAAAAAAAGTGTCTTACTACTATCCTGCTGTAACCTTTGGTGTGGGTCAAGAACAAACAATAGCGGTGATTGTGTCTCACTCCTACAAGTATGAGCAGCTTGCTCACCTTCAATGTTTTTATAGATTATCACCTTACTTGTAGTCCACATGACAGGGATTAGTAAGGACAGAACTAATGACTTTGAGTACAGGCATTTATTTACCACAAATTTAAAAGGTCAGGAATCTTCACAAGTGCATCAGATTACAAAAAACAGACTAACAAGACTAGGATTTTCAAATGCTGAAAACTGTAAGGAACGAGACATGGATAAATTAATAATAAAAGGACTGCAAAAGAAACTAAAAACAGTAACTGGGGAAAATGCCACTCAAAATGCTCATAAAAGAATGCAAGGAATTGTTAAGCTCTGGCCTTCCTCCAGTCATAATCTTTGTAAAGAATGTGTAGTTCCATTGTCAGACGAGAGAGTTCAAAGCTAACTTGGAAGGATCATACTGTGTAAACAGAATTGAGTTTGATTTATAACAGCTAATGAAAATCTAAATCGTGATATCCAAGAACACTTTTAATAAGGGTTTATTTAAGCTGTCTGCATCCTAAAATTAAATGCAGCAAGGTAATGCATGATAGAAAACTTCAGGAAGCTCGCAAAGCACATGCAAGTCATTTTATCTGAAATCTTCCAAGATTTAACTCCCAGTTAATATATTAGCTACCATAAAAGTACTTGCATTAAAATATAAAAAAATTATTTTCTAGAAGTCTTATATTTTTCCTTTGAGCCTTGCTGCCAATGTCATTGAGAACTATTATCTCAAAACACAAATAGCACTTTGTTACCTCTTTCTGAACGTCTTTTGCTTGACTCTCAGCTTCACTGAGTTGGCTTTTTAGACTATCTGCATCCCGCTGATGTTTTTCTCTCAAAGATCCCATCTGATTTTCAAGTTCCTTTCGAGACATTTCCAGAACACTTATATCGCTGGTTAGCGCTAAGCTCTGTTTCTGAGAGCTGAAAGACAAAATCCAATTGGTTCCTTGTGTTTCGAATTTAAAGAAACAATATATTATTTTTTTAAGCACTTTTCACCCTCCAAAATGTCGTATGTATTTAATATGGAAATACCCACTTAGAACAATCATAAAAGTACAAGTCACCATTATCTCCCTATGCAAAGCAATGACAGAGAAGGCTGGCCATAGTATTGCTTTTATATATATGCACACAGCAGAACGTGCTTACACCATTATAATCTATAATTGAAATAATTTATCATTCAAAACTTTTAATACTTATTTTTTATTAGTCACTAAGCATTATAAACTCCAAAGCATTTTGAAACAGATTTGTAGTGAGAAGTCTGTCTAAGGTTGTCAGTATTTAACCAATTTATGGACACACTTTGCTTTCTCCAGTTCCATAAACTAAAAGCTAGTATACTCTTCAAGTGTTTAGTACAATTGTGCAATATTCATAGAAAGCTCTAAATGAAGCCAAAACTTCAGTGTGATAACCAAGTAGTGATAACTCATACTTGCAGAACACAAAAAAAAATAAGGGAGATGTCTTGCATATTTTAATTATGCAAATCCTGCATTTGCTTGTGTAGCCTTTCATATGAAAAATATGCAAAACAGATTGGTTTAACAATTTGGCATGAAAGTGTGTTCTGCTCAATGCTATAAAAAAAAAATCAGTAAGAAATGAAATTCCAAAGTTTCCAATAGAAACACCAGACATGTAGTATGTAGTACCTCTTTTAGGAATTAAAAATACCCAGCTTCTATGATACCTGCCTAGACAAATCCACTGTGTCCTTACCTAGAAAGCTCCTTCTCTTGTCTCTGAAGTTCAGATGTAAGCAAGGTATTTTCCTTCCTTAGTGTAACACATTCAGCTTCCAGGGCACTCCACTCTGCCTTCAACTTTTCAAGTTCACCTGCAATGAATAAAATTTAATTGAATTGAGTAAAATTATTTCACTATTGCTTCAAGTATCGCCAGCTAATAAATGGAGGAAAAGTTGATACCAGTCATAAATCTCAAATGTATTTGATTATAATCATGTCACATGAACTCTCTCAGGGGCACCTATAAAACATTACAATATTTTCTAGCATTATGAGGTTTGTGAGCCATTGAATAGGCTAGTGGCTTTTTTTTAATGTGAACTTTTTCACAGGAACAGAGGAGTAAAGAACAGCCTGTTTATGCGTCTACTCTAGTATTTTAGAAACAACAAAGTATTTGAAGAAAATAACTTCCCAGACTTAAAAATAGTGAACAACTAGAACCACTGAATAACATGCCTCAGCCCCATGGAACAGAATGTTTAAAGCAATAAGTAAGGGGTGAAAGTGAAACCTTTGAAATAAATCAGTCCCTGGTAAAACAGATAAAACTCAATGCTATACATGTCTTAGGAATACAGTGCCAGACACTGAACTGCACAAAGATTAACTCCTTCAGAATTTAAAGCATATTTTACACGTTAGTCCTTTGTGGCATGTACGAAGTCTCAGCATGAGCTTTTGAACTCTGTTAGCATATTCTTCAAGATCTGAAGCTATAGGCCTGCAGCAGTGGCTCTCAAGCAGTCTTCAGGAGATGTGGGGTACATTACAGGTAAAGTGAATTGCAAATGAATGAGCCTAGAAGAGGCCCTGTGCCAGCTCAGCACAACATACTTGTATCTCTACATCATGCACCCAGACTAAAGCTTTCATTTTAAATTTAACATTTCTATGTTACAATTAACAGTTTTATGAAGCCATAAATATGCAGTTACTTGACTCGAATGAAGCTACCCATTTAAGGGCTTAAATTAAACAGAAGGTACACAAGTCCCTTTGGAAATCTGTGGCAGTATCAATCCCTCAAACAACACAAGTTTTCCATCTTTTTTAAGGGCAATTATACTTCATCTACTTTCAATATCAAACAGTACCTAAGCTAATTTAGCCATAACTGACAATTCTATCTCAGGAAGTACACATAACAGCTTTTTTAATACTACAAGCCCTGACACATACATAGAAATACATATGTGTGTATACATAGACATAGTAAATGACTAGAGAGATAGAAATCGTGATTTGAATAATTGACATTGATCAGACTGAGAAGTACACTTCTGTTGGCACTGGACTGTGACCTCCTTTTAATCAAGTACCTTTTAAGCGAGTAGCCTCTTCCTTCTGCTGATCTTCACACTGCTGACATCTGAGCTGAAAACTATCTTGAAGTCTGACAATTTCTTTTTCATAATCTGAGGCATTTTTCCGCCACCGTTCAAGTTCCGCTCGCACTGTTTGCAGCTCAACTTGCAAGGCAGAAATATCTGTGTCTCGTTCTGATGCTGCCTTTTCTGCTACTTGTTGAAGAGACAGAATCTCATTTTGAGCACTGAGTAGTTCATTTCGAGTGCTTGAAACTTCATTCTCCTTTTCCTTACGAAGATTTTCAATATCTTCTTGTAATCTTCCCAACTGAGCTGGAAAGTATACATTAATGTCAGTATTTTCAAAAACTATTTACAGAAAAATCTAAAAACTGTAACTCCCTTTCTCAAAACAATGTTGATGTTTAACAGGACTAAAGGAGTGATTTCTCAGGCCAGTATCATCCTCATACAATTTTGAAACACACAAAGCTAAATTCCTGCTTCTCAGCAATGGCAGTATTTTGAGTCAATTTAGTTTTTCCCTTCTGTCTGCACTGCTGATGAACAGCCCTCCCTTTAAATGTTCAGGCATGAAAACAAGCATGGTATGACTGAAAATCCAAACTCGTACAAGTGTGTCTAAAGTTGTAGAAATAACATACAGGAGAAAAATTGTTACCAAGAATATTTGGAATGGTTTCTGAAGCTCTGGATATAATTTGAAAGGGCAATTAAAAGAAAACTTCCATTACCTCTCTTATTCATGTAAGCCATTACCTCACCTCAGCTGAATGCTTCACTTTTTTCTTTTCTTTAGTAAGTAATGACAAGTAACTTGAATTTTCTTGCTTTACTTATCTGTTCATCTAAAAAACTTCATGTATAGAGGGAGGATCTCAGTGGTTTCTGACACCTTCTCTTCTCTATGACAAACGCAACGCCATGTAGCACTGGCTGGCCTAAAACACTCCATGAAAATACTTAAGAGAAATGTTACTGCATGAAGTTGCCAGGATTTTTTTTTCTCTACTGCAGCTCAGAGAGGGTGCCAAGAGAGAACCTGACATCCAGATAACTTCTCTCAAGTTGTGAGATGTCACACCCTAAAAGCTCGGGAAGCAGCAAGCATACAACAAACTTTAGAACATTTTGAACTACCATGGAGAGAGAAGAAACACAACCAAGACCTAACTTGAGGAGGGTTCAGCAGACAAAAATATCTGAACTGACAAGAGGCATCTTGCAGTTAAGTTTGGATCTGTCAAGTTTCGACTTCAGATTTCTTTTTTTAAGGTGAAAAAAGAGAAATTTCTTTTTTCTGTATGGAAATAACTACCAAATCATGATTTCTAACTTTTTCTACAGCATTTTTATTGAAGAATTTCCATTATCAGCTGGACAAGATTCAATTTTTAATTGCTCCTCTTGTTCTGGGGTATTACTTGAGCTCCTCTATCTTACAGCAGCAATGGCCAGGAACCAAAAATTCTTTGCTGACATTCATACAGAACCAGCACTATTACATAAGCTTGTCAGTGTAACTGGGATGTGACAAGTACCACACTCCACGACAAACTACCTGCCACAAAGTAATTTGCTAAAGGTATTTCGATTTCCTAAGAAGGTGAGGATTGTCAGCCCACCTGGCTCATCTGTCTTCCAACCATTTTAAGTCCAAACAAATTTTATGCTGACTAAGGTATCAAGGTGTGAAGTTCCTACAAGTTCCATAACACTCAATGGCTGAGTAGATGCTCAAACTAATCCTTGTTCTATGGAAGAGCCATAATATAACCCTCACTGATTTTAAGGTCAGACAGCTTTTAGACCAATGAGCTCACTCACGTACTTGGGCTGGCTGAGGAGTTAATGTGATACAGAATATGTGACACAGAAATTACATTCTGCTATAAATATTCTGGACTGAAAAAAGCAAGATTTGTCATACTGGTTTTTTTTAAAGCATGGAGAGTGTCTATTGCAGATATTTTACTGCATGCTCCAAGTCTAGATGCAGATCTGGAGTGATAGAAAATTTATTTAAGCAATTTCAATCAATGCAGCAAAGAGAATGAGTAGCACAAGCAGATTAAACACTCTGATTGCCCTGAAGATAAACTGGTCACAGGAAGAATCCCTGGAACTTTCAAAGTTGAGAGAATGGTAGGAGAAGTAACTGCTAGAGATTATGCCTTGTGCATCTTTTAAGTTATGATTGGAACCATAGGGATTGACAGGAAACATTTCACAGTAAAATTCAAATATGTGTTGAAAGAAATCAGATTTAAAACATACACTCAATATTTTCCTTTTCCTCTGTGCTTAGGACACCACAGAAAGAGCAAAGCTATATATTTTCCTTAAGAGTGGGGTATAGAAAAAATATTCCTACCTTGCAGAACATTTATTTGCTTGTTAGATTCTTCAACTTGCATTCGATATGCTTTTCTCTCTTCTTCCAATAGCGCTATAATGAAAGTGAAAATGTGCCCAAAAGATTGTTAGTAAGAAATATTTCAGGTCTGTAATTAATTTTAGTAACAACTTCCCCTTAACTGAAAAGATTAAAACAACCATATTATTTCAGTAGGTTATCAAAGCCAGTAGCTGTGTTAAGTAGTTTAATAAAAAGTTAATATTAAGACATCATTCCATTATTATGGTAGTATTACAATTAATTTGAAATTGATGTAATCTGTTGCCTGATCCAGAAACTCCACGTGTGCTAAATGCAAACTGGTGTGGGAGGAGAAAAAGAAAAAAAAGCTGTAAATATACCCCATAAAGAACACTGAACTATAATTAGTTAATTAAACTGGACTATACTATTTCCTGTTACAAACTACCCACAGTTTGCTGAGGATAATGATGCAGCTACAAACCTAATGATCTAAAGGATTATCTAAACTAAGAACTGCCACTGAATGCATTTAATTATGTGCATTAGCTGACTGAAATACATGACAATCAATACCTGTAGGTAAATATATTTTATAAAGATTAAATATATGGAGTTCAAGTATGTACTGAATTCTGTGAAAAGATGTTGGTCTGTCTTGAACCAAAATGTCAGAGATCAATCTGTCTGAATATAGAGTTTAGGGGAAAAAAAAAGCAAAAGTTTCAGACATCCTGTGCAGGAGATGTGAATGTTACGAAGTAAATAGATCTAACAGACAGTCAGCCAAAGAACCACTTTTAAGACTACCTGCTAAATACAATTTTAATGGATATCCTACACAATTAAGTTGATCTGGGTCTCACCTTGAAGTTCAAAGCATTTTTGGTTACTTGTCCTAGCTAGCTCTTGGGCTTCAATCAGCTCCTTGTGCAGCTGCTGAATTTCTTGCTTAGCCTCAGTCTCTGATTGTGCACCCTGCAATTCATCTGATAAAAGAACATTTTCTTTAAATAATAAATTTGTACAACGGTTTAATTTGCACTGCCATGTGATGACTGGTGACCTTTTATTCAAATAGTCTGAAGTTAGTTAAAAGTAAACTCAAAATTGGATTAAGTAAATATTAGCAAAAATATTAATACTTTAAAATGGAGGAAAACTTATGCAAACTTTAAAAAGCACATTATATGTAACATGCAGTATAACACAAAAAAACAAGTATTAGACAGTTTAAAAAAAACAGTTTATAGATTGGAAAGGTTCCTGGATTAAGAAAAAAACGGAAGGAACAGGTACAAGGCAATCTTTGACTGTGTTTACAACTTGTCTATTTTTTTAAAGGAAGCTGCACTAACCCTCTGTCCTAGCACACACTTGTCAGCATTGCTCCTGCATCCCCCACCTCCTGAGCCCACCCTCCTGCTCCTCACAGCATGTACCAGCCCTGGCAGGGAGCATCCCCACACAGACAGCCCCAGCCCTGTACTGCAGCTGGGAAATACACTGAGCTGCAGATGATGCAAAGAGATGCTACTAAGTAGTTTGCTCCTGCCAATATCCTTGTTACCCCGCAAACCTTGGCTTCCCCCTCTCCCTATGTGGATTGTAACTGCAGGGAAAGGAAAAATCTAGGGGAAATTTTCTAAAACAAAGTTAATAAAATAAAGGAAAGTCCACCCTCTGTATTTCATCCAGTGGGCTAGTGAATACTAAGCTGAATTTTTTTTTCTTTTCACTATGTCTTAAAACATTAGATATATTTTTAACACAATCAGGTCTCTGGGCATGCTATTTAAACTCTAAATAAAAACTCTTGCTCTGTCCCACTAGTTTTCTATTGGCTAAAATGGATATTAAATGCCTCTTGGGCTTATAAGAGAAGACTGGTAGTCACAGACAACTGGGTACTTTTAAAGCTGAAATTTTGGGGTAACTTAAAAGAGGAAAACCAAGTATTTGTAACTAATAGCATTGTCCTCTAATGGGTACACACTAGAAAACAGATGCAGTAAGAGTTATACAACACCCCAGCCTGCAAGCATCTACAACACCAGGAACTGCATCCAGAAAACTGCATTCACTGCATTTTCCTTAAGTAGCATTTGTGGGGAAACAGATCCTTCAACAGCCACAGGCAGCACTAATAAACTACATAGGCTGAGGGCTAAAACTTTCTATAAAGCCTGCTTGGTGAGAAACATAAAGGAGGGAAATCAGTGAAAAAAGTCTGCTGTACCTCATGTAAGAGGGAGAACAAAATGGTAAATGTGTTGTACAGCTACCTGGGTAATAAACATCTACCACTACAGACCATATGGATTTAAAATAAAGGCACGCTGCTTATAATAAAAACCTCAAAATATAAGTTAGTTTGGTTGTCTGGAGCCATCACTAGTAAGGAAATAATAAATACAAGCCACAGTTCAGTTTGTCATTATACTTTCAAAATTCATATTTGACCATGTATGTCACCAATGAAGAAACCGATGAAGAAATTTGTTGCTGTTTTCTTCATTAAAACACTTGTTTATTAAATCATGCTAAAGTATTTATATTATAGCCCTCAGAAAAGAGACTGTTCTTTCCCTGTTCTAAACAGGAATGAATTGGTGGGATTGAGTAGAGCTGAGGGCACAAATGTGCTTTCAGACTTCTTCAGAACAAAATTATGAGAGCAGAAAGTACAAAGAGGACTACATATTTAATCCAAATATTCCCTTTTATAGTTTATTAGAGTTTCAAATCCAAGTTTCATTTTACTGAACATGTTTTGTTCTTAGCTTTCCATGGATAAAGACTTGGAACAATTAGACTTTCAACTCTCCTTAATGAGACTGTTCAGAAGAAATGGGTGAGGAAGTTGACAAATTATGCTCAAATTATGCTTGATAAAGAAGCAGTGTCCCAAATGCAACAATAAGCACCCTAAATCAACTTTCTGGTGGACAGTATTTTCCAATCAATGAAAGCACACATCAAAGACATCATTGCTTCAAAGGAGATGAGGAATTGAACTTAAAGAATAACAATCAGTTTAGCAAAGGCATGCTCTGTCAAGGTAAAAGCTCCTTCCTGCTCAAAATGCAATAGGGAATTTCCATATGCCTGACATACTTCTAAATCAAAAGCCAAGAAATATAAACACAAAACAAGCTTTTCAGTCTTACCCAAACCAAAAATTTCTTTAATGTCTTCTAGTTTAAAGCAAACACCATCTTTGTGTAGTTTTGAAAAAATTCCTTAGTGAGTAAGATTCTTCTATTTATAAATAATAAAACTACTAAATATCAGACTAAGAATTAGTTCCCTCATGAAGTAAATTTGCATCACAAAAACCTGGTTTGAGAAACAAATGGTAAAGGCTGCAATTAAAAAAACATTTGAGCAATTTCCAGAAGTATTCAGTATTGACCTAACTGTTCTCAGAGAAGTTGAAGGAATTCTGTCATTAATTACAACAAGGTGCCAAAAAAACCCAACAAAACCACAACAGCTTGAAAACCCTCATTCATTTATTCTAGATCATGGAAAATTTTTATCTGTGATCAGACAGTTTGCCATGTTACAAGAGAAGTTCCTAATTAACACCACGTTGTTTTCCTCTTCCACACATAATGAGGTTTTCTTTAACATTAGCTGTACTGGTAGATTTAAAATTGCCAAAAAAAAAAAGAGCCAACTAGTCAGTACAAAACAGAGTGCTCAGATAAAGTGAATTATTAAACAATAATTAAAACAATTAAATTAATAATGAAAACAATTAAAACTTCAAGGTTTTTTTCAGCTTCATAACACCCAAATAAACTATGTATTTAAAATGGAGTATTTGGTTCTTGCAACACCAAACAATGGTTCCCAAACTTCCTGAATCAGTAGCCCACTGCTAGTTTTCCATATTTCTTATGAAAAACTAACACTATTCAGCAAACCCTCAACTGAAAACATTTTTTATTAAGATTCCATGGATCAGTCTTGTACTTACTACGAAAATACAAAGAAGCCGTTAAGAACAAGATTACTGACTTTCCAGTGACATTTATTGCTTCTTCTCATCTAACATTAATCTGTTTTTAACTTTGCAGTAAGTAGTCACAAACAGCCCATCTAAATAGAATCCTCCAGGGAACTGTTACCAGTGGCTAATAAAGTCATTTACCTTGTGGGAAAAACAAAGCAGCTCTACTGATCAGCAGCAGCTTTTCCCCCTCCCCTGTTTGCCAGATACTGACATGTAGAAACTTGAAACAAACACTGAATGCACTCAGAGTTTATTGATGGAAAATACACTTGAAGAAACTATGGCAATTAAGTGCTTCATCATTTTCTTGCTCCATTAATTTGTCTTCTAAATTCCACGAGTTCAATAAAAAGGAACCCTGCCTTTTCCAGCAGCCATTTCCACATTCCGAACAGCTGCCAGAGCAGAAATGTTCTCACTCTTGCTTCATTATATGACTGCATTACAAATATATTTAAAAGTCTTTCTTTAGCAAATAAGATCCTTTTTAGGAAAAAGTAAGGCACATGAAGTAGCTCTCTGACAAAATCCAAAACAAAGCTGTGGGTTTACAGGCTCTTCATAAAAATTACAAGGGCAAATGATTCATTGTACAGATATTCTTTAATGATTTCATGAGAGCAAAATAGGATTGCCCATAAATAGCCTCAAGAGAGGTTTTTTTCCAGCTATTTTAGTTAATTGCAGTATGTAATTCAATAGCAAATTGGCCTATGCAAATAGGTATTCTTAATCATTTAAAAGCTCATTTGCATATAGGGAAAAAGCAGAAAATGGTTTTCAGTCTGACTGAAAGTCCTGATACTTAAACTTCATGCTTTTCAGATGATTTCTTTTTTTTCAAACAAAACATAATCACTATGATGAACAACATACCAGATTTTGCCTTCTAATATAGGAAGTCACTGAATGTTCATGTTACTAATTGCAGACACGAGAACAAATACCAAATGGAACATACTCAGTATCTCAGTCCTTTTTAAACTGCTTTGACAAACTGATATGCACTGGACAACATCAAATTCAATTTCAGTTTTGCTGCTTGAAAACCTATGTAAAACATGCAGTTTGAGGAAATCATTCTGTCATAAAACTAGAGAAATATAAACAACTACAGGAAAAAGGCCTTCTGCAGTTCCTCTAAATTTCATTGATTTCTGGTCTTCCTAAACCATGAAGAACTGTCACACTTTTTACTTGTGATCCCAGCACAAGCATCAGTTTACAGGTCTCATAAAATATCTAATTGTACATAAAGCATAAAATTAACTTTCAGCATAATAAATAAAACACAACTTACACCCCATCAAAATTTTTAGCTCAAGAATACATAAATTTTAGCCTACTAATCAAGTTTTAAGTACCTCTTCAGTGCAAAGACCAGTAAAAAATTAACTTTAGAGATGTACACAATTCTAAAGATTGGCAATCATTCTAACTGCAGTTAGAACATGAAACTCAAAACAAAATATATAAAAAAAAAATTTAGATTTTCTTCTTAAAACCTAAGGTGTCAACTAGCAGAAGCATTTCTGACAGTCATGATAACCATACAAGTAAAATTTGGCAATGCTTAAAACATGTCCATGACAGAAAAATCCCTCCTCCCCAAAGTTACTAGCCCTAACTTAATTGTATGCTGAATCTACTTCATAACTCTGCTTCAAGTCAAAATACATACATTGCTAGAACAGTGTTGGTGAATGCAGAAACTAGTGCAAATTATTCCTGAACTAATATTCAGAAGTATGCTTTTATATTACATTGTCCAAAGAAATCATTATTGATATTTAAATGCAACTCTTCCATAATACCATGGGTAAAATATTTGAATTTCAGCACCCTACTTTAATTCACCTTGGATAAAAGAACAGATAGGCAAATAAATATATGCAGATTATGCATCTGAAGTCATAAAAAGAAATTTGTTTACCTTTTAGAAGAGCTACTTTAGCAATAGGTTCATTTAGATCTTGGTCATCCATTTGGGCATCTGAGAAACAAAATCCCACACCTTTGAGAAAGCAGGCAGACTGCAAACAGTTTTCATATACCCGTTCTCATAGCAAAGAAGCTTCTACATTCTTCTCACTTCACAGGAGTTAAAGGTGTTGAAAAATACACAATACTGCTCTAAACTTGTACCTGGCTCCACATAACACATACTTTGTCCACCCTTTTAGAAAATGCTCACGATAGAGTGATTTAACTCAAACTAATTAGATGTTACAGAAACCTCAGTTAAATTCTTACCTGTAGTGTCGTCGCTGCTTTTTTCCTTGCTTGGACTAAGAGTGTCTGATAAATCAGATTCTTTGACTCTTGCTTGATTCTCTGTAAGAGACCAGGAAAATCAACTATAATCAGTAAACTCTTTATTCAGTCTCTTAATCCATTTCTTCTATATATCTATTCATTTAACTCCTTGTAAATCTCAATAGAAAACAACATAGTCAAAGAAACACTTAAAAGCCTGGTGGTTGCTTATTTCTGTGCAAGTCTGGGCTCAAATGGATTCAGCATCACTAATCCTGCCTAGCATCTATTAGGAGATGCAACTGTCTCATGCACAGCTTGAACTTTTGTTAAATCTGCATTCTCGCCAGCTGGAACTCTGTGCAAAAGCTGATTCAATCAGGGAACAAATAAGAAAAGAAAATTAGAACAATGCAGATACTGTAACTAGTCAGAATGAAACTGCTGTTAAGGAAGAATAAAACTGCTTCAGTATTCTGGACAAACAAAAAATAGCAACAAGTTTTGTAGATACTAGATGTTTAAAAAGTGTGATATGAACCAGTAAAGAATCACAGCAATAGAAATTATTACACTAAGTTCTATAAAGAATTTTCAATTCAAATTGTATTAAGAGAAGGCAGACTGTCCTTTTCACAAAAAATTAACTGCATGAAGTACATGTTCATACACAACCCACTATATTACTACATACAGCTTAGTCAAGCCACACATAGTCCTTGGTTTGAGTTCTTTTAAGCATGTCTATATATCTAATGTGATAGTTAGAGCATTCCCAGCACAGAGACAGCACAGTTCTACCACACATGCAGAAAAGCACAGTGAACACAAAATTTCTTTGTATAGAAAAACCATAGACACAACAAAAAAGTACCAGCACATGAGAAGATACATGCAGCAATAAATAATCAAGTGTGTTATAGCAATAGGGTTAGTGTATATAAAAAGTAGAGGAGCAATGAGAAAGCTTGTGTACATTTTCCTTTCAAGTAACAAGAAACCAAACTAACCAAACATCCCCAAAATTAAAAGAGGTGAATGGAAACTGAAGACAACCTGTGCACTGGGACTGGGAAACTAGCAAAATGCCTATAGATTAATAGGGATTTAAAAACAATAAATAGGGATTAAAATAAAAAAAAAAGTTTTTTCTCATCTAACATTAAAAGTCTTCTATTTCTCTGTGCCAGAACAGCATCCACTTGCACATAAAACAGAAGGTGGGAAGTACAAATAAAGCAGCTGAACAAGATCCAGACTCTTTAAAAATCACTGGAGGGGGAGAAGGGGAAAGCACCCAAACACTTAAAGTGCACGGGGATTCAGACCTGGCAGCTGTTCCAAACATATCTCGTATGACTTCAGCACATTTCAAAGGTCAGAACAACTGAAGCAGTTAAAAATTTGAGGTTTGGGGATGGTTCTCAGCTAAAACAAAAAGGTATATTTCCCTATTTTTGAGAACAGTTTAACTTATCTACAGATGTTACAATACAAAGCGTTTTACATGTATCATATAGAATCAAGCTCACAAAGCTGCCATTAAAACTGTAATAATTACTAAACCAAGTAATACATTACTTTTAAGCATTAAGAAAAGTATATCCTAAAAGCCTCACCCATGTCGTTTACATTTACGGCCAATCCAGAAGTGCTAAACTGAGCAATATCTGTATCCAACTAACTTTACCATATCTGGTCATACATGGAAACACAGCTTTCTTGCTCTGTGAGGAGCAGGAGGAGCAGTGCAAGTTCCAACTGCTGAATTAATTTTCTCTCTCCCCACTGCCCTCCTATACTCCCACCTCCCACCCACCCTCGGGTACTTCAGCTTTTTCCTCCCCCTTCTGGAACGAGAACAAGATGAGGCACTAGAGGAAAGATGCATCAGTTTCCACTTCTGAAACAGCAGAAGTCAAAGAAATTACTTAGAAACCCACTTCCTATTCTGGAACCAGTATCACAAGCACAAAACTCTTTGCTGTACTATATTATTTCACAGCAGTTGTCCCCATTTCCCATAATAAACCTGAGCTTAATAAATATAGCCAAAATGATGAAGTATATTAAAATGTGTTGACATCATACTTACTGGATGAGTTAGAATATATTAAACACTAAAAATAGCTCACTGCTTAACTGGCATGCAAGCGTTATGTTACAGTTACTGTATGCATTCTATGGCCAAATATGGTGTATGTTTTCTATAGATTACTCACATATATAAATTAAAGGTGCTATTTCATACATTAAGATAAGACAAGACAAACTGAAAGTCTCTATATTACCACAACCTTTAACACTAACATTCAACACAGTATTACTTTGCACAAGGACAGAAAATAAATAAGTTAGTATGTCTAGCCATTAATAAAAAGTTACAGAAGTGGAGTCAGCCTGCAAGTCCAAATGATCTTACATTATTAGATACATAAGAAATAGAGATCTACACACTGCAATGTTCCTGACTTTGGCACTGCAAGATAAGGATGAGTGTTCCTTGACAATATAAATCTTCTCAATTTAGCTCCTTGTATTTTACTTGCTTTAATCAGGAAACAAAAAGTTTAGATATGAACATTTTTATTTTAACTGGAAAAAAGTACACTTATGAGGTTAATAGTTATTTCAAAGTTACGGGGGTGTAAGTTATCAAAAAGTCAAATTAAAAAATATTTTTATTTAAAATTTAAAATGAGACGAAACATTATTTCTACTTAGTTCTATAGTAAAAACAAAAACCTGTTTGAAATTTATGCAGATCTAAATCAATTCACAAAAAAATATTACAACTTTAAAAAAAACAACAAAAAACCCCAGCCTATTCAGGTAAGAACTCAGTCAAAACTGATAGCAGAATTTCATGCAATCAACTTCAAAAATTCTTTTCTTCACATCTTTTTAAACCTACCATAGTGTTCGGAGCTGAGTTCAGTAAACCTGCCCTTCATTAATTTAGTTTATCGATTATTCAACAAAACTCAAACTAATAGTTTAAGACAGAACATGCACTGAAGTGACATAAAAAACATGCTTCAAAAACAGTTAAATAATTCAGAAATCTAACCTTTCAAAAGCTTTGTTTCTTCCACTTTTGTTAGATGTCCTTCATCTATGATTTTGTCTGCCAAACAAAATAAGCATTACTTTCCACGCTCAAATTAAGCAAGCTTTTCCCTGCACACATCTACGTAGGCTACATTCCATGACCAAATTAAAAGCTGATAATATTACTTCCTACTCAGTCTTGAACAAAAACCTTTTTGCTGGCATGGAACAATGAAACAGAGCACACAAGACTCCTGCAACTACATGATAAAGTGCATAATTATTTCTTCTGCAATTTATTAGCTTTCATTATTAATGCTTCAGTTCACTAATGAGGAGTTAGGAAAAAAAAATTTATGAACTTTTTAATAAATCTAACTGGGACCATGAATAATTAATACATTTCTCAAGTTGTAGCTATCAAAAAGGAGTTCTAAGAGATGGTTGTCTGAAACTGAAATCTACCAGACCCTGCAGAAATCTAGAAATACATCACAGTAAAACAGCAATTGAGAAGTCACATTTAAATCACAAGAGTGCCTAGAAAAAGTACACAGAAATAGCCTTTGTTAGCTTACAATTTTAAGAGACCTGCACAATCTTCTAAAAAGTTGTATATCCATCACATTCAAGTTGACAAAATGGAGTTTATATATAGCATATACAAGGAAGTCTATTAATCTATGTCAGGTATACAAAAATCTAAACCATGGCGTTTCAGAGTAGATGTCTAGCTTCATCCTAATTCCAGCTGGGACACGGAAGGCAAAGTGTAAGAGCCATACAAGAACAGGTCTGGATGAAATAAAGACACTAAAAGAACAAGTGAACCAGTCTGTTTTTTCTTCAGAGAGATTTCATTATTTCAAATTACTTAACAATCATGTCAACATGCAAAAGTGTCAAGGGTGTGTCTTACAGACCACATCATCAGTTTCTATTTGCACAATATTTGCCAGGAGATACCTTTTTCAAACCTAAAAAGTAGACAAGCTTTCTGGAAAAAAAAACAAAAAAACAACAAAAACCAACAACAACCGAGGTCTGAAGAAGGGTTTGCCAGGCCAAAAACTTGTCCTGTCATCTTCCTGCCCCGGCAGTCAGACAAAGCAATCTAAGAGATACTCCCTCCAACTATTTTATCTACAAATATTGTCCTACATTCCTACAAATACTGCTTCAGAAATACACTGAATGGCACACTGCATTTTCAGGATTGACTTCAGGTCTCAAGCAACTTTAGGTGATCAGTCACCATCCAAGTTCAGAACAGTTCCTCAGAGATAGAATCACTTAGGAAGGCACCACAGGGGAATCAAGTTACTGCAGCAACAAGTGAAGACTCACTGAGTGATATACTGAGTGTCCTTCCACTAAACAAAAATGTTTTTTAAAACCTAAATAAACTTCTTCATATGTGATTAGCCCAGGACTCAGCTGTGGCTGGAAGGGGCATCAGGAGGAAGGCAGCAAGAAAGATGCTGAGGAATTCTGTCCATGTGTCTGAAAAAAAACGACTGAATGCAAAACCCATACACTCAAAGTAGTTATGATCTGAAAGGTAACACCTCATCTAAGCTGGCCTGTTAGCTTCAAATAGGCTTCTATAATCAGTTTACAGAAGAAAACTTAGCATTGCGAACGGATGGGTCCTGGGAGTTCTAACAGCTCAGTAACTTGAAACCAGAATAATTATAGCACAAAACAAAGAAACTAGTCTTCTTGACCCAGATGTTCTTCCAAACTGAGACCTTTATAGCTCTTCACACTTTTCAGAAGCCTCAAATCTTACGACTAAAAAAACCTGTGGACTTCATTTTATTTTTTTCTTTTCCATGGTGACTTGCTGTTTCCTACCATTCGTTATGAATTTGAACATTTGTACTACAGTTTTCTTCTTGATATTATTTCTTCAGCAATGAACTTCAGCAGCAACACACAAGTTCCCTTGTCCAGTATGACTCAAAGTTGATACAGCCAGGATTTTTCACCTGATGGCTGACATCCTAACTTACAAGATCAGTAAGCATTCTCTGCCTTTAAGGAATCCTAGCATTATCACATTTCAAAGACAACAAAAAATAGATTATTTCAGCATGCTTCAGTAATATTTAGATAACAAACAGAAAATGGGATATTGGTGTCAATGAACTGAAGTTTTATTTAGTTGCCACTGTTGCCACCCTCTTCACTAAAAAGAGCAGAATCCAGACAATAATCAGAAAGTAAAAGCAGACATACCTGTATCTTTAAAATTTCCCTTTTTCAGCTCTCTGCATCTTTTCATATTACTATTTCAGAAAACTTGACTTTTTACAATTTACTCGTTTAAAAATTGAACCATACCTTCCCAAAATCAAGATTTGCATTTCTGGCTACCAAAATATAAATTAGGATCGGGAACCTAGCTTTAATTTCTGGCACAATTAATTTTTATCTTTCATGCTATCCAGTCACTACTTTTTAAAAAAAGGAGATACTGATGTTATAATAAATAATAACATTAACTGTTACTGAAACAATCTGCTTTGAAGTTAAACATTCAGTTCATACTTTCAGACAGTCTGTTTCTTTTTGCTTGTACATGCATTAAAAGGCAGCTGTCCTCTAGGGTTTTAGGCATTTCCTACCTTTACAATTCAAAACCTCCCTTTTAGATCTAGATTGCCTATCACTATGTGTAACATAAGATCTGTTAACACTACAATCATCACTTAAGATAAACCCATCCTCAGGACACAAATTTCAAAATAGTGGTACTAACAGGTCAGAAATTCCTGGAGAAGTTGAAAATAGCCATTCCATCCATCCACTACCTACTCCTAGTATAGATAAATAAAAAATATTTGAAAAAAAAAAATGAAAAGGAGACTTTGTAAAGCAAAACAAAACACCACAGAAACTGACTTGCATTTAAAACCATAAATTTAAAAAAATTGAAAAAAAAAATCTCAAAATCAGGAAAAAAAATAAGGACACAAAAGCAGTACATTGAAGGAAAGGACAGGAAACTGTCAGGGGACCCAAACTCTCTGTTTATCATAACCATTTCTGATAATAACTCCTATCCTATATGAATCAATGAGAGCACCATGATTTCTGTTGTCAATGTCATTGGTTTTCACCAGTGGCTACCTGAAGAAAAAAGGCTTTGAAATGAGCAACAAGTGAACTGGATGTAGTGATCAGAAAGTACCAGAGTTTCCAGATCAGTCACAGCAAGATTTTTTAACATTCTGCAGGTGTTGTAGATCAGGTTATTGGATGATATCATGACCCCTACACTGCTTAAAAATTTCAAAGAACGTAATTTAAAAATCCTAAAGAAACCTCAGAAAAGGTATTTTACCAACAATGCTACCCGTGTTAAATATTCAAGATGCACCATGACTAATTTTCATGTCCTACTGTTTCCCCGCCCAAAAAAATCTAGCTTTATTATACTGGGAGATTTAAATGCTAAGCACTTTCCCTATACATCTGTAGCAATGTCTGTAACTGGATTGTTTGATCCTCTAATTTTCCTTTTTGTGTTATACTCCTCATATACTCCACTTCCTTGACTCAAGGTAGTTTTCATCATTTCTCTACTTGTGCTTTCCCAATTTATGTACTTCTTACCCAGAACTGCAGGGTCACACCCTTTCCCTACTGTAGCAGCACAGGTCAAAACCTTCTCCTCTAGACAAACTGCATGGTTGTCTCAATTCTCCCTTGTTTTTAGGTTTCTCTCTGAGTTTTAACTCCTCTGCTTCTATTATGAAACAGCAAACTCAAAATAACACAACTTCAGTGACAGACTTCTATTTCTGTTTTGTTTTGTTTTTAATTCATATTTAAAAAAAAATAATAATCTTGCCCTTCTTCCAGTATCTTAACCTCTGGGAAAAAAGGCATGGTATCATACGGTGAGCTATTTATTCTTTATCAATATTTCCAATCTGTATGACATTGTTCTACACTTAAGTATTTGCTACATCTTACAGCCCTAGTTCCAGGCAACCTCTGAAAGGGTAATTTTTTCTCTATACTAGTTCCCAACCCTCACTGCTTCTGAGAGCAAAGTGCAGCAGGAGGAGTGGAGAGTAGCACTTACAAACAAAATCAAAACAATATATCCCATAGTTCAAGGTTTTTTAACCAGATCTTTTTATGGGGCCATGCTAAACATATTTGAATTTGGGCAATGCAAGATTTCAGTCCAGAACTAAATACTTGAACTGCTGACCTGGAATCTTTTTTGTATTTGGTCAAACACTAAAAAGTCATAGTGTTGCAAAAAGTGCAGAATACTGAACCTTATGAACTCATTCATTCTTTGTTAATTGAGGCAATCAACACCTTAGTGTATTTAGCTTTCCAGCTCTAAAGAGAAGGGAGGCATAAGTTGATCTCCATTTTATTCTCTTACTACTACTTCAATTGCAAGTTAGAAAATTTTACTAGATCACAGAGGATCCTGATGATTGCTTTTACTTCTCAATAGATATGGGTGACACAAGTTTTGCTAAAATAGGTTAAGCTAACATCCAAACAATTAAAACAAGCAACCAATTTCTATTTGTTTTCACTCTATACAAAAAATATATTGACTCAAACATTTAACTTCATATATATGTACTGAATAAAAAGAATTTATGTAAGATCTTTTTAAAAAATTAAATTTTTAACTTCAACCTGTCAGAAGAAAACTTCCAGACATTCACTTTTAAAAATAAACATTTTTCAAATAAAGTTTACATTTTCTAAAACAAACAATTGCAGTATGCAGTTATGCAGATTATAGCACTGCAACTCATATCACAAGGAGTGAAGTGAAATAAGCCTGTTATACTTCCTAATTGAAATTTACAAGTGAAGAGTCCAATAGGCATAATGTAAAAAAATGGTACTGCCTTATTTCTGCTTATATTTCTCTAAGCTTGACTTTAGGTACATCATTTCTGAAAACTCTTAAGTCAAAAAATAATTCTCAAGGCTAGAAAGGGGTTATGTTTGAATTTTAATGAAACTTTTCTCTCTCCATCCTGATGCTATTTTTCTCCCAGTGGACAAGAAGTGTTACTATCTTAAATTTTTCATTAATCATAGAGATGCAGACTGCACTGTTTCATGACTCATTTTCATAAGCCATTTGCTTTGAAAAACACGTTTCTCATCCCAGAATAACAGCTTTTAAAGACTGTTATTGCATATTTGTTGTTTTTCTTTAAATAATCTCTTAGATTCCCACATAAAAATTTATGTCTTGTTCTACTTTTTCTATGCAACACATAATTTGAAAATGTGCAAAGACCTTCCATTATCAGATAAGTAACAGACATGAAATGAAGAAAAAGCACCACTCCCTTACCTCTGTCCTACTGCTGCCTGCAATGTTTGCTTAAACTGACAGTGATACACTTTGTGACAGGTGAAAAAGTGCACTCAGTTTTAAACTTCATGCAAAATAACCACTCTTTTATTGTTAGGAGAACAATAATGAAACAATTTCTAAGAACTGACAATGTGATCATCGCTTTGCAAGAGCAAAGATACTACTGTAGGCATCTGCTTATTATTACAATGCCACAATTCTATTCTTAGAAAATCTTTGCTACTACAGAAATATTAAATAGTAGTGACAAAATCTGGTTTTTTTATCCACCTTTTCTGGATTTTCTGGTTTTGTTTTGGTTTTTTTTAAATACAAATGTGATGAACACTCTTGTACTCACTCTGACATTCTATGAACTGATGAATAAAAGTGCAGTCCCCTCCACTCTTTGAAAGAAAGTGCTCTAGTAAAGAAAGAAACACTTAAGTTTACATCTCCTTATCATTTTCAAATTGATGCAACAAAAAATTTGAAAGGAATATTAACAACGTTTGAAACTGTATTTACAGTGAACTTTGAAATCCGAGTTAATATGCAAGCACACAGAACATTTAATTTAAATGATGTCTGAGTGATACTAGAAAATTAATCTGATTTGAATTGACCAGAAGAAATACTCTGTGTTTTCAAAGAGTACTTCTAAGTACTAAAATTGAGAGCATTTCTCAAGCACAACAAAAAGCCCCTTTCCTTATCAAAAGCAATTTTTAAAAAACACACCCTTTATTTAACAGAATTCAGTAAGAACTTATTATAACAAGTCCAAACACGCCACATTTGGCATTTGCTGTATCACTTTTTCAGGTTAGGTGGTGACAAAATGGCTTCCACTAAATTCCCATTGACAAATTGATTATTTTGGCAAAAAGACTAATGCACATAAATTATATTTAAATCACAATAAATTTAGAATACATATGATACACTATGGAAACATGCAACTCCATAGTACTGATTTTGCTAGGTCTTCCCATTTTTTAATTCATAATCAGAGACGGGTAATTGCAAATTCGAAATCCAAGCACTGAAGAAATAAGAAACGTATTTAACCTATATTCTTCAGAATTTAATTAGCTTTATATGGACATTTCCTAAGTTTTTCTTTAGACCTCAGTTTATCCTTCATATCTAATACCTCACTGAAATGCAAAAATGTTTATTTTGAAGTACCATGGAGTATCTTCCTTTACCTTTTAACAAACTTTCGCTGCCCTGAAACAATTTTTGAAAGCAAAGTTCTGCAGCAGTGGTCCTAAAAACTGGTCTCAATTTCCAGGTTTACCCAAGTCCTTCTATATGACCTTATGCAGCTCTCAACTCCATCAGAACTTTTCATCTTCAAGTAAAAAGGTGCTAACGCTTTCTTTCTGAAGAACTTCAAAAATCCTTTGACCTTAAAAATCTAAATCTGAAAAGACTTTTTTAGTATGCAGACCAGCAAAATGTGTTACACACTAACAAAATTGTTCAGTCATTAGCTTCTAGTATCAGAAGCTTAGCTGTTAATATAAAATATGTAATACTCCACTTTACTATATTCCAAAGTTACTCTAAAAAACAAACTCTTCTCTAACCCACAAGGAAATGGCTTTTAAAAGACAGCACCATGGCTGTAAAACATTTTCCTTACTTTAACAGGGTTGGTTTATTTGACCTTTTTACATGATCCTCTAAGTGACTGTATACAAATCTCATTTCTCTCTGTATAATATACAGCTCACAAAATTAAATAGGAAAGGTGCAGTGCAACTCACTGAGAAACATATCACTATTGAAATAACTCGGTTCTACACCACTTTATTAGTGGATTGATGTATAAGCAAGTTGCTTGCTTCTGCACCATTAGTTTCATGTGTAAGTTCAGTGAGAGAAAATGCTTCATGATCGTCAACTTAGTACACTTTGTCAGAAAAAAACTCTAGAGAGACTATAATGTGTTCTTAGTTTCTCTACTCAAAGTACAGTTCTCTAAATGTTACAGACAACCACAGAAAAAAAGAAATGTAAAATCTTAATTCTTGCAACAACCTGGTAGTATGCCTATAAAAGTACCTTGAGAATCTGATGTAAAGTTTTGAAAGAAACACACACACAAAAAGATTGTTAAGCATATTGATTTTACATGGTCTTGCCATCACTTCCCTCTGATGGAGGGAGTAGAATGGACAGTGTGTATACCTTTGTATACAGATAGAGAAGACTCAAATTTCTCTACAGGCTGTTTATTACAAAACCTGAAATTTTTAATTTCTAACTTCTGCCTTCAATTGTGAAATCCTTCCCCTGCACAAAATATCCACAACCTTTCACTGACGAAATTGTTCAATATACATTATAACCTCTAAATTCTTAGCTCTTTTAAAATAATGCAGGACTACTCAGCTAAAGACCAGCTATTGCCTCATGATTTTGAGAGAAAAAAAATCCAAAATCTGGCAGAGAAAGTTACTGCCCATCTGTTGTTACAAGGGCTAGATAAAAGACAGGATGAAATGGAAATGCACAGATTGCCATGAAGAGAACATATGGCAGCAAGCTCTAAAACACCAGAAAAATGTGGATGGACCAAGTACAGCAGAGATGCAGAAGATCTCTGGGGTACAACACTGGTACAAGACTGTGTGGTACAACAGACAGAATAATGGGAACAGGCAAAACTACAGTAAAATACAGAATAATAAAATAGGATGGTAGATGCATGAGAGAAAAAGGTGAGAGACTATAAACACACAAAAACACAACTAGAGTGAGCAGTTGTACTTTATATTCACAAAAGGAAATTGGCAGACAGCTTTCTAGAACTCTTAGCCTAAGTCCTACACTTACTGATAGGATGGAGGAATCTGTATTTTCACCCATCTGTCCAGATGGCATTTTGACTCCTATGCAATCCAGAATAAGTAAAAACCGGATTGCTTCTTTTGCAAAACAGTGAATATCAGTGATACAATGATATTTTTTATAAACACATAATAAAACCAACCTAAAATTATGCATCAGTAAGGTTTAGTAAACTTAAAAACAAAGTATATCAGTCCAGAGTACTGGGAGCAGACATTAGGCATCTCAGCATGCATCATAGCAGGTGCCTAAAATGCTAAGACATCAACTATGCTAAGGGATAACTGTTAATTAGATGAAGGGTAGGTTTCTGTGTAGTTTGTCAGTGTTTTTAACAGATCTCTCCTCCTACTCCAAATGCAACAGACTTGAGGTTATGCCATGATTTATTTCTTTTATACTGCTATTAGTCTCCCTATTTAAGACACTCTTCATTTATAATAAAAACCAAAAAAAGGTAAAAAGAATTAGAGCAGAGAGAATTTTAAAATTTTGTTTCAGAAATGTATACAGTAACCCTTAAACTGTGAATGAGTTAAAACCACAAGTTCTCTATATAATTGTCCCAACTTTCCAACTAATACTACTACCATTCCTCAGAGCTTACACCTTTTAGCAAGACAACGCAAATTCTGAAGAAAGCTACATCAAGAAAAAAAGCTAAAATTAATGTAAGAGGCCAAATATATCTCAGTCAATGGAACAATTTAGTGAATTTAGAATTCTAACTGGAATAATCCTTCCACTATTTATATATTTCATATACTCACATTTTTCATACATTATATAGTTAGAGAAAAAAGTGTTTTGCTGACTTAACTTACCAAACCAAATTTACTAGAAAAACAGCCTATGTCTGAGTTGCAAGGGAAAATAAAATAAAGAGAAAAAAAGTCAGTGAGTTTTCCACTTCCTTGTGTCAGAAGCTTGGCATTCAGTAGACTCCTACTGATTCCATTCAGAGACCAAAAAGAGGAAAAAAAAGTCTCTGAAGTTGGCTCATTAGATTTTGCAGAACTTTCTAATGCCACCTAGACTGAAAGTCTAAGCAAAAGAACACTGGTCAGAGGAGTGGACAAATTCAAATTAATTTTTAAAGAGAGTATTATTCAAAGAAAAACTTTAGATAACATTTAAAATTTGTTCAATTTCAAACATCAACCATAAGACAAAAGGTAGCCTTAAGATACACTACCTTTCTCTGTGCTCCCATTAATTTTAGGTATGAAGTCATCAACTTGTATGCCTAGGATTAAGAAATGGTATTATTTCCGGAACCAAGGAAAATTTTATGGGTTTTGTTTCTTTATAAACACAGCACTGTGAAATGCATCAGGCTTTTCATACCACCTCCTCCTCCTAATCTAATCAAGCCCAGCAAAATTCAACGTTTTCCTGCACTGCAGATCATGTTTCTATTTGTTCAAACATAGAGGTTACTGTCATCCAAAGAATTACTGCCTGTAACATTAAAAACAACAAAAAAACAACCAAAAAAGACAACCACACTCTTACATGTGTGTGTATATATACATAAAACCCATATAAACCCATAGATATGTGCGTGTGTGTGTGTGTGTGTGTGTCTATAAAAACCTTCAAAATGTTAGAGCTGAGGCTCCGAGTACTAAACAGAGCAATGACCCGAAGTCTGAACACCCACACAGCAGTGCCCTCTGCTGGCACTCTCTTGTGGCCACATCTCTTTCAATGTTAGAAGTGGTATCAAGGACACTGGGATATCTCTAATACCTGATTCTTCTGCCGGACACCTAGACTTTTAAGAATATTATAACAAAAGTAATTGAAAAATCTGAAAATCAGCTTGAAACAAAAAACCGATCACACCTACCTAAGCTGTTGTGTTCTTTAAGAGTTTTCTCTTGAAGATGTTCTAAACGTACTGTAAACAAAAGTCCAAGAAAAAGATATTTCACAGATTATAAGAAAAGCAAATAATCAAAGTTTTTTCCCCACTAGTGACTAACCTTGTAAAGCAGTTAGCCGCTCATTGGTGAAATCATTATCAGCCTGCAAAGCTTCTATTTTTGCTTGCAGCTCTTGCTCTCGTTCTTCCATTTCATCTATTTTATGCTGCAATTCTTTTTTCTCAGCCAGTCCTTTCTGTTGGATTTCTTCTTGTCTGCCTTCTGCTACCTGCTCAAAAAAGATTGAAAGAATCACCAAACAAACCAAAATTAACATGGTAAAAGAATAGATTTCCCTGATTTTTGTATAACTAAATGTACATATGTAACTTCATTTGCTAGTCAGAAGAAAATGCAATGAAAAATTCTTCTGCTGTTGTTTTTCTATAAATTTCACTTCAAGCCAAGTAACAAAGAAAAAGCATCTCAAAATATCTTAACTAACATTTCCTCTGGGAAATGCAAGTTTTTCAGGACCTGTACCAGGGCTGCAAAACACACAGTCTCCCAGCATCTTAAACTCATCAAAAGCCCAAGAGGCCTTCTGAACTGCATGTACATTACACAGACCAACTTGATTAAAAGCCACATTTTTCCTTGCTGGATTTCATGATAGTAAGCTTCAAAGATTTTGCTCCCTCAAAGCTAGGTAGTTGAGTTTTGATCCTTCTGAGAATACTCAGCAGCAGTGATTAACTCACAATTGGGAAACCAATGGCCTTGAGATTGGCAATTTAACATGTTAATGTGGACAGAAAAATCTGTCCAAGGAGCTAAGCCAGAACTAAAGAAACTAAATTTAAAATGGAATAGTTATCTGAAACAAAAGAAGAATCTCAGGTCTACAAAGAGAACATTACTACATTCCTCCTCCACTTCTTCTACTTATCTAGACTGTAGACTCCTTGGGAACAAGCTTTATCACATGCTGATTATTTTGTTCTCCAGCATAAATGACCTTCAAGTATTAATATACTTCAATGCATAGTTTAATTACAAACTCCTTTTGCCTGGAAGCTGAGATATATTCTTACTATACAGTAGGCTAGTTATTTTCTAACTGCACAAAGAAGCAACATGAAATGCAAATTTATTTTGAATTCTAGTTTTTGTTCCCGTTAAGTGTAAGACATTTAATTTGAAAAGTTAATTTTCTACATAGAAGCAGGTGAATAGGAGTTTTATACCATACATTATTTTATACTGAAATATATTGCAGCAATTAAAAACATGGTAACTTTCAAGGTGAACACAAAGGGAATCATTTCAGAAATTTAACTAACCGATGGCACCTGGAAGTCCATTCAATGTAAATCAAAGCACTATGCAAAAGATTAGGCACCTCTTTCTTTCTTTTACCTATTGCTTAAAAAGCTTAACCTTTATTTGATTGCTACATTATAAATTAAAGTGTATTCACTTGTTCCATACACTTGGGTATCGTAAGTCAGATGAAGTTCTATTATTACCTTTAGCTTGTCCGAAAGATCTTTGATTTCATTTACAGCTCCATTGTATTTATTAGCTAATTCTCTTAATTCTTCCTGAGTCCGCTCATTCATTTCTTTCAGGTGAGTACATTCATCTTCTGTATTACTTAAACTCCGCTGTAGAACAGTATAATTATTCAATAAATAAATAAATAAATAAATAGCTTAATAATCTACTGAATACTGAAATTGATCTATTTTTTTCCAAACAGTATATATAACTAATCATATTTATCTGTTTTGTTCCTAATCATTAAGGCTAAAGAAGCAGATCAGGATCTTGGTAAAAACAAGAGGCTTTTTTTGTCTATAAAAAAGCCTTTGTGATGTAGGTTACACGATGAATCGTGCTTTATAGGATTAAAGAAATGAAATATGTAATCCATCTCCCCCATTCTCTTTTGTTTTATGATAAACTGTGAAAGCTTTATAATACTCTATGATTCAGTGTATTTAACAAATTTCATCATGTTTTTCATCCAGCAAAGTAAGATTTTAACACATTATATGAGCCAAATGGTTCCAAGGAATTGTTCTGAATCTTCTTCTCCACTTCATAATATGGAAAAGCATGTGAACTCAAGAGGTATCTTGTCTTTAGGAAGCAAAAAATGCTCCAGAAGTTTGCACCAATTGGTGAAAGCAGTGCAACTAATGGTGTATAGAGCTTCCTCCTCATAGCTCAAGATTTCTTTCTTCATTCATACATTTTTGGTTTTTGGCAGAAAAAGGAGGGTTTAGAGAATAGTTTCTCCTTAATTTTTCAACAATTTAAGTATTGTCTAACAAAAGAAATAAAACCACTACTACCTAATGTAAGTGCTACAAGTCAACAAATACTGGTGTTTTACAAGCAAAAAAACCAGGGATCTAAGTATCAACAGTTACAACTATTTTGGGACTTCCAGAAGACTAGGCATAAAACATGAATACCTCCACTTCAGACAGTTTTCTGACCACTTCAATTTTCTCCTGAAGGACCCGCCTCAGGGACTCTTTGGCTGTTGTCTCATAGTTGTGTTTGTCTTCTTGTAATGCTATAAGCTCTTTTCGTATACTGTCTTCTGTTTGATTCTGTATATATAAGATAATTCAGATACAAAGAGAATACACATTAGTATTTTGCTGATTAAATATATTAGATTCTAACGAGATCTGTTCTATTCCAAAATGTTTAGCCATTTCTGGTAGATGGAAAAATGCTACAAACAAACCAGTGATCAATGATTCTTGACATGACAGAGTAAACCAGTTTTTTTTTTTCAGTGTATGTATGGCAGCACACCTCCAATGCTCAGCTTTGATTACAGGAAAAAAATGGGAGGTTTTTGGATGCTGTTAAGACAATGACAAACCCATGAGAGACCTATAGTTTAACAAACCAGAAGCCTATGAGATTCCATCTGAAAGACCTCAAACAAGACTTGCAAGAAATGTTAGGAGAATTAAAAATAAAAATTTAAGTGAGGCACAAGTTACCTAAACAACAATAAAGACTGGGCATACTTGTTAGTCTGTCTCTGACAGACAGCTCATTGAAAATGGCTTTTTTCAAATCCCTATCTGGAAAGAAACATCCATAGGAAACATGACAGAATCGTTGCTTCTCACTGATGAGGGAAATTACTTTTCATGCTAAAAAAAGATGCTGAAAAATAGCCATTCATCTAGATTTAAAATTATTTCATTAAATATAGAGCTACAGTTTTAATGCTATTCAGACTTTTTAAATTGCACAGGCTTATTTTAGAAAGTTTATCTTCCAAGTGCTTTCATATAACCAGCTGATTTCAAAACATTTCAAAAAACTGCCTTTCAACATTCCTAGCATGTAAAATCTCTCATTTAAGAGAACTGCTTACCTTTGAACAGGCCTGTAACTGATTTCCCATAACCTCCAATCTTGATAGCAGCCTGTCTTCATCTATTAAAGCCTGGCAGGAAAGAAATATCACCTTAGAATTAACATGTGCTTCACATAGTTCCAGTAGAGTTCTGCTTTGAAGACTTCACTTTTGTTGAAGTACTTATAATTAAGAGCTATTTCAAACGGGTAGATTATCACTAAATTTATTAAACATTCTCTTTTCCACAGTTTTGCTTTTCCCGTAATTTTTTTGTAAACTAGGAGCTAAAATTTCTACCCTACTGCATATTTCAGTCCATATAGGAAAGAGGCCTGCAGGTACCTGCCAACTAGTATCTGAAGCGTCTTGCGTGACAGCAAGTAGCCGCTGAAGGGTTGCCAGCTTCTGTTCCAACATTTGTTCCCGATGTAAGGCTTCCTAGGAAGAGAGCAGAGCACCAGTCAGTTCAGCTAGAACACCTCAGAAAAAAAGAGGCAACATATGAGAGAACAAAATACAAGGAAAACGAAGTGTGAGTAGCAAATACTGTCACATAATCAAAACTATGAAGCACCCATCCCATTTTGTCCACCCATATATTTGATATTTTAATTAGAAAATGTTATCCTATAAACTTGGGTTCCTAAAAACCTTCATTTTCTGACCATATGTTGCACATGCTGAGCACACGTAGTAACAACTCATTCTTTCCAAGAATGAAGAACACTTTGACTTTTGTCAGTGATTCCAGTAAAAAAATTGTAAACACCAAAAGGCAGCTTGGCAGCCCCCATGCAATGAGCTGTTCATCCTGAAATCAGATCACAAAAGAAAAATGCCAAGCAAGAACTACAATTTTTGTTTGATTTTTGTTTTATGACAGCAAGATAGAAAAGTGTCTCCGTTAACAATTCCAGGACACAGAGAGCAAACAGACTGATGAGCAAGTATTTGGCCTCTCAAAAAAAAAGTATCTGCCCAAGTTGTTTCCTGCTATGTCAGCAGATACATAAAATGTCAGTATCTGCCTCAAAAGCGTCATCATTTATGTGAGCAAATAAAAATCACCAATACCAAAGAGGTATATTAAGTCAGAAGTACTGAAAGTACATAAATTAAAGCTACAGAGAATTCAGCAGTAAGAGTGTTTTCATCTCTTTCCAGAAAACTGGTTTTATTATGCTTTCTAATGAGTTTATTTGTATCTATTAGCCTACACTTTAAAGTGTTGACATTTTGCAGTCTAGCCCTTTTGTGACATGACATCTTAGGGAAAAACACACCTATTAAAACTGACACAGAAATAGGCACAGAAAGGCTGGTGATGCCAATGGGGAAGAGCAGCTGCCAGAACTGTTCCATCCTTTATACTTTCCAGTAAACACCAGAACAGATATATTCACATAAAGAAATAATATTCACAGAAACAAACTAGCCCCTGACACATGAAACAACCTCTTCGTTTGCTGTTCTTTTGTTCTATCCAAACTTTCACATGTGTATACAGTCCATCTACAGCAGTGGATAATGCCAAAAATTTTAAGAGAACTGGGAACAATGAGATAAGAGAACAGCCAGGAAACACAGGTGTATATTGTTCAGGGAGCCATCTATAAAGAAAGCAGAGACCCTTCTTGTTTCTTTTTTTAAACAAGTCATAGTTTATATTGCTCATGTAAAACCTCAAAAGTTTACATAGAACAATACAATGTTAAATTACAACACGGAATAATGGAACAGTTTGGGCTGGGAGGGACCTTTAAAGGTCACCAAGCCTAACACCCTGCAGTGAGCAGGAACATCTTCAGCTAGATCAGGCTGTACAAAGCCTCCTCCAACCTGACTTCAAACTCTTCCAGAGATGAATGATCTACCACGTGGGCTATAACTTTTTTCATTATGTCACTACACAAAAAAGTAGTTCCAATGCATATCATGTTTGGGTTTACAAAATGCATGCCAAAGACACACAGAGCATATTTAGCCAAACTCATTTTGTAATGAGAAGAGTTACCTGTAGATACTGTGAAAGCTGAAACAATTCCTGAGAATACATACTGGGAGTGTTAGCAGCAACCTGAAAAATAAAGGAATTTAAGAATCAGTGGTTTGGGATTTTTCATTAAACTCTAGTAATGCAAAATTAGTCATGCAAATCTAGTTATGAAGATATACAAGATTATCTAACCACCAGCTGTTTCAGTATGCTTTTTTGGTTTTTTTTAAATCACAGAACTTCCCAGCTTTGGGCTGAGACCTTGCTCTGTTAATGTCTTCAAGAAGTTCTTAAACCATCAATGCAACAAAGAGTTTAAGGCTTCCGTTTCAGTGGAGATTAAATTCACACAAAAGAAACAAGGTGCACAAAGCTAGAGCTATTTAACCCAAGCACACACAAAAATCAAGGGTTTCCAGAACTGAAAACAGTGCCTCATACTCCAATTCAGTGCCATCACACACACATGATGTGTTTTTATTGGCTTACTCACCATCATTCCCCTTTCTGTCTGTTTCAGACATGGGGACTACCTGTATTATTTCTGACCATAACTATTCTTGCTGTATATTAGCACCAATACCTTACTTCACTTCTATTCACACACAACTGAAAGAAGTTTTACTTTGCAGTGTCACCATCTCTGTCAGGCTAAACATAGCCTGTTATGAAACACCCAAGACTTGCTAAGTCAGCTGGCCTGTACTTGGAAATGTAACAATCTTAACATCAGTGGCTTTTATTCAAAGCCCTATTTCAGGTGCCACACTGTAGGAAATCCAGCTTACCTTAAAATATACACTGCAATAGTGCATTATCTTTCCTACCTCACAAGTCACTCTCAACATTCAACTCAGCAAAAACAGACATCTTCCACTGCATCTCAGTGTAACTGGACTTCACCATTTCTTCATCTTTACAACATGCTAGAAAATAGCATGTGGCTGAACAAGGCAGAAAATAGCAAATAACTGAATTACCTTGTCAACAGGACTTGGTAATGGAGCATGGATAACACTGAAAAAAAATATAAACAGTCAACACAAATTGCAGAATAGCAGTTCAAAAATGTAACAGATTTGTCGTACTGCACATATAATCAAGATGTTTTGTATTTTTAAGTTTATTCATCAGATAAAACGAAGAGTTAAGATACAAATGTGCAAAACCAGTTAGTACTACGCTGAGAAACATTTTCAAATAATCCCAAATAAAAAAAGAGGGAAGAAGAATGCTCATTTGCTTTCTTCTTTCCTATATTTTTTCGTTTGTAATACCCTCCAATACACTAAACCACATCCAGTCAGGGAAGCCCAACTTGGTAAGAACTTTTTTATTCTTTTATAGAACTTCTTTACTCTTTCACAGCTGTCATAATTTCTAAAAGTGACATGCAAATGAGATTTCTTTTTCATAAAGTCTACAAAAGAGCAACAATCTTAGTTGCTTTCTATGCACAATCACAGGAAAATACCGTTTGTATGCTTATTTTAACCATAATATACATCAAATCCTCATTATACTGTAGTTTTGCTTTGCTACACATGGATAGACACTTATTCTTACTCTGATCGCAATCGAGCTTCCATTCCATCTGGAAGAAAGAGTTTGATTGTGGAGACTATGCATCCATGGGTAACTGAAAAGAAACAAATACTAAGTCATCATGATTTGTTACTATTTAATTACAAGTTCAATGATTAATGTTATAGTAACCAAGTACACTGTCCTAAGAAACTCCGAGGCAGGCAAACAAGAGCCATGAATGCCTTGAAGCACCACTGCCTAGGTCTGCCTTCTTGGAACTGTGCAGACAGGAAACTTTATAATTAGAAACTTGAAGAGGTTATGCTGTGTACCTAGTTCTTGCTGTGAGGTACTTCCAGTTCTTCCACTTGCAGCTATGCCTGCAAGATGTATTTACTGCAAATTAAAAAACTTAACTGCATGTTTTGATCCTAAAATGTGGAGAAAGGAACGCGTGTTACCTGCATTAGGTAACAGGAATGCAAAAGGATAAACAGAATAATAATCCACCTTTTTTACAAGATTCGTATGACAATAACTGGAGAATTGAAAGGTAACAAACTTGTGTCACTGGATACTCCCTTCAACATCTGGAACTTGCTTAGTGACAGTTACTTACAAATGCAAGGATCAAAAAGGGAATGCAGAGGAAGAGTAACTTGAGAAGTACATACTCCTGAACACTCTGAGCAGCATCATTCAAGACATCTCCATTTCAGTCTGCTTGTAGAACATGTCTAATGCCCAGCCCTAGACAAGAGGCCTCTCATTTCAGAAGAAGAAAGCTTGCCTTGCCAGGACTAAATTCCAGATTCTTTTAATTCAAGAAAAATCCTAAGGAATATGAGCAGCACTATTTGATTCTTCTTCACTATTTAATTCCTCTTCACTGTTTTTCCCAAAAATGTTACTGATACCATTTTGAATGACACTGCAAACATTCACACACAGAGATTACAATCTGTTCCCCAAAATACTACCACCAGCTAGATAAAAGTATACGGTCATCTATCATCTACCACTACACCTACAGCACCCACCAACAAAGAAAAAGAGCTGCTCTACTTCCACAGTTATTAATATCAGCAAAACAGTTAATCTGGCTTTGAGAAAAAAAGGGCAGTGGGTGTTTTAGGCCAACAGCAGTACTCCAGGGAAACAAGTCAGGTCTTTCAGGAAGCTACCCCAATAGAACCTAAAAATACAGGAGAAATTATTCACCTAACCAGAGTTGTTTTTAACCTTTATACAGTGCTAGAAGATAATGCTTTGGAGAAGTATCCTCTTGGTTACAGCACCTTGTTTTTTCAAGCTGACCTGGTAAAGCAATAAATTTGAATTCCAGGGAAGAACAGCCTGGACCTCTTTCTCAAAACAGATTAATACATGAGTTCTGGTGTCTTTTTGGCTGTAGACATAGGTCCCCAGAATTTACAAATTGCTCTTGCAAAAACACAACACCCCCAAAAAACATTAGATCTATTAGCTGCAGAACACAATACTCACACAGCTTTCACAATGAAGAATCTTTCCTTTAAGGCATAAAGAGGAAATTGTTGATTTCAAGAAGAAAGTTTTAAGTATTGGGAATTAAAGACCAACAGACAGCTTTACATTTGGGTCATATTTCAGGTGGGTCTGTTGAGAGATTATATAAATCTTAAGTTCTTCCATCAAGATTCAGACTAAAAAAAAAAAAAAAAAAATCTTCTAAAAGCTGCAGGAGCTTTATTTGTGTAAAAAAATTAGGAGACAAATGCAATTCAGCAGAGGGTCTCGAATGGATAGTGACTGAACAGCTATCAAGCATTTCAATAGCTTTGTAAAAACAAAAATAATAATAATATTAAAAAAACCCTGCACATTGACCTTTAGCTATCAGTTCCTTGTAACCGGGAGGTTAAAGAGAAAGCCTAAAGGAAAGGGAAAGCAAAGTACAAAACATTACTATAGTGACGACTGGGCAGGACAGTAGTGCCCGTTCAAGTTCAAGCCTGTATTATTCCTTTTTTGGGGAAAAAACCCAAGTCAGTAGAGTAACCCCTGGCTGCCGAACGGGATTAAGAAAAGCCTTCCCAAAGCAAAACCTACTCCCTCCTCCCCCCACACCCCAGACGACCCTCCATGCACTCACCTCAAGCTGTGTATCCCCCCTCCTTCCATATGGGACTCTGTGCCCCTTACCCCACCAGCTCCCTTGGGGACACAGGCAGGTGANCGAGAGGCGGCGGTGCCGGGCGGGGCCGGCAGGGGGCGCCCCAGGACAAAGGCGGCGCGCGGGCCCGGCAGCGCTCGCGGCGAGGTCCCGCACCCCCGGGGATCCCGCACCCCCCCCGCAGCCCCGGCAGAACACAAGCGGTATCCCGGAGAGATCCGCTCGGCCAAACTTTAGTCACAGCCTTCCGGCACCGTTCTGGAACGGGCAGCTGTCGCACGCTCCGCCACACGACAACACAAAAGCACCGAGAGGAGCCCTGAACCCTGATAAGGGTTTCATGGTGCAAAGGAGCATCCAAAGAGGAATAATGAAATAATTTTTCTTTGCCTCAAAATCTTTTCTTCATAGAGAGACAATTTGCCAATGACACGCTCATTGTTTTCACCCCTCCCCAGCAGTGTTCAAGGCCAGGTTGGATGGGGGGGGATGGGGCAGCAGATGGTCTCAAAGGTCCCGTCCAACCCAACCCAGTCGGTGATTCTGCAGCAGAAGTCACAGCAGCAATCAAAGCAGCACTAAGAATCTGACTCGCAGGTATGTGACAAGCAGCATGCCCTGGGTTTCCTCATCTGCCCAGCCTTTTACCAACACCAGACCAGAGAAAAGATACATGAGAGAGATAAGAGTCCAAATTTAACCAGAAAGAAGTGTGTAAGCTGTGTTTGAACAAAATCAGCTGGTATTAATTGACCCTACTTGAAAGCCCTCACCCTCCTTTCCACGCAGGAAAAGTCACCACCAGTTAACTCTTGGAATGCTCTGGCACTGACTGGGGAATTTAGGAAATGCTAAAAGAACATGAAGCACCCTAACACTGAGAAAAACAGGGTAATTTTTTATTTTTTTTTTGGCAGGTAAGTACTGTATTTAAGGAGAGGGAGACCAGCAGCCCTGTGTGCTTGTTCATATTACAAGGAGTGGACAAATACAGGAGTGGGAGAGCTGGGGACATTTCTCTGGGGCCTGTTAGTGAGTGCAGCTCAGCAGCAGAGAGCAGAGGAATCAGTGCTCACATGTAGATAACCTGAAAAATCACATACTGAACATGCCACCGTTTTAATGAACCAAGTGAAGATCATATTTGCAAGGAAATGACTTACTAAGGCACAGCCTGAACAATAAAATAAAAATAAATGTATTCTAGCACTATTTACACCATCCAGAATTTACATAGGCAAGTAAACTCTCATTACCTTCTAATTACACACAGCAAAATGCTGAAATGTCTTGGGCAAGTAAGGCACCATGTAAATACCAGAATGCTAATTGGCTTTTAAGGGAATCACTATATTAAAAACTCTTTTATGTCTGTTTCATTACTAGATTAGGTTTACAGTAACATCTAAGACAACTGAAAGAAACTGATGAAAAAAATGTGTTTATATGCATTCCAACTGCATTCACAGATAAACACTACAACTGTGATGAGGCAGTTTCATGCCCCAGAATGCAACCTTCATACACTGCTTGGGGGAACACAGAGAGAATAAAGCAAAATTGCATGCTCTTCCTCATTACCTAGCTGAACACATTCATGAGTAACGAGTACAGGTCCCATGTTCAAAGCTAGAGAAGAGGAAAAGGAAGGCTGCACACCCTGATCACACTCATGATACCAATACCAGGACTCAGGGATACTATTTTGTAAAAAAACTAATGTAAATCCATTGGGAAGAACAACTACTGGCAAGAATTCCTGGCAAGAATTTCCTCACTACCAACTTTGCACAAACTTTCACATAAAATAATTGCAAATAATTGCTGATGAAGAACAACTCCAATTTCTCTTCCAATTATATCTTAAAATAAGAATTGTTTTAGTTCTAAATATATATGAAGAAATTTAGCTTCTTTGAGCAAGGAGAGCATCACATCAAATGAACAGTTCTAGGTTCATTAGATGCAATGTATTCCCTTGATCTTATTCCATGTACATTGCTAGTATTCATAAATTTCACTACACATGAAGTAACATTATAAGTAACTTCCAGACAATTCCAGCTACTCACCTGGGAGTTATATCCTTACAACATCATTTTTGAGAAAAGTGAAGTGTGATGTCACCTTTATTACATCACCCAAAAATGCAACAGCTCCAGAAGCTCTCCATGACTTCACCACCACCATCACTGTTTAACAATGTTTTCTCTAAAGATGTTTGGATGAACCTTCCTCTTGAGAACTATAACCTATCTGGCTGAAGATGGATACTATTCCTAAGTAACAGATGAAGCAGGCTTCATCTTTTTGTTTTGTTGCTTAATGCCCTTTAAAAATTCTGCTCTAGTGCTGTAAGCTCATTTTTAGGGTTTTGAGGGGTGAGGTTTGGGAGAGGGGTTGTTTGGGGGAGTTTTTTTGTTCTTTTACAAGAACTTTACCACCTGCATTTAAATTTAATGTTATTCTTTCATTTCATTCTTGCCTAATAAACCTCTCTTTAAGGATAAGCTCTATAAAGGTTTTGTTCAGAAAAGCAGTAAAATATAGCAGTGATGGCAGTTCTGCCATTTAATTGACAAATTTAAGTTTTACGGGGTTAGGATTCTTCAGAACATTGCCAGAAATGTGATGCTAACAGAAAGAAATGAGCCTGTTAGGTAACTTTTAAAAATCTTGACAATATTGATTACAATCTAGTAATTCACAGACCAGTTTTCATAAAGAGAAAGAAATGGCTCCTGAAACACTATACATAAATGCAAAAAAGAGACTGAGACTGTATTTTCATCGATTAACACAATATACAGCTATCACCATAATGCAACATCTCCTGAGCATGCATAGTGGGAAGCAGACAGCAAGAAAACCAAACGAAAAATCCCATCAACTCATTTTTCAGCTCACAACCTTTTTCTAACCTTATTTTAAAGTATTTACTTAAATAAAAATCTGTAGCAGCCACAGAAAGAAAAAGCAGGTATCTTGACAAGAAACAAATTACCCTGTTTCAAACATACACTGAATACTTGATGTGTATACTTTATGTTCAAGCATACACTAAATACTAATGTGGCACTTCTGCCACATTATTAACTGAAACTTCAGGGGTCACAGGCTTGAAAGGAAGATAGTTACAAAAATAAATTAAAAACCCCAACAGTACTACACACACACCCATGCTGCACTTTGTCAATTTAAGTGAAGCAATACCCATTTATTAATAGGTAAAAGATAAGTCTTGTGTTTTCAGCAGATCAGTTTCTTGATCTAGTTTACCATGTGATTCACTGCCAGAGTAAAGGAGAGAAGAGATAACAAAAACCAAACTGTTTTCTTACAACTGGAATGCCATTTACTATTAAAGATTGTATTTTAAGATGTACTTGGGGGAGGAAAGGAGATCCATACCCTTACCTTTCCGCGTGTTCTCTGTCACATCTACGCCAAACTGGATGATGTCACCTGACATAATTTCACATGGTGGGCTTTCCTCAGATCCTCTACTCAGTCTCTGACTATTAATAAAGGTACCATTACTACTTTTAGTGTCTTGAAGATAGAACTGTAAAAACAAACAAAAAGAATAGTAAAGTATCTGGAAAAAAAGCAAACAAATAAACACAAGTATGATGAAACAAAAGCTCCAACAAAAATTTTATTTGCTATTAAACATAGCATGACCTCCTAGTGTAGAAGATGACAAACTTATCAAACTCAAAACCACCCCCCTCAGCAACACCTTCACATTATCAAGAAATATTTGTAGTTGATTTTTAGTTGTTTAACATATGATCACATTCTAGCACATATATGCAAGTAATTGCTACAAACTGTACTTAACCTACTGCCTGCATGGAAAGGATCTGACATTGTAAGCATCACCTTTTGTCACAAATGTAAGAATTCATATTTATGTTGGTCAACACACAAAAATTCTGACCACTTACTCATTTAAGGTACCAGTATTCTGTGACAGAAATATTGCTGTGGGGAAGACAAGCACTGAGAGCAAAAGGAAAAACTTTGGCTGAAGCCATAATTCAGGAACTCTAATATAAGACCATGGTGAAACTAAGGGGAAAAAATAGGAAGCTTTTACCACTCAGCAATGCTAGTGCACATCATTAAGTTAATTTCAAGTTTGCTCTGTCATTAAGTGCTTTTGTAAATATTCGTTTGTAGAATTAATTAAAATTTAATAGCAACTTATTGAACCAGAAACTGCTTATGATGCTAGTCAAAACTGCGGCATCTGAGAGGAGGTTACCAGTGAGTCACCTGGCAGAAGACCAGAGACACTGGCTAAGACCTGATCAGCAGACAGCATGAAAGAGGGGACTGGAATGGTACTAACCAGCCAGGTGTAACTACTGAAATGAGTCACTTAGTTCAAGATAATAGTTGGTATAAGAGCCTGATGGGATGGTAGAAATCTCTGCCTTCCTGCTCTCATAAGGCATCTCAACAAGCTCCAAAGCAAGCACAGGGCTGGGGAAAAGATGCTTCCTGCTGAAAAATGAACGCCTTCCCATGTTTTTCTTTAAAAAGCAACAGATTTTATTCTTTTTTTAGGATTCTATGCAAAATTTTCCATGCTTTTCTACACCTCGGTTATAATACTCCTCAAAAAGATCTCCACATCATAGTGGCAAGGGAAAAGGTGGGTTTAAAATGGAACAAAATACCAGCTCTAAGGTTCATCAGATCTCATACTGGAAAATGACACCAGGCATACAGTATCTGGCTTGCAGACTCATCCTGAGAGCTTTAAATGCCACCACATCCAGAAAATGGGATTCAATACAGTAATCAAGTGGTATGACAACACATGAAAGCTCAGTTAGGAGTGTGTTATGACTGATATGCAGCACAAAGATAATTTTTCCTAACAGTTATGCCTTTGATCTTAAACTGAAGAAAATAATAATCACTCATATGTTCATAAAGACGAAGGTAAGCACAAATTATAGATAGATCAAGAAATTGTCTGCATTCACTGCATTAATAATCAGACCCATCCTGCACTAAATAATACTCTCTATATTATTAAATACTAGATACTAATATATAATATATAACATAATTATAGTATTGCTATATTGTATATAATTATAGATTTAATACTATATTATTATCTTACAGTTACAATTAATATTGTTATAAGTATCATTATTTATATTACTATAATTAAATATAACATTATATATTATACAAATATAATGATATATAATATAGCTTTAATCACAGTTATAAGTTTAAAAGCCAATCAAATTAATTAGCTTATTAATTTACTACTCTAAAAGTACTGAGCTATCTCAAGGTTCAGTGCAGAGATCGACTTTTTTACTTCCTGTTTGCTTTCAATTGGTGTTCTGCTCCACTTGGAAATCTGTTACGAAAAAATGAGTCACAAGCAAGGAGAAACAAGCATGCTTGTGCATATTTGTTTTTCCCCACCCTTTTCTTTCCTCTGCATAATATCTGCCTTTTATCCCTCCAACTTTCTGATTAATCCCTGCCCCTTGTAAACACACTTCTGCAGAATCTGCAGACAGGCCACAGACAAGATACCACATGGAAACAGAAGAGAGTGATCACAGGGAAGGAAGTGCAACAGATCAGCAACATAAAACCTACAAAATTCCATCAGAGACAAAATTTAAACTAAAAAAAAAACCAAAAAACAACTGGCCACAGAAAATACACATTAAATTTAATGTCATTATTTAACTGTCCACTCAAATGCATGCTACTGAATTTCACCATGTAAATTTTAGAAAGTTATATTCTTGAAGTCTTTACAAACAGGATGAATATATTTCTTTACTAGATGCAGGAAAGAGTAAATAGCATGAGAAACCTATTAATAAAGTGATGTCTGGGAAGAAATGAACTGACTTCAAGACTTAGTGAAAATGATTCAGTTATCCTTAATACAGCAATTGGTCAGGAACCCACAGAGCTGTTCCCTTTTCACATAACAAAATGTTACATACTAGTTTTCACTAGTTCAAAAGATCTTTCTCAAAGGTCAACCCCTCCATCACTTTTGCATCATTACTAAAAGTTATCTTTCAGGAAAAAAACAAAGAAACATCTAAAAAACATTCCTGGAAACAAATGTGGATCAATTCATTACTATTTATGATTTATGATAGTATATTGGTATTTAATATACTGCTCAATATGCATTATCCTTGGTGGGTTCTCCAATTCCCCAAACAATGCCTTTTACACAGCAGATATGTAACACAGTGCCTTCTGTGCAACTATCACCATTTGCTCCTCCTGCTTCCCAGCACAACTTTCAGAAGCAGTGCCAGTGCAGAGTTTCATCTTGCCCTCACCCAGCACTCACTGCTGGGTTGCACCACCTCCTCTTCAGTTGCCCTGGGTCAGGCATTTGTTTAGTCACTGCAAACCAGTTTTGAGACCTGATTCAAATTATATGAGGAGGTGTTTAAGCTGGTACTGCCAGAAAAAAGGGCAGCATATACCAACCTAATTATACGTGCTTCTAAAATTCACACCTCTTTTCAGATCAAACTGAAGTCCCAGGCCTTCTGTGCCTCAAATAAACTAGTCCAATTTTTATCAGGGAATGTAATAATCAGTCACACACACTCACTGAAAAGCCAAAGATAGAGATTTTATTTTTGTGTAACTGATCATTATCAGGCAAAGATGAAGAACAAGTGCTCCACACACAGGACAAAAAAACCCCCAGAAACTGATGTTTAAAGAGTAAGTGCCCTATGAATGAATTCTTGAGCATTTATATAGTGATTTCCTTTTTCAAAAACTCGTATAATCTAACTCCCCCAAGTAAAATACAATGAACAAAAGAACCTGAAGTCACTTCAGTACTGCAGTATGGCAGTAAGTAAAGAATGGCAATCAAAACAGACTCACATAACATTTGCTATCACTATGTATAGCCATCTGTTTCCATTTTAAGAGCACATTATTGCTACTCCATCTAGCCCAGCTTGAAACTGCAGTTCAGGACAATTATGCTGAGAATCACAGTGAGATTTACTGAAGCACTGACATTGTTCGCAGAGCTGCGAGATTCACTCCACAAAGAGAAACAAATTCTACATCTAAAAAACGTTGATACAGACCACAGCATAAAATAAGACATTTCAGCCTTATTCCACAGCTGAATAATTAAGTAAATAATAAGAATTAAAATGTAGGCCACTGACTTCAAGTCAATCATTAATGTATCTTATTTGTTCAATACACTCGGACTGCCTACACAACTAATGCAGAGAGAAAACCCCAATTTCAGGACCTCCTCGTTTACCATTTTCTTTCTCGTCCCTTATTTCCTTGCATGTAAGAAGTATGCAGAACTGCCACACACTCCAGAGCCCTGTTATACAGGCTTCAAGGCATTAGATTAAACCAAAAGGCTTTAAATTTGTCAAATTCACAACTATCATCAGTAAGGAGATAACAGCTTAATTTTTGCCATGTTTAACACCACAAAGGGGGCAGCAAGGCTACCAGTTAGAGCAGTTACAATAGCAGATTATTCTCCTACTTAGGTTACAAACTACATGATCAATCATTGAACAATTAATGTTGGCATTACAAATGCATCCCCTGAGTACTAATACTCAAATGCAGCCAACAAGCAGGGATATAGAAACTGGAATACTTGCCCTAGAGTAATACTTCAGTTCAAAATTGGACCTAGTACTAGCACAATTTGTTTCATGCTGAGTATTCTACTAGGAGGTGAAGTTCACTGGCTTTGCATAACCTGAATTGTACAGAAAAAATTTAAAGCAATATATAATAGCATCCAATCAATATGGGCAACATTTATCACACTGCAGCCAGAAAGCTTTTCTCCCCATACAATTAAACATCATTTTATCTTCCTTAAAGTGTTTACACTGAGTATTTTCTCATGGAGCAGCACTTCTGTTAGCAGAGTACATTGTGCAAACCATACTGAATTCCAGGTCATCCTTTGGCTGTAAGATACAGAAGTTCAAATGCTAAATTACCTCCAGATCCTCATGACTGAGTTCCTCATTCTGGTCTGCTTAGACACATCCTAAATTCCTTTCCCAACTCCACCCATTTATCAAGGAACTGGAAGTATCTGTCTCCATAAGCAAGCACAATTCACAGGGTGGGGTACATCAAGCAAAATTGCTTCTCTATTTAGTTTTATATTTCTTAAACATATGGATCTAACATCTCTCATCTTACTAATTTCCACCTCCTTCAACTTTGTAACAGAAGTAGTGCATTAACTTAGTATTTCCTCACAAATCTCCTCTGTAAATTGATTCTAGGAACCCAAGGCAGGCACACACGATGAAACTAGTGAGCAGCTGTGAAGAAAGGGACTTTCCAGTCAGATCAAACAGACTGAAGGAGTGGCAGCTGGCTACTCAGGGATCAGCACTGCTCATAGTTTTCAGGAACTTCCTTGGAAAATAATAAACTTAACTGCTCTTCCTATGTGGTGAAGAAAAAAAAAAAGGGAAAATACCCACTTTCTTTGATATAGCACTGGACAAATAAATTCACAGTAAGTTTTCAATTGAAAGTATAAGTTTAATGTAAATGCAGCTACTCTGATGAAAATGGTTAAATCCTCAGCTACCCCCAAGAGTTGAGTGCTATCCTTTCAAACCTGCCAGTAGCTCCAAGGGACAGGAGGGAGAGGACAGCTTTTCTGCTAAGTTGTTCCATCTCTGTTTACACCTTGGAGTTTTGTTGACTGTTCTGCCAGGACAACCCTGCTGGTTGCTCATACCTGTTGTCAAGCAAAGTAAACTGTGGCAGTAAAAGCAATTCTGTGCCAGCATAACTGAGTCTGAGCATAAACAGTTTGGCCTTTTCTGTATTTGAAGTGCTGTAAAGCATTACTGCTTTACTCTGCTGCTTGCCATGTCCTGATAGTTCAACCGCTCTGAAGTTCACTACTGAACCCACCATTCAGCTGAGCTTCTGTCTGAGCTAAACTGGGATACTTTGCCTGAAAAGGACACAGTGGCTGTGACGGGGAAGACTGGAAACTGCATGACAATTCCTGGAACCCTCAACAAATGGTCAGTATAGAACTGTACAAACACCACCAACCCACCTTCAGATTTATAATACTTCATCTCTAAAAGGAGCTATCAGCAGCTGGAACAACCAAACTTCTGGGAAAAATATACTAATATTGTGATGATAATTTATATGAAAAATTTCATAGGAGATTATAATCATAGGATAACAACATTGATGTAGCACCTTATACTTAAAACAGTGCTTTTTCTCTATTGTGGACTCATCCAGAACTTTGCACAAAAGGTGCTCAAGTTTTGACATTTTTTGTTGCTGTTTTGTTGGTTTTTTTGTGAAACAAGAAAAATACAAACAAACCAACATGAATAGAAACATTATCAGAAACCATAGTTCCTTATTTGCCCTCACAGTCATCTGACAGAAGGGGTGTCATTCAAGTAATCTCACAAACCCTCTTCTAGAATCAACAATTTGTAACATAACTTGACAGTTGAAGTTAACTCCTCCTAATAATCACATTCTGTAATTGCAAAATGCAGTAAAATGCCAAGTCATAGAAGACCAAGTCCTGACCCCCCTCTCTTATGCAGTGACAACTCATTCCTCAAAATTCTCTAGCAACTACATTCATGTCAAAGATTGATGCTGAAGGGGATGACCTGCAGCAATCCTAGGCATGGTACGCAATATTCATTTCTCTTTGCTGAAAGAAGTTTTCTATGGTAAACAGAAGGTGTAGAATAAAGTCATTCAAAAAGATAAAAGTTACTCATGAGCGAGCACATATCTATCCACAGATTATTCAAATAATCCATGAACACATTCACTGTCAAAAGAAGCAGGATGACGACTCTCAAAAAACCTCAAGATAAAATGTTTTACCACAGAATGTGACAACACTGTACAAAAATAGACCTCTCTTCACAGCAGTGTCACTAGTTTTGATGCAGAAGGCTATTTTTAAAAAGATATCTAGAAAAAGAGTTCTAATTTACAAGTAATTTAGTTTATATATAGCTGACTGACTTGCTGCAGTGAGACATCTGTCACCATAGTTACCAATTACTACTTTTTAGAACACGACTTTTACTTAACTTCTGTCCCCACAGTTCACAAGAATTCCTGAAAACCTGCCTGCTACAAATGCTGTACATTTTCAGGACAACAAGAAAATTATTGTGTTTATTCTCTTCACAGCTGAATCGAAGTCTGTCCCCCCACATAATAGGGGGGGGACAAACAAATGCCATGAGCTTTAAAGCTTCCTCTAAACCACAAAATAGGTTAAGGGTCCCAAGATGCTCAAATTGAGTAATTAAAATAGAAAAGCAATAAAGAGACTTATTTGTATTACTCCTGTCATAGATTACAGTATCTTACACAACATACTGACACTTGAAAAAAACTTTCCTATGCAACATTAAAAACCCAACTATTTTAAAGGACTAAAAAAAAAAAAAAAAAAGTAAAAACTAGATTAAAAATAGGTTTCTAGAAGGATATTGTAGTTGCAAAAAACTTGTCTTACCCTATTTCATTAAGGAAGCTCAGGCTCTTCTTACCCTAGAGATTTATAAAGCTATTTATTGCTGTGATACCAGTGACTGTATAATTTACATCAACTTCTATCACCATGTCAAACATTAATCCTGAGGAAAACAGACGGGCAGGGTGACTTTCTGACGTTTCACTTAATGTTACTGTTTTCTTTATATTAATCAATTAAGGAAATATACTGCAACTTAACATGGCTTTAGAAGAAACAAAATACCTTAATATGCCATTACCCAGAAATCCAGGGTTCTTCATGATAATCACTTAAGAGAATAACTTATAAGTATAAAATATTGCTGAAATTCTTCATCTTAATGCCCTTACATGAAGACCCTTCCACCAAAACTAGACAAAAAGCTAAAAACTATTGTTTACCGTATTTAATGAGACTGACAACACCATATACTCAAACTTTGAAGTAACACAAGTAAAAATTATTCTGAAGTGTACAAAGTCCCCAAGACTGTATTTGTAGAATGCAGGTATTGAGATAAAATTAAGAATTATGAGCTCTGCAAGAAGCTGGTTTCCATATAAAATTCATTTCTTTTCATATACATATTGCTGAAGTTTGCAAATTATCTTTGCAATTTACTCTTACCTTCAAGGGGCAAAAGCACCGTTACCAATACTCTGCACTAGGCAAAAATGCTAAGACTATTCAGAGAACTAAAATTTTTCTTCGTAAACTCTCAATCAATAAATGGTACAACTTGATACTTATATTCACTCACCAGCTTTATAAAGTGCAAGAAAAAAAAACAAACTGTGGTTTTGTCATGACTACTGCAATGAAAAACTTTATGTTAAAAAGTGAGATTTTGTCATATTTGAATATAGCTTTCTTTGTTTTAATTTAAAATCAGAGGTAAGGCATACATCTCTGCTGGTCTTTAAATTTTAAGAGACAGACCTTACTAAAACCTTGCAAAAAGAAAAATTAAACCCAAAGATCTACAATAACTATTAAATAAAAATTAAATCTTTTTCGTGAAAAAACACTAGCAAACAGGCAGAATTGACAGAAAAAGCAGAAGACATATAAAAATAAATGTTTATTTCAAAAAAGTAATTTTTGAAATACTATTAGGATCTGGCACATAGAACAGTTTGAGCAAGAAATCTAACACTAACATTAGCCATTGTTTCTGCTGCTTCAAAAATCTTGAATAATGAGATAAAAGTGATTAGCAAAAATAAAGTAACCAACACTGACATTTTATTGAAGAAATTTGCATTATTGAACTTCTATCAGCAATTACATTTTTCATTTGCAATCTAATCAGAGAAAAAGCACAACATAAATCAAGATTACCAGATACTCCACCAGATGAAGAGTCAGAAGAGAAGATCTAATTATATGAAAGCAAAAAGTATGGGGCAGCTCCTTAGTTTATCAGAAAACTTCAACCCTCAGCTATCATCACAGATATTTCAGGGCAGGTGCACTAATGCAAAAGCTTCCTAACTATCTGGCAACAGAGTGCGAAGTTTCTGCAATGAGTTAATCATTACATCAGAGCTCTTCTACTCCTTGCAAAGAATCTCTTCTCCTGTGTTCACTTTCCAACTGTAGAGAATGAAAGGATAAGTTGTTGAAACTGTATCAACCTTTCCTCACTTCCACTCCTTCCACACAAGGTACTGTGTTTACCTTCTATCATTAATTCCATACTACTGCTGTTTTATGACAGAGAAAACTCCCAATGATTACACACTCGGAGATTAAAAAAAACCCAAACCACATCAGATTTCACAAAACACCTCCAAATGCAATAGTGGTTTGGTATCGTCACAATAACAGTACATAAAAACCTCCAAGAACATCCGCAAAAATTTCTGAAGTTTTCTCCCATTAGGAAGGGATATTCCATCTGAAGGGACTTTTTTACTGCAGCCACAGGATTTTCTTAAAAAGACAAGACATCTGCAGCAGGCCTGTTAATTCATCTCTCCTTTGAATAAAGCAGATTTCTTGCTTTTTGAAATCATCTGCTCCTGAGCTACTTCTTAACAGGTGACAGTTGTTCAAAGGAAATTAAGGTTCAGCACATTTCTAAGCTACAGTTACAATGACTACACTGAGGATTAGCTTAATGTTATGGTGATATAATTCAATGCAGCCAATGAAGATGTGGAAATACAAGTCCTAACTCAAAAGAACTACCTAATTACAAATGACACTGCATAATCATGTCAAACTAGGTATGTTTACTACAGGTCCAAACCAGAAATGTGACCAAAATACAGAGTAGGGAGCTCACTGCACACTTCCTCATACTGAAAACAAGGGGTCACCAGAGCTGTATGCTCCTCCATGCTTTTCTGAAGACTTCTCTGCATCAAGTAAGGACCAAACCTTTTTTATTAAAAAAAATAATCTTTAATTTCATTTCATTCTGTGAACTTCAGCATTGCATACAGAGAGCAAACACAATTAACTGGAATCCAAACACTGTCAGAGAAGGGTGTGGCTCCATCCAAAGATGGAAAATGCATTTTCCAGCACAGAGAATAAATGTGGCAATTGGGAGTTCAATATTTGTACTCAAGGAACTGCCAAGCCATACCTCCAACAAAGTGAGAGCAAAAACAATCTGGGAGGAGGCTGTATTTATTTGCAACTTATTCCTGGGTCAAGAGTCTCAAAGCAAACAGTAACTGAATGCTGGTATTCATGAACAGAGGAAGATTATTCTGGTGCTTCAGATAAACAGTTTTACACTAAAAAGAGGGTTTGGTGTTTTTTTAATCTTAAGGAAAAAAAATACTAACATGCATCCACATATTGAAACAGGTCTGCCAGACACATGAGATACTGTATGAGCTGATTTTTGATAGATGAGCCTAGAGAACATTAGTCAGCTATTTCTTGAGCTGTGTCCTACTGACTTCAACACAAGGGGCAGGTGCTGCAGGCTTCTAACGGGTTCAGAACATCAGAACCACCCCAGAAGGCAGAGAGCAATGGGTAGACAGGATGTTGAAGGATACAGTATTACAAACACACTGAACTCCTGATTCATACTGGCTTTAGTTGAGGGCAAAAATCACATACATGACACCTTGGATTTACAGCTTAAGGTAACATAGCAAAAATTGTCAAGGAAATTATTCCAGTACAACTTTCTCAACAAAGATATTTTGATATCTTTTTTTCTAAGTATTTCCCACCATAGCCATAAAGTCATCAGGGATGTTACACTGATTACACCGTGCCCATTTATTTAATTCTTCAGAAAAGTTAAAAAAAAAAAACCTAAAACCAAAAACCAAACAACCACCAAAGAAACCAACCTGAATGCTGTTTCAAATTTGTCAATAAAAATGTAATCTGAACACATGATAAGTGCCCATGACCAATCTGCAAGGGAATTGCAAATTACTGCTGTCATCTCACACCCTTTCAGTTGCCTGGTCTGAGAGTAGAAGTTGGTTTTTTTTTTTATTTGGACAGTCCTGGTTTTATTCAGTTGTCACGGAAGTAGCAACCAGTGAAACACACTGCTACTGTAAAAAACACAACATACATCATCATTTGTAAACAACAATCATTGAATCCCTTCCTTAAGCATGAAAATGTCTGCTTTTTACTATTTAAACCTGAGTAGCAACCACTAGAGGGCAACATAATTAAACATACTCTCACCCTGATTTGGTAGTGCAAACCAATTCAATAAAAATGTGTATACCTGGATTCGAAGACTATTTATATTAGGAAAGTGTTGTGTTTGGGGCTTTTTTTTTTAACTAAAATTTCCATTATTTATAGCACGCATACTGTGGGTTGTCTGTTTATGCCATCTTTACAATCTAGAGCCCTGAACACAAGCTTCTTTTAAGCTATACTGACAAACAATTCTCCAAACATTTTAAAATAAGGTTTCTTAGCTTCAGCATTCCTGTGTCAGTTACTGAATTTCTACCCAGAATAAGTAAGCATGTGTAAAAATCAGATTTCTGTCAAAGCCTTTTCACATTACATTTAGAAACCTAGCTTCCTAAACAATGGTAAAAATACCCAGATAAAAATTTGCCATATGCTACAAAAGAACTGGAATTACATGCATTTGTTTTCCCTGTCTAATCAGCAATTAAAAAATAGTGCTGTTCTAAGAACAATTAGACTTTTTCTTTACAAAAGTAGCACTTTCCTCAAATATGTTCTTGACATCTTACACACTACATTCTGCTACAATTCATGATCTAGACTCCTAGAAAAACAAAGTCCAGAAGCTAAAGCAAGCCAGAAGAATGAGTTTACTACAAGAACAACATCAACTGGCAGAAGGATATGCAGTGATAACTCAAAAAAAAAAGCATTTAAGAACTCTTTCAAAATCTACAGACCCAACAGAACACAGAAGAAAGCTCAGCAAACTTGGTTTCTCCAGTCATTAAAAACTAAAATGACATCCAATAGGAGTAGCAATACACTGGTACTATGTATTAAATTAGTCCCATCTACTCTGATAAAACAAAATCTGTATTGTGTATCATCAAAACACATGAACTCTCAAATTAAGTTCACATGAAATATGAACTCCACTCCCAGTACAAACACAATCTTCCCACCAAAAATGTGCTTGCTGTTAAGTAGGCAGTTTTGACATACCACGAGCTTTGTCACTTAAGCTTTAATTTTATATTGCTGTAGACAAGCCTATACTTTGATTAAAGAAAAATCAACTAGACTGTTACACTAACTATAATTAGCCTAGTGTTAGTGTGAAGTTTTAATAAACTTAATTAGATGTTATGCATAGCTTGTTTCAAAGGAAAATAGTTTGAGCCACTGGGAAAAGGCAGCATTAAGAGCAACATGGTTAAATAAAAATAATTTTTTTAAAATTGTTAAAAAAATAAATGAAGTGAAGTGTGTCCATTTCTCCTGTCTGCTAAACTTCTCTGGAATACAGTTTCCTTCTGCAGACAAGTAGCATAGCAACTTCCTATGCAAATACCACGCATATCAAACCCTACAGATGACGCAGGTTGACAGAATGTTCCATTGGATTATTACAGCTCTGCATTATTTCAACTCTGTCATTGAAGGAAAAAAAAAAACCAACCACAACCAAATTTTTGACACTTCTCCTAGAACAGTTTTAAATATGTTTACCACTCAAGCCCAGGAAAAATTCTTCAAAGCCTGACCAGTCTTAAAATAATTAAGGTGATATTACAATAAAACCAGAATCCAATACATACATGTAGAGAGAGATCATTAACAGCTCTCCCAATTGCTTACACGCAGATCCATGTGATTATCCACTGAAGGTATACCAGTAGACATAGGCAACAAATAAGGGGTAGGACCCTCTCACATGAAAGTATTTTTTCACACTGCTCCTGTGAGTAGGTAGGAATTAGTCTGTCTACCATAGACTTCCAAAGAAGGAAGCAAGTCCTTCTCCTACTTGATCTTAAAATTACCTCCTTCCTCTGTTGTCACCTGACAGTAGCTCCTGAGGGCTGAAGAAGCAGCTGTATTTTTAGATATTCTTAAATGAGAAGCTGCAGCAGTTCCTGGAAAGTAATGTACACACCACTTCAGTCTTTACATATCTCGTGCCTTAAGAGGATAACCCATTCCTCGACAGCACTCACCATCTCCCACAACTAAGTTTTTAGGGAAGTGTCAGCAGTCGACTATTTTTCATTGCTACAAGTTCCCTCATTTGCACCAGCTCTATGCTGTGGAGCAGGAATATTTCACAGCACACCCAACTGCAGTAAAGACACAACACACAGCTGTTCTACTCTCCCAAACATCTGCTTTAAGAATTTCACCACAGCCTATCTCCACTCTCCTCCCTGCTCATGGTCTGGTTTCTTTTGGAAAAGAAAAAAAAAAAAGGGAAAAAAATAAAAATGAGCTGAGTGTAGGCTGATCTCCCCCCATCACGCAGCTGCAACACGGGCAAAGCACACATGCAACTAGAAGGATGTCACAGAATATCCAGCACTATGGTTTCAACCTTCAACATAAGGTATTCTAAAAACAAATGGGTGCTGCATTTCTGGACAGAAACATAAACACATCATTGGATTCTCAGTAAGTTATTATAGAACAAAAACTTTATCGTATTTCTATTCCATGGCTTGGTTTTCTGTCTATTAAAATTAGACTCAAATCAGAAGAAATAAACATGTTCTGTTAATCAAGATCTCTTACCTTGTTAAGCTGCCCTTTCCACACCTAATTCAAAGCTGGACACCTTGGTCTGACAACTTCCAGACTCAGCAGTTGAATATCTCTAAATTTGCAATAGCATTCACTCAAGCCACGCCAAGGAGCCCCAGTTCAAAGCATGATACACCTTATCATAAACCACCACCCTGCAGTGTTGGCCTTCTCTCTTTCTCAACAGTTTTATAACCTCAGTGTTTCTTAATACGCACATCAGGAACGTTGACGTTTTCTTCACTTCCCCTTGGAACGTTTAGCTTGAGAACTTAAATATCAGCAACAGTAAACAAAAATATTTAAGCCACATCAACAGTTCAGGGTAAAAAAAACAGGAAGAAAAATCTCAAGACACCATAGGGATACTACATCTAAAGTGGTAGGCATTTCGAACCAACAGAACTTGAGCCTTTATTCCAAACTAGTCTACCAATACCTAAATTATTTTGTATAAACTATCACCTTTTATTCCTTCATTCTCCACCTTCTAAAGGTTTCCCAACTGTGCATGATTAGGAATATTTTGCTCTGCAACCCAAAAAGAAGTTTGCCCTCAGTGAGTAAATAACTGGCTGGAGCAGATTACTACTTGTCTCAGATTTATGTGCAGATATAATTTCAACTCAAAATTCAATGCATATTAGAATTCAGGCCCTAAACTACTCCAAGAAAAACAACAACAAAAAAATTCCACAAAAAGAATTCCACTGAAGAGAAACCTACCAGCTTGATTCAACCAACTAAAGAATTTAATACAGAGCTTCTAAAACTACTTATTTCGGAAAACACAATCTCTTTTCAAGCAATTTATCCTCCTTACACCATGTTAAGAGTCACTCTGCAAATACATAACTATCAGAGCAAATAATGACTTTTCACTTAAGTTGCCATATTTTTATTAATAAGAATTCAGGTAAAGTGTGAGTAATCATTCAGTTCAGATATTGTATTATAGTGAAGTTCAAATTGTTAGCTGATAAAAATCATCATTTACTATGATAGAATCTCAGGAAAAAACAATGCCCATTGATTTCTAAAGACAAACACTAAACTGCATTTCGTAGATATGAAGAGTAACCATTTTTTCAGCTCAAGGACAGAAACATTCATCTCTACTTGGTGCTGACTTCAATGAAAAGTGAATTACTACATTTCTTCATGAAGCAACACATTCAAAACTATGTTAACTATGAAATAAACTATTTTAGCTGTGACAGAACCATGGAAATGAACATAAGTAGTTCCATGTTTATATGTAACACAAACCAAAACCACTGAAACAAATTCCTATGCTCTCAAGAGCACATAGAGAGGTTCATCTATTTTCCCTACAATCTCTCATGGAAGATGGCCTATCTTCCAACTGTGTGATTAGTTCAATGAAAAAGGTGTCTGATCTAGAAATATTTATTATGCTATAAATGAAACTCATTACAACTACCATTCCTGCATTGCTCGTAATGATGCCTCTTTAAAATTTTAAGAATATTTTGATAATTGCAGTAGTTAAGCTGAAAAAAATGCACTTTTAAAAATGAGACATTCAAACAGCAAGCTTCCTAGAAAATTTTAAAGGAAAAGCTTTTTTACCTTAAATGATTTTAACCTTTACAAGGATTTTTTTTTAACAGCACAGAACTCTGCTCTTCAAGCACCTATGCTTAATAGTACAAGTAAATTTAAAAAGGAGAAGTAATAATACATGTTTCCTGTTGGAATTTTTTTTTCAAAGTGCAGCTTGCAATCTAAAGTGTGCAATCATTACTTCAGTTGTTCTTAGGTTTCAATATTCCCTTTTGCATCACTTCATCTACGTGCAACAATCACCTTGTCTCTATCCCATCCTTGCAGAATTTCCAGTGCAATGAAATCCCATGGTATCTTCATTGCTCAATGCTCTTTTCACTTGACTGCTAATTCCTAATGCTGAAAAGTAATTTGTGCCTCAATGTTGATAAGAACCTCAGCTTTACAGTTCTCCAACCTAAACATACAGATCTGCTTCCTGCCCTGCACAGTGCCTAAACACCTGCAGACCACCTTTAATATGGCCAGCAGGTTCAAATCACAGTAAGTGACCTCAAGAACTGGTTGCTTTATATGAAAAGGAATGAGACACAGAACCTGAAGTTTTTTCCAGCCTTTCATCTCACTCCTCTTTCCCCCAGTTTTCCTCCTCTCCAGTCCCTAAAATCACTTAGGTCTGGCTGCCCCCCCACCAGGTAACACTGAACCTGAGCCCACCTGGACAAATGGGGAGAATTGAAGGTGCAGCCGAGATGGGATGCCACCACAGAGTGAAATGTAGAGATACATTGAGTGACCTTGGATTTTTGAAAATATATTTTCATTGAACAATACCGAACATACTGACAAAATCTTGTTTTATGCTATTTGCTTTAATTGTTTTGTCAAGGGAACTAGAAAAGCACAGATGAACATAGAAAGTGGTATTGAAAAAATATCTCAAATTGGAATGAAATACAGTGAAAGAGTAAAACTGGAAACTAAGAAGCATGATTCCTTTAAGAATTGCAGCACTAAGTTTTTCATAGAGAAACAAAGATTCCATGCTCTACTACAGTTTTCATAATACAATTTATCATTAGCATTGTGGGAAGATGGAAGACATACAAGCTTCCTCGTATGGGACATTTTCAACATTCTTACCCAAGTGTAATATCAAGATGTCTGAAAAAAAAACCTAAAACAACCCACTTTATTTTACAAAGAATCCATGTCTATTTTCCAGAACCTGAAGCAGTAATACTTGAGAAAAACAAACAACTCAGGTATTTAAATTAAAATGTTTTCAAGTCTTGTAAGTTTGGCTGAATACACCATTACTATGTTAAACAAGTAGGTTCCTTATTATAATTAAAACATTTAAATGATAACACCTTTACTATGCCTCAAGTGTAGACTGGTATCTCAGTGCTTTACACTTTAAACAAGCTGCACTTTGACTTACTTTACCACTTCTGATTATATAAAATAAATATACAAACATGCCACCCAACATAATTCTTCTTCATGCAAGGTCATACGATTCAATCTAAAGGCTTGTTTATCAAAGCAGATAAACTATCTCCTCCCTCCTTTAAGCAGCCAGCAAATAAAGCACATACTTCAAAGACTACACAAAAAAAAGGAAGCTCAAGTACAGCTAATACTCTTTCAATTGCTCAAAAATACAATGTATCAGGAAAACAAGCAGTTCACCTCCACCAAAGTCCACATAGCATATGCATGAACTAAAAAAAAAAAAACAACAACCAAACAACAAAACCATTGCTAAGTAGTTAAAACAGCCCTCAGACCTACTTGTGGACACAAGTAAAGGAATATGCACTCCTATCCAGCTGTATGAGCAAATGCAGGATATCTAGTATCTACCTTATTTTGTCGTAATTCATTACCAGTGTTCTTTTCTTCCACCAAAAAGGGAACACTTCATGAAGAGTTATAAAAAGCACAAACGGTAAGAAATTGTACTTCAATCAGCAGTTTCATTTGTAACTGCTTTTGTATTTGAATGACTGCAATGAAGTTAAGGATGACCATGAAAGTATCAGTGATTGGGAAAAAAAAACAACCCTGGAAGGTAAGTAGCAAGGTGGTCCCCTCTACCCACTGGAGCATCTTTAGCTGTATGTGACAGAAACCCCAAGGAGGGTCAAAAATTGTAAAAGCAAAGACTGAATCAGCTCATTTTTCCCATTTGACTCAGTACTCTCATTAAAAGCCATTTTAATGACCTAGCAATTACACAACCACTGGTAATATCAAAATTGCAAAAAGCTGGCCCCTCCCTATGTTCCAAAATATTTGGTTTGGTTGTGTATTCTTTTCATCACGTTATTTGTTAGTTCAGACTTCAAATAGAACTTTCAAAAAGTTGCAACTTCTCTTCAGGTTGAAGAGGCTACCAACACACAAAGATTTGCCTCCCCCCTCCCCCTTTTTTTTTTAATGGCTTTTTAGTCATCTATTAACCTGCTTTAAAATAAAAATACAAGTTGGCTGTATCTGTAAGTGTAATACTAAAGTTCTAAGATTAAAAACACTTTCTGATTGTATTTAGTCTCAGATTCTCATTCTAAAATGGATCCTGCCATATAAGTTCAAAACTCTAACTCCCCACTAAAACAGCAGGTGCTGCTTTCTTAGTAAATACTAAGAGTACAGCCCCCATATAGGTTGTGCCCTCAGTATTGCTAATTCTAATCAACAGCTTGGGACCCATATAACTACCTGTATGCACCCTTATCTTTCAGCTAAGTAAATAAAAATAGCTTTCAGCAGGGTAAATAAAAGTTCTTGGTGCTTTAGCCATGAAAGTTCATACACAGGCAGCTACTGCTGCACCAAGTCACTTGTTAAGCCAATAAACCTTTATCAGCAGTAAGAATTTTGAGTTGTTGCATGGTCCAGAAACAAATTTCAGATTAAAAAAAAGTTGATTTTTTTGTGAAATAAAATCAGATGCAAGAGCCTCAAATCTGGATGGCCAGTTGTTCCGCTTCCTCTTCTTTTTTCTTTTTAACATGTCATCAAAGCAGATGTTCGTGACAATTTCTCAGGGTTTTTTGTAGCTTAAGAAAAGGAAAAAGATCACAAGATACTTATTCCATAATTGCAAAGTAACTTGTAGTTTTGGTAGCAATGGAGAAGTCACAGTTGTATTGTGTATTGGCAAACAGCTTTAACCCTGCCTAGTGTTGGTGATAAGTATCCTGTTACTAATAAAAATTACCTCATTAACTTCACCAGGCAAGAGCTGCCTTTTGGATGCAGATAATGGACCTCTCAATTCCAGATCACTAAACCGCTATACGAATTACCCATTCTGAGCACTGTCAACAATTAAACAGCACTTTATCACAGCACAACCAGGATTTGGCCCACAACAATTGTTCCATGAAAATGAATTCCAAGGGAAGCTCAGCATGAATGCACAGCAATCAAACAAAATTATTACCTTTTCCAAATGTCCACAGGTATAAGCAAGCACTATTTCTTAAATCCTCTAATGTTTGAAAACTTCTGTATGGGATAGAAGTGAATAGTTTCCACACAGCTTTGCACACCTGTACAAAAAAGTGGCTAAAGCATTATTTAAAGCAGAACTACACAACATACTTTCTAGACTTAATTTGAGGCATGATACCAGTAAACAGATCCAGTCACTGAAGTCACGTTCCGAGATTACAGGTAACCTGACCTTAGACTCAAAACTACATCTGCATAAAAGGTTTTTAAAGAATAATACAAAGCAACTATTTTTTGAAATATTTTGGAAATACAGAACTGCAATTATAAAGGAAGATCTGTACAGAGACTTTAAATCATAAAGCACATCAAAGGAAGTACAAGTTACAGATCTCAAAAGACAGACTAGTCATCAAGATCCTTTAATATGAGTTTACACAACTTACGTCACGCTCTCAAATACGTCCAGCAACACCTAGCCTGGGAAAACTAACATAAAGCTATGTAGGAAAGGAAAGAAGAAAACTGAGTATACTTTAATTCAGTCAAACAGGGGAGAAAAAAAAACCCCAAAACACCTATCTACACAAAAAGAAAAATGTTCAACTACATGCATATTTTACCAGGCTGTGAAGATGGCAAAATACCAACAGAATAACCTGAAAAGCCAACAGGAACACAATCCCAGAACAGCTCAACAGCAGCACAGCTGTGCTGGTCCAGCTTTTTGCCAAACTAAGCCTTCTCAAGCCCATTTCTGGAACATGGGGCAGAGCAAGGCAAACAGCACCTAAAATACAGATGTGCATTAAATTTATCAGGAAGCACTATTATGCAATAGGACATATGTACAACCTCTACTGATTTCAGTAGGTGAGACTGCCTGTGTACACAGATTCTAAAACAAAAAATGGTTGTGAAAGTTGCCTGTGTGCATCAATGCAGTTGTTCAAGTACAAAAACATAAAAAACATTTTCCCTTCCATTTCCATGAAAGCCAAAATTTATCTAAATACAGCATACATACCTTTAACTTACTAATTAAAAGTCAGATGCATAAACTTATCTGAAAATCAGGATGACACCATGGGTATAGAGTATTCAAATATCCTGAGAATATCCACATGACTTTATGTTATAGGTAACATATTATTAATATAATAGCAGTCTAATCAGATTTTCCTTTAATTACATATGAAGGCAATGCCTTATAGTCACAGACAATCCTTATATACCTACCAAAAGCCCTGCTTAAACAGCACAGCTGGTAGCTTTATCTAATGTCAATTAGTCACATAGATTGCAAAAACAAATATGCCCTTCCTTCAACAATTGGTATTCCTGGCTTTCTCTTTGAACTGCTAGAATATGCAGCATGGGAAAAGTTTTCAAAGAGGAAGATAGAAAAAATTAATTCATTTCCCTTTTCAGTTCTTGAAAAGGAAGTAGTGGTTCAGAGCTGTAAGTGAAAGTGTTGTATTATTTCCACCCTTATGGAATTAAGGTGGAACTAGGAACATCTTTATGCCTTTCACCAAGTGCTTCTTTTTCTACAAATTTTAAGTGAAATATCAGACACATTTTGGGGGGAATTCTGAGTTACTCTATAAAAGAAATACTCCAGGTATTTCCTAATACACACACAGAGAAAATTCAAAACATAACTTAAGACAATAGCAACAGAACCTAGCCTACCTAGCACATATGCCTGACCCTAGCCTCAAAGGCTTATTTGTTGGTAGGGATTAATTTTCTATCCCAAGTCCACAGGCAACCTAAACTAGTAAGACCTGCTAGAGACCAGAGGATAGGACTGGATGACCTCCAGGGGTCTATACCAGCCTCACTTATCTTCTGACAGTACACCCATGTCATAGAATTTGGCTGTGCTTGCACATAGTACTCTAACTTCCCTTAAAGTAAATATCACCCTAACTACACATAATGACTTACAGCTCTGGAACGCATAGAAACAAAAGAAGCTTCATGAAACTCACACTTTCTCCCTTAATACTATGTGATTATATTGACTCCATACAGACGTAAAAATCCACTGGCATTCAGGGAGAGGGATCTATGTTGTGACAGCAAGAAAACAGCAAGGAGTTGCAATTACCTACTGAGATCAAAGACATGAAAAAAAAAATTTGGCTGCAGAATGGATTGTATCACAACCACATTAAAAATAAAGCTTTTTTTAAAATAAAAAACATTAAAATGTGAAGAATTACAAATAATTCATTATGCCTCCCAAATGCTTTCAGATGCTTCAAGCATCCAGAAAACAGCAAGTGTAAAGGCAGAAAACAGCAATGTCAGAATAAAAATGCAAGGAATAATACCACTGAAACTGACTTGCAATGCCATTGCCTGCAAGTTCATTCAATTAGTATAGCTAACAACTTAAAAAAAAAGAGAAGAATGACAAGCAATTGTGGCAAGAATTACTAGGAAATATCACTAACAATTTAAAAGGCAAAGAGGTAAGCAGGCTAAAAGCTCAGCTTTGCAACACCAGGGTATCTGGCTTCCACCCTTAACAGCAGTTAGGTATTACACCTCAAGGCAATTAAAACATGGAAAGCAAAGCTGAGCCATCAAAATCTCATGGGGGGTACATGTTAACCAAGCAAAAAAACTCTTACAGAAAAATAATAATACTGCAGCAAAACATCTAACTTTTAGAACATCTGTCTTTAAATGTAACCTTGCTCAACATGCAGAAAAAGAACGAGCCTCAAAAAGTACCAGTTAAGGCCAAGAACTGCTTTATCAGATAAGACCAGTGCCATATACAAATAGTAGCAACCAGTACCAAATGTCTTTAAAAGAACCTGCAGTACAACTGTTTGGCCTATAATAGAGCTTTTCATTTTGATTTGAAACATAAGCACTTCCATTCCTTCCTTTAAAAACATTATTACTCAATAAACACTTAGAAGCATCTACAACTCCTGTATCTTAAGGTCTTGCATTCTTTCTATATTTATGGAAGAACTATTACAACTGTAATCATGAGTACATACAGCATTAACTTGTTCTTATTTTATTTTCAATAGTCCCTTCATATGGGAACAAGAGATCAGTTGTCTTTTCTTAGATAGCTTCTATATCTACCTCAGATGTTGCATGTTTCCCATATTGAAATCCTTCTGCCAATAAGTACTTTCTACACATTTGAATTATCCCAATATATTGGGTATATATTTCAAATATATTTGAAAACCAAAACTAAACAAAATGTTCCAACTAGGGACAATCAATTTAAGAGTAGCACATCACTGTCAATCTTGTCTTTATTTAGGTACACATTCTCACTAATTTACAGCATTAGAAGATTTGTGATCTTCTCATCAATTCTTCAATCTTTCAAGTGGTTGGCTAGTGTTTTTTTACATCCTAAAAAGATCTAAGAATAGCACATATTCTCCTCCAGTATGCACCATAGTTCAACCATCTATACTAAAATGTTCCTTAGCTTTGCAATGGTATTATAAACCACTCATGCCCTTAACTACCCTTGACTAATCCCAGTACTTTTGTATTTATTTATACATTTACAAAAGACAAAAAAGTCAAACTGCTGCTTGTGTCCTCTGTGTTCTTCCACTCAACTACAGTGTTACTACAGGATTTTGGATATTAGGATATAAGCCTGCTGGAAATTAATTTCTCAAGACTGAAATAAACTCCAAGGCATTGCTCAATCACATACATGTGAGTCCTGTACAACGCAACACAAAAATTGTATCTGCTTTATTGTCTGGCTCCAGTACAATTATTTTCCTCTTCAAAAAGGAAACTGTTCGGCATCCCTGGCTGACAAATATTTCTTCTGGCATGAGCCTAAAATGGTACAGTCCAATCCATCTCTACCCAACTTTCCCACTCCTCAAGCACACTAAAAAAAAATGCCTACAATCAACAAAAAAATGACAATACTACAAGCCTTCTTCCACCAACTCTGCTGCAAACAGAAATATTTCTGGAAAAAAAGAGAAGTTGGAAATGTTAAATCATTGTCACAGCAATACTGAACTAAACTTGGAGTTCTTCAATAATCTGAACTCTAAGCAAGCAGGCAATATTAACGGGAAGCAATTATTAAAGTGACTCAAAAGAAAATCCAGAGACAGCAATCATATATTTAGTAGCATCAGCCTGTAAAATTGCTAGCTTTTAGAAATCCAGACAGCATTCTTCCTTGTCTTTCACTTGCCAAGTTCCACAAACAAATACAATTTTCACTTTATATTATTTATATTAAAAGAAATGAGAAAAACCACAATCCAACAGATCAGCAGAGTATCTGTCTGCATGTTCTGGGGGCGTTTAGCTAGATCAGATTCAAATCAACTCAATCAAAGCAGCATACTGCCTGAGTTAAAGACTACTAACCCACATGCCCCCTCACAGCATACATAAATTCAGTTACTTTCATTAAGTAACAAAGCAACCAAAATTGTTCAAATTCAGTATGAAAAACGAGAGGGCAAAGCCAAATCACAGGTATTTCTCTACTGTAATGTAAATATACCTAAAAATGATGAACAGATTGCTTCAACTAATATGTGAAAGTCAAAAAGAATTTTATGTAAGTGCATTAGAGAAGCAAGGTTTTACATTTATAAGCATGGGATCACAAGCAAACAAAAACCATCCCATTAGAGACCAAAGAAAAACACATTTACTGGCCTTCATTACTGCTAAGTAACCTGATTCATTTGAGGTTTGTAAAAATTCATTGCAACTACAAAAGGGATTTTTGTTTGTTTTTAAAACCTAATCAATGTGTTGGTGTTCCTGGATCAAGACAGATGCATCATGACTGCAATGGATCAGCTCCAAGAATTAGAGTATTAGCTCTGCAGCAGTGACTCTAGATGCTATCTCTGCAGGGAAACCCTTGTCAGCAGAAACTTACCAGCACTTCTACACTGAGTTCTGTAAAAAGTATGGTGGTGAAGTTTACCAAAACCAAGAAGTCTTTCCCCCACACTACTCTTATAACCATAAAAGCATAAAACGGGATGGTTCATTCAGGGTGAAAGGCTCTTACATAAAAATATTAACAGGTGTATGTAAGGGCTGGTTGACATCATCCTCTTACTGAAAGCATTCAAGCACTGAAATTTCACCTTAATGCACTATAGCAGATCCCAGGTCAGCTTCCCAGGGCACTTGGAATAAACATGCAATGCTCGGGAGATAAAGCCTCTCCTCTACACACACTGCAGACTGTACAGCAACAACAAAAGTACTGAAAATAAAACACTTGTTCTGCTCTCAAAGGTAACAATTGTAAAAGAAAATGAAAAGATCAAATAGAGGAAAAATAAATAACAGATACAGAAATGCTATTGATACATGAGAGATTAAACTTCTCTTAAATAGGTCAGCAACAAAAAGCCCAGAGTATCACACAGGAATAACTACAGGAAGCAGCAGGAAAAAAAACCTCCAATTATAAACCTGCAACCCTGAATACCATTTTTCACATTCCACTAAATTTTTTAAGATAGACTTACTAAAATACTTGTGAACAAACACAATGTCCAGACACATGCTATACTTCTTCAATCTTGTCAAATTCTCGATCTCCATAAAACATTCTATGTAATATTAAGTGAACAGTCTATTTCCTTTTTACATTTTTTTTTCTCTTCTTTCTTTAATGGTCAATATACTTTTATCCCTTGTACCGTTCAGCAAGCAAGCATCTAATCTTTCAGCTCCTGTTTATCAGTGTATTTCTTGCATTAGTAATCCAAAATTAGATGCCATACCGTAGATGTGATCTAACAAGCTGCAAGGCATTCTTCTTTTCCACGAGCAGGACTTCACATTTGTCCTTATTCAGACTCCCAAAATTCCTGCCTGCCCACTTCTTCAGCAAGGTCAGGTCCCTCTGGAGGGCAGCCCTGTCCTTGAGCATATCAACTTGTTCCCCTCCACACCAACACGCCCACCCAGATTTGGTGTCACCTTCCAATAGGCTGGACTGTACCATGTCCTTTGAGTCATTAATAAAAATGGTCAACAGGACAGATCACAACATAGACTCCTGCAGTATTCTACTTGTTAACAGCAGCTGGGTAGAGCACCACCTCTTGACCACTACAACTAAGCTTGAACCTCAAACAAATTTTGTTTACTCATCTAGTTGTTCACACCTCCAGACTGCAGTGCCCTAACTCAGACAGAAGACCATTGAGAGAAACTGTTCAGTCAGCCTGTCATTCCCTAGCTGTACCTTTGGTGGTGCTGTTGTTGGGGTTTTTGGGGGGAGAGGGGGGTGGCAGGCATAGGGTTAGTTTGTTTTCTTAAAGAGTATGCTCCCTGCAGGAGTTCTGTAACATTTTTACCTGGCCTATTTCAAGCCTGGAACCCATAAAGCACACCCTTAATAAATTTCATTTGCTATCATGTAGACTGTTTGGCTTCCAGTTCACTAGTTAGCACATCTGTAACCAAGACAGCGTGAACGTGCTCAATTAAACTCACACCCACTTCGAATTAAATGAAAACATAGCATTAGCTACCACCCTAATACAGAAACTTGTGTCTACACATTTTTTTTTCAGTTGTTAAAAATCACCCATTATTTGGACTCCCTACAGTCTAAGGAAGCAGTCTATTTCTCACACAGCTTCTCAGTGGCTTTGATAAACTGTGGCAATGAATTCTCTATAAAAGGTATGCATGATAGACACTCATAATGAATTAAGGCACTAAGTAATTCCAATTTTTGAAAGCCTGGCTATCTGTTGGAAATTTCAAGTTTTGCTAAAAGCTTCCACCACATCTGCCAGAAGCATTTTCAGCCTGGGAGAAGTCACATACAAATTCTCAAGGGTTTTCAACTTGCTTATTTTTAAACACACACAAGAAAAAACCCAAACCAAAACTTAATACTACTTCAATTAAGCTGTTTTTACAGAGTTATTGCCCGTATGTACTCTTAGAAGCTGAACAAACATATTTAGACTTTCTGAACTATAGCCCAGTTTTTCCTTTGCTTTGATTCACACTTTTTGGAACACTCCATGCTCAGCACAACATGCACTTCCTACGTATCTTGTGACTCACTTTTTCAGGCATCTCTTAAAAAGATTAACTTGTAATTACTCCCCACCAAAAAAAAAATCCAACATCAATTCTAAGCATAAGCTTGTAATGTTATTGCTATATGAAAAATGCACAAGGAGATATTACACTATTCCTACACACAAAAAGAGGCATTGCACTGGTTGTATATAAAACTATTACTGAGCACAGAAAAAGTCTGACTACATATATCCCCACCAGCACCTTCTTCAGCCTTCATCTTAGACACTTCCAGCCGTATGTTTTCTGTTTAAAGTATTTTAAGCACCAAATCCAACTTTAAATATCCAGTTTAAATTGCTATTTACTGGTGATCTCGAAGACTTATCAAACATTTATTTTTAATAATGCTGGTGTTACACAGACATTCTCTCCTTTGGGCACATAAGTTCTTCCATGCATAATTAAAGTTCTTTACACAAAGTAAACATTTACATCTTTCTACCATAAGTGACGCATCATCTTGAACTTGGTCTATTTATGTGACATACTTCAGCATAAGCCTACCTCTGCCTCAAAAAAACCCCCCATGTATAATAGTTTCCTTGCCACTGCTTACTGACGCTCTCGCTTTGGTTTCTACTCTTCTGTATAGATTATCTTGATACGATTGTTTACAGACTATGTAGTAAACATGATCACTCACATGATTCACTAAGACAAAACAAACAAAACTCCAAACCCTCAGGAAAAAGAGTATAACTGAAAGGCACTTCAAGAGGCAGCACAGAGACTGGACTGAGTGACTGGGAATGCCTGGAACTGGTATTGCCAAAGTCCACAACTTATGAAACTACAACCCTAGATCATTGCTGAACTATGTTGAATTATTTGAAGGTTTCTCTTTGTTACTAAATTAACATTTCAAGGTCTTTTATCTTTCATAAAACACAAAATTGATTAAAGTCCTATATAGAAGGTTCTAAAAAACGTTTTAAAATACTGTGGCAAAAAATTATGCAGGTTTAAATATGAAGGTCACTGATAGGATAATGACATATTCCCAAGTCATACGTACTTATTAGAAGTTCTGTAAACAACGATAATAAACGTTCCTGCACACAAATTTTTTGGCACGGTTTTAAGTTTGCACTTTGAAAACACCATGGAATTCTTTAAAGGAGTTTTTGCCCTTCATGATTAGGACTGTGTTTTGCAATATGAGACCTGCCTTTTCACAACAGTACTTTGTATTATCTCTAATTATGCATTTTTCCTTCTTTTCCAATTGTTTGACCATTTACCATTCAGATGCTCAACCAGATGAAAAAACAACTCACATTGCCAAGAAACAAACATGAAAGCCAAAATTCTCCATATTCCTGTTTTCAATGCTTTAAACTTTTTACTGTACGTCTAACATTAAAAATTTACAGTATATTATTTCTGTGCATAATCTTAAACTCCCTGATAGCTGAGCACCATGGCTACTGATCCTGATACTCACCTGGGCAATTTCCATCAAGAACCCATCAAATGCTGACATGACAGTATCTCAAGCACTCACATATACCATCCACTTATTTACAACCATCAAGTTGCTATTTTAGATCAGTTAGATAAAATAACGAAGTATATAATTTTTTGACCTATATTAAAAAAGCCAAAGCTAACTGAAATTTAAAAGCAAAATAACTCACAGCTGTCTCTTAAGTTCAGTTGGCAGACTTGCTTAACACCCAATGCTTAGTCAAATTAACTGTCTTTAATATGACTAGACTATTTGTATGAGAGGACATGGGGGTCTTGAAATCTTTATAAACCATCAGAAACATTGATTAAAAGCTATATGCATAATAATTTTAAAACTGAGCTCATTTTACTTTGTTGAGTCAAATAAAAGATTAAAAACTAAGCTTAAACTTAAAGTATTTCAGGCACTTAAGTCTTCTAAAATGTTTAAGAATGCAAATCACACACAAACCAGAGCCAAAATAACACGCTTCATGAAACACTAATACAGATAGCAGTCTGCACAATTACATGCAGGTAACTTGCAAGCTGTGCCACAACCCAGCCTTAAGAAATTAAATGCTTGTCTTGTCCCATCATGCCCAGGTATTGCATAACATAGGATAGTTAACAATGGATGGTTTAAGAACTTTAACTGCATTGTAGTGTTCCTCATGCTGTGTCATCTACCAAAAAAGACTGCATTAATTACAGACTACATTATTCTTAAAATCAAGAGCTACACTGGCTGCATCTCACAGATGGGCATGCTGCCAACCTAAAAACCAGAACTGGTATATAGCATACAAAGTTTTGGGGCATTACATCAATATATTTAAAAAAAAAAAAACACAGCACTGAGCAACTGAAAACTACACTTTGTTCATTTTTGCTGAATATTTAAAAGTAACTTGCAGTCATTAAGTAAAATCACTTGTCCCAGTTCAATCCCTAGTGGACAAAACATGCACTACAGAACCCCTAAATTTCACTTCACAAGATAGCTTTTTGAGAGGAACAGTTAAAACACTTTTAAAATGGTCTTTTAAAACCATTTTCACTATCATTGAGAAAATACGTTGCATGCCATTTGCCACACTCCTGCTGCCAGTAATAAACCTCCTATCAGACACAACAAGATACTCAATGAAATTTCAAAAGGGAAATTAGGAGGACAGCCAAACTAACCCAGTATTTTTTTACATATTTTTGACGCTCCTCACAATGACCTTTATTTTGTATGCTCAGTTTAAATACTTTTTTCTCAGCACTTGAAATAATAGTATTACACCATTATATTCATACAAGACCGTGCTTTCATATTTGTATTACTTACCTCAAAATCACCTGCTTCCAACAATGAATAATATGCATTTTCAGTACTTATCACCATTTTCAACTGTTAGCTTTATGTACTTTGGATGATGTTTGAAGTTTCTGCTTAGTCAGAAATTATCAACTTACCTGAAAAGGAATCATTTTCACTGTAACACAAATCTTACTCTGTATGTATTACGGCAAAACCTAAATGATCTGTAACCCACAGGGACCCGCCAAACAAACATGCAGTTCATTATTTTTAAATAAAGAAAACACCTTACCTTGCCTGTCTTGTGATCAAACCAGACGAGAGCATGGTTCCTGGACAGCACCTTACAGTCAAAAGTTGCATTATTCTGAGCTGGCCGGCAGCGAGCCACCGAGCGGCCGATCTTGACGGGCTCGTCCAGGTAGACATGACGCTCCTGAAAGGGATGAGAGTTCGGGCGGCAAGTGAAGATGGCCAAGGCTGAAGGCATCGAGGACAGTTTGGGGTTGCCACACGGACCAGAGATGAAGAGAGACTCTTCCGATGCAGATTGTCCTCCACAGTTTTTAACTCAAACCTCCACAGCAACTTGATACTAAAGAAGGACAAACATTATCGCACAAGAGGCCTAACAACTCATTTTTTCAGTGTGTAAACTAATTCTGGCAATAATCCAGTGAAATAGCCCCATTATGTCTTTCGATAATATCAGCAGTGGCCTAAAAATACCCAAAAATGTACAACTTTCAATCCATCCTCCTTCAGAAGAATAGGAAAAAGCATCTGATTCCTTCAAAGAGAAGCAAAGGCTCCTTGAAAGAAAGATAGAATGTCTTAAATCCAAGTAGATGAGTCATACAAATACTTTTGTTTGTAACCTCAACTGCCTTCTTTCCCCCCCCCTTTCTGTCAACAATACTGACCAAAATTCTGACCAATGCAACATGGAAGCAAGGAAAGATTTAGGAAAGGGGAATAACGGAGAAGGATCAGCGTCCTCTCTCAAAGCACACAGGTCAAGAGTTGGAAGGTGAATACGAAGCCCTCACTCCACAACAGGGATCTAGTTGCTTCACACAGCAATCTACATTTCACCATCTTCGAGTGTTAAACCAAAGCAGGATAGGTGGTCCTCGATCTAGGATGGGGTGCAAGACCTATGTTGTTTTCCTCCCCTACACCTGATTAAGCTGGTCTACAGTTTCAGGCAGCAAATAAGAACTTGATAAGGCATGGAGAAGGCTTCAAACTCTCCTCTCGGGGACAAACTAAGACGTGGGAAGGGTCCTTCAGGGACGGCCTACGAGGTGCGCTGACAGGTTGCTCCGAGGCGGTGCCCGCGATGGCTCTGGCTGGCTGCAGCGACCAAGCGTCGGTCCGCGGAGGCTCTGCTGGCGGCGGCCCGGCGGGCGGAGGCGCGGGGCCGCCGGAGAAGGGAGAGGAGCAGGGGGCTGCTCCAGGAAGTCTCCGCCAGAAGCCCCCCAACGCGGGGAGCGGCGGGCCGGGAGAGGCGGCGTCCTCTACGTTCCGCTCAGCCTCTCCGCAGGTGGCTGCGCATGGGGAGGGTCCGCTCCTCAGCCCCCCGCGCTCTCCGCC